>OX104124.1:58257688-58857688 GCA_944474755.1 Limnoperna fortunei
CTTGTTTTATATCAAATATTTTTCTGCACCATACAAATAAAAAAATGCATATATTAATATTTCCTATTCTGTTTCAATATAAATGACTTAACATTGATTAGTCTTTGCATGTATGAAACCACAGACTTCATTCGGTAATAAATATCATATTTCTTGCGATATAAGTATTGTGCACATCAGGAAACCTAATAATATAGCAACAAAATTATCGCATTGCTTAATTTCAAATGCCAAGCATTATTAAGCAAAGGAAACAATTAAGCATGAAAATATTAATTAAAAATATAATTTTTTTTACAAAAATATGCTTATCACTCGAAAAGATGAATGAGTTTCCCAGTCAAAACATAATAATCAAATATACTTCTACATCATGGTTATTACAGAAGCAAAAACATGAATCATAACTACTGTGTTCAGCTAATAGAAATATAAAATACATTCTGAACATGGGAAAATACAAAAAAATGCTCTGTTAAAATACCATAATAATTGAGAATCTGGAGTTTACAGTTCTTCACAGAAGTTGTAAAGTCTTGAATCCGACCTCTTGCAGAAAAATTACAAATCATGGTTGATTATGTTAAGAAAAAAAAAACTGTTAACAAAAGTCGTACATAATGTCACAACTGCATTGTTGCCATTTCGGTAATCAATTAATAGATTAGACCTATAGGCCGTTCAAAACTAAAAAGCAGTAAAGAGCTACCCTGATGTATAGCTTTATTTTTTCAAAGTTGACTGTTGACTGTTTGCTTTTTGAATATCTATGCTATTGTATTATGTATTACATTATTTCTAAATTTTATATGTGTTATCCCCATTACATGTTAATTTGATACGTCTTATGGTTCATGGTAGAATTCGAATGGTGCCATAAATAACGTTTAGTGCTAGAAGTGAATAGTTCTTATAATTGTCTTCAACCTAAAAATAAAATAATACATACGGGCATACGGGAGGTTTTGCATGCCATAATACCTGGTTTAACACGCTATTACTTTTGAAATGCCTGTACCAAGTCAGGACCATTGCTGTAGTTGCTTTATGTTGGTTATTGGTTCTGGAGTTTGCCGGTTTCTCGGACTTGATTTGTGGATTGTCTTTTTTGACAGTTTCATCGGTGTTCGGTATTTTATTATTACCTTTATTCAACGTAATGGTGCAAATAAACTCGTGACATAAAATTACTGTTGTTTGTTGGACTTTTTTATTTCTAAGTAAAATATAGTTTTTAAATCTAAAATCCCAAAACACTTAATGATATTATATTTTATATTGAAATAAAAATATGCCTGAAACATAACTGTAAGCATATATTCAACCTTATTATAACAAATAAATAACACAAAGACAGCATTAATAAATTGCACAATGGACCAAAACACAAAACATTAAATTCTAAACAATCCATTGTCATCTACAGTTCAGTATCAGTGAATGTCATTGTTTGTAAATTCCTTCTTATGTCAGTTTAAGGAAATACATCGATTTGAGTCCAACACATATACTTAAAACTTGTTGTATTTGGTAAGAAGCTGAAATGATAAATCGGTTTCGCTTGGAAACATTTGTACATATGATGCGTATTGAAACCCAGGACATCACAAAATATTCATATAGTAATTACGCGATCGTTACATTAAACATAAGCAAATAACACACCTGCCTGATTAAAATAGACTAACAACAACTTAAAAATAAATAACTGAAAGGCTGACTTATTAAAAATTGATTTGTGGTAAAATGTCAATAATAAAAAACAAACAAAAAAACCGAAAACAAAAATTTAAAAAGTCAAATAAAACAATTATAGCATTTTGAGTTTCGGTCAATTAATGTTTTGATCGACTTCATAGAAGTGTATCAATCTCGGCTTTAAAAAATATAATTGAATAATACACATTTGACATTAAGTGAAGAAGAATACGTGTGGAAATTAATTAAAAGATGTTCATGATCGGAGCACAGAATGACCTCTAAAAAGAATAAATTATGACATAGTACTTTTGTAAATAGTTTCATAAATATATTGAAACATATTCTGCACAAATAAATCAAAATAAAATATTGAAATAAAAGACATATTTACTGATTGAATATCCTCGTTATAAGCTTGATTTGTGTTTACATTACGGCAAATGTTTTAGACAAAGCACTTTTAAGATCGTTTTTCTTAAACAAAATTTAATGTATATTATATTAATAGCAAAACGATAAACAGGGACCTGTATCTCACAATATATCTTCCATATGCCGGGTCTACTCATTGCAATAAAAATATTTTAGCCTAATATTCAAATGTCATTTAGTGACTGTTTGGGAAAGGTTATTATTGTGTGTTAAGTACTAGATGTGTTCTGTAAAAGTGACGAAATACCTTTTAACTGGAATGGCGGTTTGATTGTTACACAGTGTTCATATACTAACATTCTATGGTAGAACAATTGTTCGACCTGTATTATATGGTACATGCTGATACAACTGTCTATTACGATGTAATCAAATAAATAAGTAATTAAAGGAGATATTTGCAATTACAAAATGTTCATTTTTATACTGAATGAGTTTGATGAGACTGAAAATGATATATGATACAGACAGGTAAACACAAATAAATAAATTCCTCTGACATCAATACAAAGTAACGATGTTATCAATCATTTGGATTTGTTCATTCTGTAATGCATGTCAAAATAACATTATTGGCGTAACATTAAGATCAATGTTTCATTTATTAATTTGGCTGTAGTTGATTTCATCGGCTATAGTTAGCAGCAATTCAAACATTTAAAAACATGTCAAGTATACAACTATAACCGACCTGACCTGTGCATTCGAGTCATATCGGAAACACAAAAAATCGCAAAATTTCAACTCTTATTAGTGGGGAAGGTTTTTTCCTGGAACTACGGTTTCGTCCAAAATAAAAACTGGACGCCATGGTATAGCCTAAAACATTGCTAAAGTGACGTTAGACACCATTCAAATAAACAAACGATTCATATTAGAAATATTTTGATGGAAAGCTAAACATATTCTAAATAAAAATAGTACTTCGCAACCTACAGCTAACTTTATTGTTCTTATAAAACGTAAAGTGTGTGCACAACCACATGCATCATGCTGACTGTTTATATTTAAGACTAAAGAGCAAATATTCCACCATTCCCTTTACAAAAGTTTAACATATATTAACTTTATAATATACCGTTTATAAGTTATGACATCATTTTTCCTTTGTCTACATCGTCAAGTAATACATTTGAAATATTTGTACAAGGCACAATTTTGTATACCTCTTTAAAGATTGGATGTATTCTAGCTGTGCTACATCATAAAATATTTGAATGGGAAATTACATGTATAGACCTAACATAACATACAAATGGTAAGTCGAATGTTGTTAAATTTAATAGCAGATTGGTTATTTCCTCTCGTGAAGAGTTTTATATGATTATAGTTCATTAAGAGTTCAGCCTAATAAATTGCATAACTGTTAAAGTGTTTTTATAGATATGCTTAAAATATTGCTAGCACAACGTTAAATCCAAGGTAGAATGAAGCTCACGGTTTTATAAATGTTTGAGTGTTCTCAATCACCTGTGTTGAGCTAGTAAATGTTAGAGATAAAGTATAGAATTACAAGTAAACAAAACATAGGTATGTTGTATGGCTTATGTTCTCTTTTGTGTTAATAGGAAAACAGTATGTTTATTCTAAAGGCCTTGTCAATAATTTTAATCTAATAGTAAAGAGAATGCCATTACAGTGATAAAAATAGAGATTACAAAGATACAGAAACAATTAAATATTTCTGGCTTATTGACTATCATGTATTTAATATGTATACTGGTTCGTTGTTCAATGGTTGACAAACAAAGATATATAAATACATTAAAGAAAAAACACAAGATCAATTTTTAAGAGATAACATTGATTTCTGAGTGGTTAAACTGCTAATCAGTTACTATGGATGTCGTGTCGATCGAAAAAGGATTCGAGTTTTACTATTTACTAACATTACGTCAGGATGTGCTAGACTCTAATCATTGACACGGATTGCAAGTTTACCGACCGAATGTCCAGGTTTTTAGGGCTCTATTAAATAGCTTATAGACGCAGTAAGTGGCCTTGAGCCCTATTCAATCAACCACGACTAAATGGCCTTTAAATATTATAGGTAAAAAACAAGACGCATATATAGTTCTAATAATGCTGCTGGTCACCTTGAAAGCTTGCTAGCTAGCAAAATTGTAGTGATATAATAGAAATTTCGCAGATTAATCGATGAATGTAGACAGGATAAATGATAAATGTAAGATCAAGTTCTGCTAAATTCTGTGTTAATGAATAACAAATGTCAATGTTTTAACCGTGTACTGAATTTATTTTCCAAATAATTTTCTAACAAAAATAACAATTTGTTAACAGTTACATGTTTCTTCATTAAAACTATTGTGCTTAAATTTACGGGTATTTTCGCAAGAGCAGCATTTTTACAAAAAACCTCACATTAATACACATTATTAACTTGTAATACTGATAACAATTGTTTAAGTAATCGCACGATATTGAATTTTGTTGATATCTAATTCTTGTATAACACACAAACTAAATGCGTTTTATTGTGAAAATAGTATTTAAACCATTTTCTATGTAACAAACGAATGTAGGACAAGAATTACACAGGATGTTTTGCAATTTCTGTGCACGATATACTGCAAGGCTAATAACGTCGCTATATAAAACTAAAATAATATATCTAACAACCGATTGTTACATTTGTGACAATATCCTATCTGGGCCAAAATGAAAAGAGCCAATATATTTGTTATATCTTGAGATAATTGGCATTGTTGATTGAGTTATATAAACAATCTACATTACAAAAATACCATTATGTGCAGTTCTTGCCAAAATAATGTGAATTTTAACAGAATACTGGACTAATAAGTCATATACATAAAGAGTAACATAATGGCAAATATAATTTTAATGATGGAAAATCATAGAGATACAGTCCCCCAGTTCGATGGGGCCGTCTATTGCTTATAGAGTACACGATATTCAGTCTCCTTTCGTCTTATCCAGTATAAGCTAAAATAAAAAATAAAATAAAATAGCTTAATACATTTTTGCACATGTGGCGAAGTGAGAATATTTTGTGTAAACATAATTACCTTGTATTTTGCTACATGTATAACAACTTTTACTACTAAAAAAATAATTGTCTGCTTTCGTCAGCGTAGCTATACCTTATCCAAATGTGAGAAAGTGAGAAAACACCAAACGCCAAAAAAACTGTTAAAATAGACAATCACAAATAAAGGTCCAAGAAATCGGTGAACTTTCGAATCAAAAACCAAGGATATAGCAATTGCGACAATAGTTCTGACTTTGTATATATATGTCATCTTTAAGTTTAGTTTCCTTTCTAGTACCTCCTTATATCGTTACGATAGCATTGCAGCAAGTACAATGGTATTCCATCTGATAGCAAAGTATCATAAAACAAAAATAACAAAAAACAAAAAACCAAGAAAACTGTCAAAAAAGACAATTTACAAATCAATGTCTAAGACACCAAAAACCAACATTATATCAAATACAGCAATGGTCCTGACTGGTACATGCATTTCAAAAGAAATTCTGGACTACACCAGCTTTTATGGCATGCCAATACCCCACTTCCATTACGATATTACGTAATGGGTTGTACATAAATTCGGAAATCCCCCTGAATATTGAACGAATTCAATTCATTTTCCTATAAAGATATTTCGTTTTTGTTTGGTTCTTATATTTACATGTAAAACAAAAACAATAACTAGAATTATCAGTTTCATTATTCTCCATAGAAATGAAAAATAAAATAAATGACGTGCAAGAAATATCGCACAACCTCGTGTGATCAATTTCAGTTATCCAATTAAATTTCAGCTTACAAATCTAATTCAATTATTTAAAAATCATACTTTGACATTGAGCTCCAGAGTAACCAGCAGCACATGAACAAGAGTAATACGGAGAAGTTGTTGTAATAGAACATGTCCCACCATTGTTGCACGGATTATTGGTGCATGGCGTGACTGAAATAAAATGATCATTGCATTTTATATATCATTGAGATGAGATTTTATACAATATAGCAGTTCTCCTAGACAATTTCATATAGACTTAGTGATGTATATCGACTGAAGACGTAGTCGATTATCAACTTAATGTCGATCTATATAACTTGTATAACTTGTATTGAACAAGAGAAAGGCTGTATGTTTTATATTATTAATTCACAATTTTGGAGTATTTTAATTTGGAACATAAAACATAAACAAATAAATAAAAAATTAAAGTAAAAGTAACAAAGTCTATATCACCCTTATAAGCTGCAAACCTTTTGTGCTCAATACTGTCCATTGTTTGTTTTAGTGTTGGGGATTTAAAATATGATTGGCTATTGGCGAAACGTCACACACGTTTTGGAATTTTGTGTTCTATTTTAGTAACCGTGCAATCCGAAAAAGTGTATCCGCAATAAATCAGTCAACCCGCCTAAATGGAAAACATCACGTGGTAGATTTTGGACTAATTAAAATAAAGCTCTTCTCTTCCTGAAATTTTGCAACTTCATAAACAATTACTTTGAGTGCCAAATTCATATTTGTAATTAAAAAGCTGAATAATGATTTACCGGGATGCACAACACATTCCGACATTTCATTATTGTGAAATCTCAAAATATTTTTAAAGATAAAAATTCATTGATGGTAAATTTAACACTTATTTTCTTTTAATATTAACCCTTAATTTTCTTCATATTAAAAAATAATGAAAGTCTTAAATCTTTATTACCACATCAATATTTTACTGGTTCAAGTACAAAATTATCGCTTAAACAAGTTTGGTATAGTCAAACATTATTAAAAATGAAATTTAAAGCATAGGGAAATCATTTTTAGAACATTTCCCCAGATATTTCCCAATGGACAAAATTGTATTCAGAGACCCCTATTCTCATTCCATTACTTAAATGTATATGAATTGCCTGATATTATTACAAAATTTCAGAAAATTAAATTTGAAAAACATTGTTAAAAAATTATTTTTGTGTTTTTTAAATTTTCCTCCCTGTACATAATCGAATATGGAATTAGCAATTTCAGTGCTCAGCTCCACCCGCGATAATAAGCTCTGAAACTATTATATTGTATTTTGAATTATAATTATTGGTCACACTGTTCACAATATATTAGTTTGAAAAATAATGGATGTATGTTTATATTTATTAATGCTAATATCAATTAATTTATATTAAAGTATTATTGAAATATCATAAATATTATGCCAGGTATATAATTAAATGGCCAGGTAAGGATTTGTTTGGTTCTAAAGTAAATATTGCTAAACGAAGAACTTCTATATGGGGAAATTATTTTTCTTGCAAATCGTACAAACTGTCTAAAATGGTGAAACAAAAATCAGGATATACCTATGCTAAAACAAACAAAATAATATTTAACAAAATGAACGACAAATATTTTACGTTTTTTGATATGACATCTTGGACAAAAACAAATGCCTCAGCAAGGAAAGATTGACCATCAAAATTTAAGTCGTTAATAAGAATGAAGCACACGCCATTGCCATGTTTTTGAGAAATGTAATCATCCTTGCTTTTGATATGATCTTGATAAACAACTTGTATGCAAGAAGCTGAAATTGTTATTACATAAGTAAATTACCTTGGCATAGCGCTCCAGAGTAACCAGGCTTACAAGTGCATGCGTAATACGGAGATTGTGTTTTTACTGAGCATGTCCCTCCGTTGGTGCATGGATTAGACGTGCAGGGTGTTGCTACAACAAATGAACATTTAAATACATATTTTAATAAGGGTTTAAATTATTTATGTGGAACGTACCAGAACAATAGCTAGTATAATTAAATAATTGTTAACTTATCTTTTAGTGAGGGGTTTCAGACATTTTAAACATATCAATGTTTAAGTAAATTATTCACTTAAAATGTAAGGGAAGAACGCATTGTAATATTGGATTTCATGGTTGACACGATTTTCTAACAATACAAGTGCACACATAATGCTGGCAATTTTTACATAATGTAATGTATATCATACTTTCACATGTAGTTCCAGAGTAACCAGGCGTGCAGGCGCATGCGTAATACGGAGATGTTGTCGAAATAGAACATGTCCCACTGTTGCTGCAAGGATTATTAGTGCATGGAGTAGCTATAATATAATAGGATTTTAATCTGTATTTATTTATTTATAATAGTACACATTTGCTTGTTAAATATTATTATTTTTTTAATTTTAATTGAAACCTTTTACAAAGTTTCGACAAATTTCTGATTTAGAAAAAACTTGAACCAAGATAAATGAGTATGTTCCGTAGAGTTTTTAATTGTCAAAGGTACATTAAAATTGTTACGTCTATTTTTTGTTATAAAAAACCGCATATAAGTTAATTTAATACCAAATTACTAATAATGAATCGTAATCAGGAGTTTTAAGTTTTTAAGTGTTCTTCTTTGGTCTTGACTCTACGTTTTGTCTGTTTTAACCGCCGACCTTTTTTGAAATATATTGATAGCTTTTATAAACATTTTAAATTTTTAAATGCAAAATCTAGCAACAACCGGTAATTAGGGAACTAAATACAATTTATCTTGTTAATTTAAACAAGAATTTTAATTTTTCATTTAAGAATTTGATTCATTTAATGCGGTATCGCTTCATGATGAAAATATGCTTCGGTCATCGCTTTCATACGTCAATTAAACTTCAAATCAATGCATTTAATTCTTATATTTACATTTATTCATTAAAAAATGCCGGGGTCCAGATTTAAATCGTGCGCAATATATTTTTGTTGATTTAAATCATTCTGCGTTGTTTGTTTACTGTGAGCGTTGTCAAGGAAGCTAGTAGTCTTCGTGTCATTGATAAAGGCAAAGAACGGTTATACGTCATCGTTAGCAGTTCAAACGAATAGAAATCTAGGATATCGATGAAAGACATACGTACATGTAAAGTAAATATTTCAAAATAGCTTTTGTTGTTCCAAATACCAAGTTTATCTTATATCATTTTTGCAGGCGTTATATCACTTTTAGAAATGTGAATGTTTCAGATGAAATTTTCAACTTAACTTAATAAGTCAGGTAAAAACGTAAATGTTTCATTGTTTTTTCACAAATCTTACGACTTAACATCACTCATAAAAATTTCCACATATAATGCTAAATTGGTTTCATATAATAAATAATATCATACTTTGGCATTGAAGTCCAGAGTAACCCGGCTTGCAGGAGCATGCGTAATACGGAGATGTTGTTGTTATTGAACACGTCCCACTGTTGCTGCACGGATAATTGGTGCATGGTGTGGCTGAAACAAAATGCGATTTTAATACATATTTTTGATACCACAAATTATCTGTGTTTACAAATAATTGTGTTATTTAAAATTGAAACCGAGACTTATGCCTGGATGTACGGTTTCTAACAATCCAGCAGTTTCAAAAAAGCAGTAGCTGTTTCAGGTTTTGTAACAAAATAGGTTTGTTAAGGTCGGTTATGTAGGCCAAAAAAGTAATTATTTTATGTCCATTAAAAGTCTAATGTTGCTCAATTATTTGATCTGAACATTCTCTATGATGTTTTTGTTTTTAGTTGTTGATTGTTTCCATTTAAATGCTACATGATTGTCTTTCTATACCATTAACGATTTTAGTAATGTATTTGTTAATAACCCCATAACCCAATAAAAACTGCTGGTGCACTCATTGTTTAATAGATTAAATAATGCAAAATTAGATTTTCCACAGTTTAAACCAATAAAGTATCCTAAGTCTAGATACCAATAAACAATTAAAATATACATTTCTATTATACCTGTCTAGTTTCTGTTACTTAAGAAAGGTCCATTATGATGTTAATCATATAACACAGATAATGTCATTGTTTTATGTTTCTATGTTTTTTACTTTAAAAATTACACCCATAAAAACTTATTCACAGTTTAATGTACATTTTAACAATTTAAATCAAAATGTGCATGATCATGCGCAAATCAATAAAATAATATTGATAATACTTAGGCATTGGGATCCTGAAAAGCCTGGACGGCATTGACAAGTGTAAGTCGGAGACGATGATTGAAATAAACAAGTTCCATCATTTGCGCACGGGC
Organism: Limnoperna fortunei; assembly: GCA_944474755.1. Classification (NCBI taxonomy): domain Eukaryota; kingdom Metazoa; phylum Mollusca; class Bivalvia; order Mytilida; family Modiolidae; genus Limnoperna; species Limnoperna fortunei. Next base: position 58,267,908 of record OX104124.1, read on the forward strand.
CACTAGTGCATGGGGTAACTGAAAACAATGCATTATTGTAAACAACAGTAAAAATCAATGGAATTCTATGTAATAGTCTTGTTTATACACAGAAATCTAATAATTTTTTTTATACAGAAAGCTCATACAAAGTATAGTAATTGTGTTCGAATTCCTATTCAAAATTGGTGCAGGTTTATATTTTAATAAAAAGCAAATAACGCGTAAGACACAGTTATCAGCCTATAAACAGCAATGCAGCACATGAGCTATTTGATGGTGAAAACATTTAAAGATCCTCAATCATATGAACATATTTAGTCATAACAACATGTAAACGTGGTGCACAGTTTTTACTTAGTTTGACAAATATATCATGTTTTTCCTACCACGTTATTTTTTTTTTGATTAAGCATGAAAATATTACAATATTTGTACAATGAACTTTGAATGAGAAAAAGATCTTTTGCTATGCGATACTGGCATCGCTTTATAATTATAACTATAAATAACTAAATTTTGTATCAGAAGGTATAATGTACCTTCACAGTGTTCTCCTGAAAAGCCGGGTTGACAGACACATCTTACCCCGATTATTGCGTTACGACAGACACCGTCATTCAAACAACCATTGTAATTCTGACACGCACTGTCTACAAAAATTAGAATGTGTTGCAATAAATATTTTGTAAAAGTTAATCTTAATACTTTAGAAAATATGAACATGAATGATGCTATAAACATATTTCTATCATCAACATCAAATGCAAAAACGTAGTAATAATTTAATGGTATGATACGTACTGTACAAAAATAAAAACAACTTAAAAAGTGGGTGTTTTGTACACGTGGTTCCTTTTTGCTACAACAGCGATACAATTCGTGGCCGCTAAAATAAATAACTAATCATCATTTATAGAAATGTGCATAAAAATATTCTCCAACCACTTTAACAATAAATGCATGCAATATTTTTTTTCATCCAACACGCGTGTAGAGTAATTTTTTAATGTTTACGCAACGCTTATTATGAAGGTTATGTGTACCCTTGGGGAAAGAAAAAGTTTTCATGCTAAACGAGACATATAATGAGCATTTGATACTCACCAACTGGAATACAAACGTAATATCCAAACGTCGCAACAATACATCTTTCGCTTAAGGAACAGGGATTTGGCCAGCATTGGTCAGGGTCCTGTAACAAATTAAAAATCTGTGAAATTCTCTTATCAATTACATTTGATAAGTCTGATACATAGTACTAAAAGATAAAAATTCAGTTATATGTACATTTACTTTTGGACCAAATCAGAGTACGGCAGCATTTATATAGATACCGAGAAACCAATACTTGCAAAGATGTCGTGCAATTACGAGGCATTCACGACGCATTTTAGTTGGTTGTTATTTTTATCTTTGATTTGCAAATATGTGCATCTACTTTCTACATCTTCTGACGTTAAATTATTTTTGCATTTTAATAAAAAAGGAAATAAGTTAAAAACCTAATAAAATCATCTCTACAACAGAACAGTTACTATGGTCATGAACTCTCGATACATCTTTTTTTATACTGAATTAAATCTTGTGCTGAAATTATAAGCCAAATTATATCATTGAAAAGTAAAAATTATCCAAGATCCATTAACAATCTACATCATATTTATATGAAGTCTTGATTAGTACGCAATTTTACAATTGTCAATTTCTAGTGACATATTATTAAGGTATCCGACCCATAATTGAAGTCACCGTTTAATTTTATTTTTAGACCAAGAAATGCAAATTTATTTACTCAATATATTACTAATTAATGATACAAAGTAAATATATTGTTTTACTTTGAGTCAATGTTAACAGTTTTGAGAAAAAAAATTAGTTGTTCAAATAGTAGTTCCGATGTTTGCCGAACATTACCGAGGTCTGCTCCATTGACAAACAATGGATATCCGGGACACCAAATATGATCACGTGGTCAATTATGGGTCGGATACCTTAAATACATGTATACACATTACATGAATTTGTTTTCTTTCCATTTTGTTCAATACTATTGAGTTCAATTTATCTTCAGATCCAATTACCGACAGAGTTAGTTTTGAAGTTACACAGACAATTTTGCCTGCATATTTTCAACATAGTTTGTGTTAAACAAAGGGAATAACAAAATACCAAACATCAAGGGAACGGACAAAAATATAATCCACAAATCAATCCAAGAAACCTGAAAACCTGCTATCGGTAAACTTTTTACATCTTAAAATGTATGAATTGTTCATGTAAAAACGATTTATGTGAAAATAGCAAAGAAAACCGACCAAACAACATTAGCCAACAGCCAAGGGTCAGTTACAAATAAGGATATAAACACAACACAAAAACCAAAAACATAAAACACAGAAAGAGAGTAACTCGAACCCAATAAAAACCATGGATGCATTCAGGTGCTCCCGACGAGTAAGCAGTGTCTGCCTCTTATTAGACACCCGTCGAGTTACGCCCTGTCATGTCCAGGGAAAAGTCAAATCCTGGAATAGCAAACACTACATTTGACTCAGCGAAAACGTCAGATCGCATTTGAGACACTGATTTCCCATAACGATCAATTAAGTCAAGGTGACGACCATAGAATTTCTGGAGAGATAACATCAAAATAGAATTCTTGAATGCGTACACAATTTTTATTAAAAAGTTGTTTGTTTGAGAACAAAACAAACACATTTCAAGATTTTATGGTTCGAAAGAGATTTGGTACAAAAACCTTTTAGTGAAAATTCTTTACCATGTATGCAGTAAAAAAACATAAATGTCTAACAAGCATCCGTAATCTCGAAGTTCGTACAAAAACAATAAGGAAAGTTTTCAGGCAATAAATCAGTATAATTCTTTTGAAAATGAGTATTCGATGTCATTTAATATGCCTAAGACATCGATACCATTAAATATAGACGTTATTGCACTTCCCATTAATACAAAAAACATTCCCGTAATCAGAAGAAGTGAGCATATACGTAAGTAGATACACATTACTTAAATAAAACTTTTAGGACTTGCTTACCATATCCCATCCTATCACTGGCGAATACATGAAATCATTGTTAATCTCAACAGGATCAGAGGGTTCCGACTTTAACAATTCACATGTAAAATCCTCTTCCCGAAAATTGACACCACTGCAATCAGTGTGCTGCATACAATCTTTGATACACATTCGAAAACCGGTGTGAGTTTGAGCTTTGATTACATAAGAGCTTTTATAAGTGTTGATGTAAAAATTCCCGCCTGTAATATTTATAAAAGTACAAGCAATCGAGAGATAAAACTGCAAAATAAATATAAATATTTCACAAATCCTTGTAACATGCACCATATCGTCAAGCGTAGTGTACTAAATCTTAGTAAGCCTTTCCTTGTCAAAGATAAATTACACAAGTGAACGTTATGAAGTTAAAACAGCTATATATTTCATTTGTTCACCAATCAAATAGTCGAGTAATTGTAATTCAAAAGAAAGCAACATGAATTTTAAATTACCAATTTAAATTTCTTTTACAGGAAGCATGAATCAATAGTATGCTTTAAATGTAATACTGTTCATTCAGACATGTCGATCCATATATTCAATTGTAAGATAACAATATTTATTTTTGGTAACAAATTTAATAGCATGATTTCAGCGTAAATATTAGTTCAGATTTTCAAAAGTTTCAAAAGTTTCATAGTGTCACTAAAATACATTGACAAAACAAGAAATGTTGTGACTAGAACTAATTGAGTCTTGATTTTCATTTTTTCTGAATATATTCCTAACAATTAGCATTTCCTTACTTAAAACCTAAGACCATATATAGAAAGCACCGGCTCACAAACGTTTTAAAACTTTTTTAAAAAAAGTTTGATTATTATGCCGGTCATTATGTAAACAATGTCTAAAATGATAATTTCTTTTGGTGAACCAGCACTTTTGATAATGTCAAGATAATCAGTCTATTTTTTTATTGTAAATCGTTATGATAAACTTTCGGTGACATGTCTGCGCCCAAGGGAAAAAGTGGGATGCTTAAATTATGAAATAGTTGTGCAAATTATAAACTGATAGACTAAAAACAAATGTTTATAAACTCATAAAATCTCTATTGCCATTATTCAATCTTAAAGAAACACGATGGCCTCCACAGATGTCCAGATTCAACCCGCTTGCGATGATAAACAAATCACCTTTGCACTTGATAAAAAAACAATATGGTATTGGCGGCGAGTACTGCCTTTAAGGTACTACTGTGAGCTAGGAAAAAACCATGATGTAAATGTATCATGGAAGTACTTTGATAAAGGTAATAAGGCACTCACACTAAATGACGAAGATGCTCCTTCCATCCACTTCTTTACATAGAACTATGATTCAAATCTCACATCTAGAAAGTAAAATCATACTTTAACACTTTATTATTCAACAATAAAAGGCTTAATTCAGGGAAATTCATGTCAAAGTTGTGTAGAAAGAGAATTTGACCAAATTAAACGAAAGGTGGAAACCATAAATTCCCTTGCCAATAAACTAATAGAGTGTCAATTCATATAGTGAAAGAATAGAAAAACTAAAATGGGAGACTAAGTTGTATCAGCTAAAAAAGAGCCACAACCAAGATCTTGAGAAAAACATGGCATATATATTAAATAACATTGACTAAAAGTTAGAAAGTATTGAAAACAAAATGTCTGATTTTGAATCTAAACTATCTGAGAAAGCTCAAGTAAATCAAATGTGTAAATTAGAAAGAATTGTCCAGGAGAAACTTGAAGTTATTGAAGAAAAGATGTCTAGATGTTATAAACACAAATACAAAAATCAATACATTTGAGGCTCTTACCTTCCTCATAAAAGAAGCTAACATTACCCATAAATCACATGAGCGAAATGCTGACATAGAACAAAATGTACAAGTGCGTAACTTACCCAATACAAAACGCAACAAGCATGCCCAGTTATGGATCGTCGGCACGTCATTAGTGAAAGATTTGAGAAAAAGTCTCATATATCTTTCCAAAAGTTTAACCATTACAACATAAAGGGACAAAACCATAAGAGGAGCACAAGAGTTTCAAGAGTCCTGAAAACTGTCCGCAGATAGTATTCTATATCAGTTGGGATCAAATGATCTAGAGGAAAGGGAACCAACAGAAGTAGTTAATGAAATTGAGTCTCTTGTAATTTATACAAACGAAAACTTCCTAAATGTCAAATAGTTGTGATCCACATTTTACCAAGATATCAGAGGAACCAAAACCTTTCACATGAGTATGAAGACAAAACGAAGGAAATGTAATCTACTATTACAAGAACATTATGAAGCCTAGTATGTCAAACATGAGAATCTTAACCAAAGACAATTTTATGATGGTATTCATCTGAGTCAAAAAGGTGGAATAGGTACTTTGTTCTCAATTTGAAGGAAATGGTTAATCCTCTTCTTGGTGTTAAGCAAGAAGGTATACAAATGGCGTAAGTCATTTCAGAGACAATTGTATTCCTAAATTCAACCGACCTAATCACGGGAATATAGGAAACATTTTTATAACAATCCAGAATGCCAAAGTGGAGATTTTCATAGATACAATCAAGATGGAGAATTCAGAAAAGTGATATCAATATCAGGCTATTGAGATTAGCATTGGGTTTATAACTTTGTTTCACCCTTTATGAATATTGACTTATAAGAAATCGTTTGAACTTGTATGGCATATCTATAATGTATCACCTTTAATTTTATCTTGATTTCATTGTGAGTAATATAATGTAATATGTATAACACTGTGTATTATTATTTCATTGATGCGCATAAAGGAATGCATTTGTTTTTCATTGTTATTTACAAAATATTATTGACATATATAACTATGTCTTTACATGCATGTGTATTTGTCAATTACATTCAAAATAGAAATGATAGAGCTATTATTTTATAAGAAGGAAAATGCAAATATTTTACTCAAAAAAAATAATCAAAGATAACTTTATAATGTAAAACATAAGAACAGAATGGACATTGCAAAATTAATTCTTAAACTCTTATATTGAACTAAATTATATTATTGAAAAAAGTTATCCTTCTTTGTTTGCACCATGATTTCATTATGTATATATGAATATGATTAATAACCTCTAACTATCAATTCATGGAATATAAATAGACTGGGAGGCAAATACAGAGATAATTTTTTCTTGTCTTGTTTAAAATATGATCTAAATATTCTCTTTGAAACTTGGAAGGGAGCAGATACTGATTTTAACATTCCAGAGTATAGGGTTATTCAAAAAAGCAGAAAAAAAGGACAGACGCTCCAAGAGATATAGTTATTTAACCTAAACCAAAAAAGAAAACAAAAACGAAAAAGCCATGGGAAGACCAAGAATTAACTGATTTGAAAAAGACTATAGTCTCTATAGCTAAAATATTAAGAAAACAACCTTACAATCTAGCTTTGAGACAAAAATTTTTAAAACATTCAAAACAATGTAAAAAACCCATTAAAACTGAAAAGAAAATTATTCATTGATAATTTATATGATAAACTTACTAAACTAAGAGATTCAGATCCTAATCAATATTGGAAAATATTAAAAAATAACTTAAATATGAAGATACTAATACATCTATTGAACTTCAAGCTGGTTTTCCTGAAATTGTTGAACACTTTAAACAGCAAGGACAACTTTTAAATTATGATAAAGAATTTAAAAAAAACAGTGGAAGATGTTGTTTTCTCCACTGAATTAGATGATACCTCATATAAGATTACAGATAAACCTTTCACTATAAGTAAGATTAATATATGTATTTAAAAAAACATAAAACTGGTGTTGGGCCTGATCAAATCGCTAATGAAATTATTAAATACAATAGAGTAGTAACATGTGAAGCATTAACTAAACTTTTTAACTTAATACTTGATTCAGGTTAATATCCATCCAACTGTAGAAAATCTTTTATTATACTTATCCACAAAACTGGATACAAATTAGATATTTATAGAGGAACATCTCTTCAAAATTGCATAGCTAAGTAATTAAGTGCAGTTGTTAATTCTAGAATAGTAAATTTTTATGAGGAGAAATTTGTTATGCAACAATTTAGATTTAGAAAAAATCACAGACAACAGATAGTATTTTCATTTTAAGATCATTAATGTTAAAATATCTCACAAACAAATAAGAGCAAAATTTATTCCTGTTTTGTTGATTTTTGCAAAGCATTCGACACAGTCTGGCATGAAGGTTTACTATATAATTAAAAAAGGAAAAGATAGGAAAAAACTATTTGAAATGATTAAAGTTATGTATGTTAAATGCGTTTTTTAGGTAAATGTAGGAGTGAAACAGGGGATAGCTTAAGTCCTACCCTATTTAACTGCTTTCTAAATGATATTCACTCCATGTTTGATAATACATGTGATCCTGTCCATTTAAACGAGTTTTCAATTTATAGTCTAAACTTTGCTGATGATCTTATTTTATTTTCAGAACCTCAAAGAGGCTTTCAGATAGCCTTAGACAAACTAGAAAATTACTCTCATAAATGTTAATTAAATGTAAATAAAACTAAAACTAAAGTCATGATGTCATGGTGGAAATAACGTATGTCAATCAAACTTTTTCTATCAGAACTCTTCTCTTACAGAAGTACAGGAATATACCTTTCTTGGCAATACTATTGACAAAAGGGGTAGATTTAAAAGATATATACAAGAACTTACTTGTTCCTTTGAAAAAATATATGTGTAATTTTCAATATGCTCCAGTTGACTTATCTTGTAAGCTCTTTGATTCTTTAATTAAGGTCTTTCCCACTACAGTGGAAAGACCTTCTTACCTTTCTTATGATTATTATTATTTTCCTTTTTTTTCCGCCATCATTTGCAAAAAAGTGTCGCGACATATCATTTTGATACTTGGTACCATTAATCGGTCATACTGTCAGATGACTCAGTTCACCCTGTGAAACCGATCTATTTTTAATAACAGAGTTATCTGCCTCAACACCGTAAACCCTTGTTAGCAGATAAACTCAGAAACCGTAATCGATTCTTAAAATCTTAAGTGTAAAAAATGTCGCTGGACCTATTGCGATGATTTGTCATGCAAAATTTTTTTTCAAATCGACTTCCTGTTTACGTGTTTTTGACCTGAAAAATGTCGCAACGCGTCAATATTTTTTTCTCAAAAACCGTAAGTCCTAGAGACTTGGGACCACCACCATTGATCCTAAGCGACATATGTTACATTAAAAAATGTCAAGGTCAAAGGTCAAAAGTCAAGGTCAAAGGTCACCATAGGTCTTGTTAGCACTATATCTCACAAACCATAAAAGATAGAAGCAGACAATAAATGGGAAAAATACTCCACTTATTGAGACCTTCATTTGGTACATTTGACCGAAAGCTGTGCGATGGACCATTTTTGAGTTACTGCACTTGACGCGTTTCGGTTAATCGGTTTTTTGGTTAAAACTTGAAAACAGTTAGAGATAATACAGTAAACATATAGGTTTAACATGATCAGCAGGAAAAGAGCTTCAATTTGAGCCAAAGGTCAAAGGTCATAGGTCAAGGTCATACCCTAGCAACAAGGTGACCGTTATAAAAAGTCCTTAGCAACCATATATTTTTAGAATCAGAATGATGTACTTTACTGAAATATGTCATTTCATGACCGGAAGTGGCCTTTTGTCCCTAGCAACCGAATGAAAATGCTTTACAACCATGTATTTTTTGGCTAGGGAACACTTTCTTTACTCAAATAATTCATTTTTATGACTGTAAGTGACATTTTGTGCTATACAATACACAAAATCCCATAGCATCACCTAACTTTTCTAACTTTAGAGGAACAATGGGAAAGACCTTCTCATTTGTTCTCAGAACAAATGGCAGTTTAATTAGACCTATAATTCTTTATAATAGTGAAATTTGCTATAAGGAAGAATATTTTTCTATATATAAAGCAAAAAAAATAGAGCTAGAACAAAAACTAGCTAGATGTGACACTTTTAATACTAAAAAATATCTGTTTTTCTTAGTAGGTACATACATTTATATATCAATAATACGTCATTACCACATTGTGTTTTGTATGCATTTCCTTGGACAAAAACAATCATCTAACGTAACACAGTCTAATGTTTAACTGATTCTTTGAAAGCTATCAATAATTTAATGAAGAGAATTCAAGCGAAAAAATGATACAATAATCGTACGTGTCACTTCAAAGGATGCTTTAACATAGGCTTTGCTATACACATGTGTGCCTGGGACAGAATGTCTATAAACATTTGTCATGTGTTCCTGGGACAAATGTCTATAGACTTTTTACTTGACTTGTTTGACTATGCTTATAGAATTAAAAACTAACATACCTGTTGTTTGTTGTTGTTTGATGATGTTTAACGAAACTTTCAGGAATTTTTCTTAGATCTGATGGCGGCAGGAACGGTGTAACGAAAAACTCAGGGAACGATATTTGCGTTTTATGAGAATTAATCATGGTAAATTGACAAACCAGACAGCGAAAAGGCTTGTATTTATGGTTACTTCTTATCTGACTAGTATTTTTTACTTATAAACTACATAGTGTTATATAATATCTATTTTCTTTGTGAACTTTGTATACACACACAAACAATATGGCCGACGACCAGTCTTGCATAGGCATGCCGAATGAAATTACAGACAATGCACCACAAGCAACTCGTGGTAGAAGTGCTTCCCGAAAGCGTCAGCTATCAAGTAATTAAGCTGAATTAATGAAACCGCCTGCAGTCAGACAGAGGTCAGCGTCATTTTCTCGTAAAACTTCAGTCCAGTCGAACAGTCCTCAGTCAAAACCTGTGACTTTCAAAACACAAGGGGAGTCTTTCAACCTGTCAGACTTAGTAAAAAAAAACACTAGTCCAGTCAAACGTAGTACAAGCTATTGTACCCTCTGTAGTAAACGAAATAAAAAATGAACTTATATCTGAACTAAAGAAAGATCGTGCATCTGTTGTGTCTGAAGCTGTAAAGGCAGCTATAGCCCCACTGCAAGTAGTAGTGAGTGACCAGAAAAATCGAAAACATTTTAGTACAGAATAAAAAGCTCAAGAGGTTAGTAGATGGAACTTGCTCTCTCGAAACCTTAAACAAACACTAGTAATATCACGTGACTTTTTAAATTCCTAGGAGTACTCGAATGATAGATCGCTTAATTCAATTAAACTTTTTGAGTTAGGTATACGCTAAGATAATTGTATACACGTGGAATGCTGAAATTGTCAATGGAAAAATACTAATATCTAAATTTTAGCGCACTAAATATCGTTTTCGCACATCTTTCGGGACTTTAATGACTCCCCAAACCCCTATCCCTAAAATATTTCTCTTTGTGTTTGTTCCTATAATGTACATAAATGTTTGCGTCGACCTCTGCTTTTTAACTTTATTAATTTGTAGCCTAAATGGGATCTGGCTGTTTTGGATCGCACCATTGTTTAATTTGTCAAAAAGAAATGGTCTTTTAAACTTTGTACCATTTTCCTGTTATCCGTTTGAGAATGGATAATGATCTTTTATCGTACAGATTTACTATAGGCATTTTTTTTACTGTAAAACATATTGCCGTTTGTCTAAAACATTATTCTTTATTATAAATCGACAAAGTGTTTTTATGTATATTATGTATATTTTGAGCTGTATACGAAGTGCTATTAATCATTGCACTTTTACTAGCAACAAATTGTATTATCAAACATTTCTTAGTAATCCCTTGCCGACAGCTGTAATATTAACTTTGAAACAAGAATATAATCTAAGAAAGGAGATTGCAGAGCTTGAAAAAAATCTAGATGAAAATAAAGTAATAATACTTGACAGTAAACAACAAGAAATAAAATAAAAGGTAAAATTATCAGATCAAGAATCCAATGGATAAAGGAAGGAGAAAAACCAACTAGTTATTTCTGTGGACTCGAAACCAAAAATTTTACCAGTAAAATTATACCAAAAATAAAGCAAGAAGACGGAAAAATTATAACAAATCAATTTGAAATATTGAATGAGGCAAAACTATTTTATGAAAACTTATACAGAAATGAAGATTCAACAGGAATAAATATTAACATTTTAAAAAGGGATTTGACAAATATTGATTATTATGTACTGACAGAAAATGAAAAAAAAACAGTTTAGAAGGTAAAATTACTATATATGAGGCAGGCTAAGCCCTAACAAAAATGAAAAACAATAAATCACCCGGGTCTGATGGCTTTACTACAGAATTTTTCAATTTTTTCTGGAAAGACCTGAAAGTTTTTGTTGTAGATTCTTTGAATTATGCTGCAGACATGGGAGAACTATCTATAACTCCAAAACAAAGGGTTATAACTTGTCTACCAAAGAGAGACAAGCCACGTCATTTCTTAAAAAAAACTGGCGCCCGATTTCTCTACTTAATACAGTTTACAAAATTGGGTCAGGGGCAATTGCAAACAGATTTAAACAGGTTCTTGATAAATTAATTGATATTGACCAGACAGGTTTTATCAGTGGGAGGTATATTGGGGAAAATATTAGATTAATATATGATATTATGCAATTTACTGAGGAAAAGGACATCCCTGGACTGTTACTACTTATTGATTTTGAGAAGGCATTTGATTCAATTTCATGGGAATTTTTATACACTGTGTTAACCTTCTTCAATTTCGGAGAATCAATTATTAACTGGATAAAAACGTTTTACAACAATATTCAGTCATCTGTCATACAAGGGGGAAATCTTTCAAATTTTTTTAAAATAGGACGGGGCTGAAGACAAGGGGATCCCCTCTCACCATATCTTTTTATCTTATGTGCAGAAACTTTAGCTATTAAAATAAGAGGTAACAAAAATATAAGTGGAATTAATTTATTACTCAAGTTGAACATAAATTGTCTCAATTCGCTGATGATACTTCCTTGATTTTGGATGGAAATGAAACTTCATTAGATGAAGCCCTAAAAGAACTTGATTGGTTTGCAAAAATATCAGGATTAAAAATCAACTTTTTAAAAACCCAGGTTATTTGGATTGGGAGCAAAAAATATAGTGAAGAGGTACTTTGTCAAAACAGGGGTCTTAATTGGGGAGAAAAATCATTTAAATACTTGGTATAAACTTTCATGTAGACTTAGAAAAAATGGTACAACTAAATTATGATGATAAACTATTACAAATTAAAACACTTGTTAAGCAATGGTCAAAAAGAAATCTTACAGTAATTGGAAAAATTACAGTGGTAAAGTCACTGATTTTGCCTATAATAAATCATCTGATTATTTCATTGCCCAATCCTAGTGATGATTTAACAAAAAAATTAAATGAAATAATCTACACATTCATCTGGAACTCACCTGTACATAGAGTAAAGAAAGATGTATTACAAAGTGACTACGAGGGGGGAGGTTTAAAGATGTTAAATTTACCAGCATTTATTTGGGCTTTAAAAGCAACATGGATCAGAAGAATCTTCCACAGTAATTCAAAATGGATAAACATATTTATGTCATACCTTCAAAAAGTTTTTTAACTGTGGATGTGGATACATTAATGATATATTGCCTAACATAAAAAATAAATTTTGGATAGATGTTCTTAACTCTTGAAAGCTGGTGGTAGATAAGGACTCAAATCCAATCTGGTTAAATAAGTTTATAAAAATTGGCGGAGAAACAGTCTTGTACAAAGAATGGTTAACAAAGGCATTTTGTTTATAAATGACCTGGTGAAAGAAGATGGATAATACCTTTCTCTAGAACAGTTACATCAAATATTTGGAATAAGAACTGACCTTATGAAATACAATAGCATCATATCAGCTGTAAAGCAAGGGGCTAAATCCTTCAAAAATGGTAATTACAAGCTAAAATGTCCTTTTGTTCCATCCTATGCTAAAAATATTTTGAAACATAAAAGAGGTTCTAGAGACATGTATGATATACTTAATATAAATGTAAATGAACCAAGTGGTAAATACAAATGGTCTAAAATACTACAAATCCGAAATCTAAATTGGAACGATATTTACAAACTACCATTTAGTGTTACTAAGAATACCAAACTTCAATGGCTACAGTACCGAATAAACCACAGAATATTAGCTACCAATCAATTTCTTACAAAGATTAAAGTTTTGAATAACTCAAGATGTACTTTTTGCAAAACAGAAGTTGAGTCTATTGAGCATTTGCTCTGGAACTGTGAAGCTGTCCAAGATTTTCTTGAAAATGTTGAGGGTTGGTTTCTTTCCCAATAGTGTAAGTGTACCATTCTCTAAAGTAAACTTTATTTTTGGTAACACATCAAAATTACTTAAGGGTGACCTATTTAATATAATTGTATTAAACATAAAACAATACATCTATAAAGCTAGATATAATGACAAAGTACTCTCACTGCCTTCAGTTAAGGAAAAATTAAAATACATGTATGTAACTGAAAAAATGCTAGCTGTACGAAACAAATATATTATATTATATTAAAAACAGGACAATATAATTTTTATGTGTGTTTTTGCATTGAATCTTTTAGTCACTAAATATAACAAAGTGTACATTAAATTTTCACTACTCAAATACACCATTACTTTTTTTTCTTGCTCATACTTTTCAATACTAAAATACAAAACATGTATTGTACTTAATTTTTTTTCTCTCTCTCTTTCTCTCTGCGGATTTTTTTTTCTATTTATCTTACATTCTGCCTTTCCTTTCTCATTAAAAAAAATTTCAACATGTACTATAATTTTATAAAAACAATTATAAATTATGGACACAATGCAATATATGATTTATTTTATTAGCAATGTTGCAATTTATTGTGTAAACTAGTGTATGATATGGTTATATAAGCTTATTTGTAAAGTGTTGAATATTTAAAAAAAAAAAAAAAAAAAAAATATTAACTTTGATTTTGTTATCTAACGACGTCCATCAAAACCCTGGTCCAGATAATGAAGGGAACCTGTCAATTTTTTACTTAAACGCCCGAAGTATGCGTCATAAAACAGACTATATAGAATCCATATGTAGTGAAGCCGATATTTTATGTCTCACAGAAACGCACCTCGATAATACCGTTAAAAACGATGGTATAGCCATCGACGGCTATGGTTTAACCATCTTTATAAAAGATCGAAACAGTTATGGGGGTGGGGTTTTGATATATATAAGCTCCGCGCTTCAAGCGAAATATAGACCAGACTTAGATTTTGAAGGAGAAGAGCTTTGGATAGAAATCGAACGTTCAAAACAAAAGATTTTGGTATGTGCTGTGTATCGTCAACCACACGAAAAGCCTCAATTTTGGGTTAATTTTCAAAGGTCAATCGAGATGGCACTAGATACTCGTGCACGTATAATCATAACTGGTGATCTTAACGTTGATTTACTAACTGAACGAAACCATAAGTTAAATCAAATTATGAACACGTATAATTTAATTAACACAATTTCAGAACCTACTAGAGTAGGCAATAATGGTCAATCACTATTAGACCCAATCATAGTTAGTGATGACTGTGTTGTACATGACTCTCATGTAATTCAAGTCGATCGTCGATACAGTGATCATGATGCTACCATTATTTATATTCAGATACCCTTGCAAACCAATAAAGTGTATAAAAGATTGGTATGGAACTATCGTCAAGCCGACTTTCAAAAGTGCAATGAACTTTTCGAAGCGTTTAATTGGGGAACGATCATCAACTCAGGAAATGGCATGAATACTAATTGTAACAATTTTACCGAAAAGTATATGGGCATAGTGCAAGAATGTGTACCGAGAAAAGAGGTCGCAGTTAGACCTAATGACAAATTATGGTTCAATTCCGATCTACGAAGAGAAATACGACAGCGCGACCGACTACATAAAAATGCTGTAAGAACAACAAAAAGACTCGGACGTAAACAAATTCAAAAAACAAAGAAATCATGTGAATAATATGAAGAAATACTACAAGGAGCAGTTTTTTCTTAATGCCAACCATTTGCTAGATGAACTAGATACTACCAACTCAAAATCCTAATGGTCACTAATTAAAAAACTTACAAAAGGTACAGGTGAAACATCCCATATTACTAAACTTAAAGATGAAAATGGTGATATAGTGTCTGACGAATATGAAAAAGCATGTATTTTGAATAAATACTTTTGTTCAGTATCCTCACTTGATGACACAAAGTCCGAATTCCTGACTTTGATATGCGAAGCGACATTTTTGTCATAACTCCAAAAGAATTTAATGACATTCTTCAAATTTTGAAACTAGGTAAAGACCCTGGGCCTGATTTAATCAGTCATCATATGCTTAAAAATACAAAAGACACTATATGCGTTCCGTTAGCTATGCTTTTTAATTTGTCTCTATCATCAGGTAAATTTCCCGATCTATGGAAAACCGCATCTGTTATGCCATTTTTTATAAAAGGTGACAGACACGATCCTTCAAATTATCGATCTATTTCCCTTATCTCTTCTGTCGGCAAGGTTTTTGAAAGAATTGTTTTTAAACATGTTTTTAACCACTTGATGTCTAACAATTTATTGTACAAGTATCAATCAGGTTTTATTCCAGGTCATTCAACAGTTCACCAGCTGATAGAAATTCATTACTCAATCATTAAGACTCTTGAAGACAAAAACATTTCGTCGTTTATTTTTTGTGATGTGTCAAAGGTTTTTGATGGTGTGAGGCATACTGGGCTTCTAGTCAAACTCAAAGCATATGGTATACAAGAAAATCTTTTGGATTGGTTCAAAAGCTAATTAGTTTACAGAAATCAAAGTGTTTTTATTTCCAATGCTAAATCGCCTCTTTAACAAACTAATGCTGGGGTACCACAAGGTTCAGTTCTTGGTCCCCTTCTTTTTCTTGTATATATAAACGACATTGCCGATGACTTAATAAGCTTTACAAGATTTTTTGCAGATGACACCTCTATATCTTATACTGCCCAACTTCCATCAACAATCGAAGACGTAATGAATATATATCTTGAGAACATTGCCTCTTGGGCTCAAACATGGTTAATTAATTTTAATCCACAAAAAACCAAGGAATTAATCGTTGCAAATAGTAACCTAACTGAAGATATTAAACTCTTATTTCAGAATCAACCTATCGAAATTGTTACGTCTCACAAACATCTCGGTATTACTTTTGATTCAGGGTGAAAATTTTTCCAAACATATAGATAATATGATACAATCGGCAAGTAAGAAGTTATCATTTCTTAGAAAATTAAAGTATACACTTAATAGGAACTATTTGGCTAGAATTTATCTGACTTTTATCCGCCCTCTTTTGGAATATGGTTCTGAGGTGTGGGATGGATGTGACTTGACACTGTAGACAGCCTTGAAAAATTGCAACTAGAAGCTGGTCGAATAGTTACAGGACTACCAATATTCGCTAGCAAAGAATCAATCTATTTTGAAACTGGCTGGGAATTGATAGAAGAAAGGCGACGATTTAAGCGTTTAAATATATTTTACTCTATCCACAACAACCTATGTCCTCAATACCTATGTGATCTAATGCCTCCCCTTACAAACCCGATTTCAACATATAATTTGAGAAACCGAGACGATTATGCTATCCCTCAGTTTATATTAAATACCACCAAAAATTCTTTTTTTTATTTGACCGCAAAAGACTGGAACAGCTTGGATCTAGAAAAAAGACAGGCTAGAAATATAAATATTTTTAAAAGAATAATAAAGTCAAACAATTCTAAACCTCCCGAATACTTTTTATATGGTGAGAGAAAGCTAAACATAATCCATACCAGACTTAGACATATGTGTAGTTTACTTAATGCGGACTTTTTCCGGATTAATGTTGTACCATCTCCTTCTTGCAGATGTGGTCATCCATGGGAAGACAGCATACATTATTTTATGGAATGTACCCAGTACAATGCTGATAGACACTTACCTCATGAACAATTAAGTGGTTTAGATATAAATATTGAATTTCTGTTGCCTGGTGACGATAATTTAACTTCCAATCAGAATATGCATATTTTCTGTTGTGTCCAAAACTACATATAACGAACAAAACGGTTTATATGATCAATTGAACCAAACGCCAGATTCCCACCTTTACTCTTTTTTACTTTTGTTCCGTTTTTTATGAAACAATGTTTTTGTTCTTTCTTCTCTCACTCTGCATGTTACACAACACTTTAAATATCATATGTTTATATGCTGTCATTAGAATCTTTGTGCTTGTAAACATTGTATGTAAGGGAGAGGACCTAAATAATTTTGTCATAACTTATGTCCAATCCCTTTGCTTTATTTGAGCAAAAAAATATGTTTAAAGTAAAAGCAATTTTTCAGCTATATCATGGCGTCCAGTTTTTATTTGGGGAAAGTTGGAGTACCCGGAGAAAACACCTGACCTGCGGTAGCGAACATACCTGTAAATAAAAATAATAATAGAAATAGTGCTCAGCATTCATAATGTATTTATTTTTTCAGTTTACTAGATACTTCAAACCTGTTATCGGCGATGCATTTTTAATTACCTATAAGTGCGTTATCTGTGGTTTTATGAACATAGCGTTCTATAAATGTTTGCTGTACTCACGTCTTTTGAAAATGCACATTAGAATTGTGAATGCGATTAAATTGACAATATAAAACCATTTGCTTTGGACTGGAAATAACATTAATTAATTGTAAGCATTAATGCAATAGTCGTATTGCAAACAATTAAATCTGATAAGCTTTTACTACACATTATTATTTAAATAGCTTTTGATTGAATATAAATATCAAAATGGTTTGTAAATATATTATTACAGCAAACCATTATATATTTCAGTCAATTTATTTATTGTGACCAGTACATAGAAACAAGCTAATAAATATTTCAAATAATGATAGCTTAACCAATGTAATATCACTTAGTCTAATGCAGTTGCTAAATTATTTTCTGTGTCATCATGTCTAATCTGTATCCGTTCCTAATTTACTTATAAATAATTACACTTCTGAAAACATTAAGTATGCATAGACCTATATCTTTCTCCGAGTACATTTCAGAAGGAGAGATAGCCAAGTGCTCAATTTGTCAAAGCAGGACTCCGTAATATTTTGTCCAATTTTACAGTGAAACTAAATCCATCAACTGGAATAAAAACTTGAAATTATTCATGGATTCAATCGCTGATTATGCCAGAAAATGGGCAAAGCAAGAAGACCAGGAAATTGATAGCTTGTCGGAGTGGTTATGGGCGTTGAGGTCATTTATTCAAATAAGAATAAATCGCTTATGAAGGTCTATGAGTACTTAAGCATTATTAATCTTCAGAAATCTTGACGTCAAATCTATGCCCGACATTCATGACAAATAGGTTGTTGTGCCTGCGAATAAGGTCGCTAACAACATTATATAGAGTTTTTAATAAAGGAATTAGGCATGGAAAGGTCAAGTGACAATCCTACTTATACATGCACTACGCATTCAAAAGGAGATTCTTGAAAATCACAAATCGGTGTTAGCATCGTTTGGTCTTTACATTACAGTCGTCAACGATTGTGATCTCTCCTTTTATTGGATACCAAAACGTCACAAAATCATAGCAGGATCGTCTAAGTGTACCAAGCTAACCACTTTTTCAACAACTATAAACATGCGGCTTCACAAATACTGGGATATTTTCTGCTCCAGAGGTGGTATACATGAAATGTGGATAATAATAAATTTAAAAGACCTGACATCGTGCGGTCTTGATCTCTTTCTCAATGTGATTGCATTAAAGTATTAGTACATGATTTTTCAACACTCTAGGCGGCATCGCTCGTATGCGCTGAAAAACAGGCTTACAGATATTATTAAACTCTGCGTCTTCAAGACAAACGGAAAGAGACGATATAAATACCTGGATATTGGCCATAACAAAAATTACTTCGTCATAAATTACTCTAAATACAATAATAAATATACTGTTGACCACATCTGACAAATATTTGTCATTTTTGTAGATCATGTCAATAGATAGTTAGTATTTCAAAGGGTACTTACTGTGCTCCTCTCTTCGCCGACCTGTTTTTGTACTCCTATGAAGCTGAGTTCCTAGAAGGTATGCTTACTAAAAAAGAAAAGACACTGGACCGGACCTTTAATTTCACATTCCGCTGTATTAATGATGTTTTGTCCTAAACAAATGCTTAATTTCCCGTTCATGGATATCAACATTCCGGCAGCTCCAGCGTATGAGAGATATATACTGCTTACTCGTTCTGATCAATATCACTTCACGAATTATCTTTGGGTTTGGGCTACTCACTTTCTGTTTCTGACATTTTAGTTTTTTTTTGGTTTGTGCATGTTTGTCTTTATCCGGAATTTTAATTTTCGCTTGACTTTTCCTTTGTTGGTCGGTCGGTTTCCTTGCTATATGTCGAAAATGGTCCTTACCCTACCTTGTCTTTTTCGTCAGTTTTCAATAAATAAGCTGATAAATATTTTAATGGTTCGCTGTAAACACACAATGTATTTACAAACAACTTTTATACTTCTGTTCAATCAAACACTATTTGAGAATTAATCTGCTCAAAATATATTAACATAACGTTTTCTTTTCTTAATGCAACCCTCATTGAAATGATAAAGCCTTGCAATGTTTGTTTTATTAGATTATGTTAATTTTCATCTATTAACACAAAGCATAAATGTTTCCATTTTTTAAAACGAATTTTTCATTATATGAAATGTGCCTTTAGATATTACAGAGACTTAAAGTTACTTAGCTTATCTGCCGACAAATTATATTAACGGAAAACAGACTACAAAAAGGAACTATTGTGTTGTCTCCAAATTGTTGGTTAAATGTTACTCTTTTGTCTCGCGTTTAAAGAAAACCCACCCAAGAAGCAGTTGTACTCCTATACCTGGAATCTTCTGTATCTGCCAACTTTAGGCCGAAATTTAAGGAAAAGATATATTTCGAGAAATGGAAAATAACTGTTTTCAAAGAAAATGTCACAGATTGTAAAATATAACACACAGTACATGTATGAAAACCTATTTGATTTTGGTTTTCTTATGTCCTTAAAGTCTGGCTTATTCACATCCCAGATGTTGACATGCCAGTGATCAATAGTAGACTGCTCGGCCCCTTATTACACTGTCGATCATTAAGCTGTCATTTCTACTTAAAAGCTTGCATGTTTGCAGTTATAACATATTAATATACACCGACTATCAACATTATATCATCGAGTGCAAACTGACATGCCAAATTAGCACTTCACATATACAATAAAACATCGAACACTTTTGTAATTACCTACCCTCGTATTTCAGCCATCACCTTCATTGTATTGTTTTTCGCGGCATATCATTCCGATAGTTGCTACCATTACTCAAACGTATCCAGAAATGACATGGATCAGGCTTTAAAATCTATCTAATGTTAGTAACTTTTCTGCCCAAACGCGACAATATTTGTTAAGATAAACTCAGATACCGCAGCTGATTCTGAAAATCTGAAGTGTACAAAACGTTCGTTGACCTATGGCCACGATTTAACACGCAACATTTTTTTTAAATCGAATAAAATTGTCGCAATTTGTAATTTGTTTTTCGTGAAAACGCATGTCCCTGAGACTTTGACCACCACCAATGATCCTATTTGACATATATTACATTTAAAAGTGTCAAAGTCAAATAGCAAGGTCACCTTTGGTCTTGTCAGCACTTATTCTTAAAAACCATAATAGATGGAAGGAGACAATTTAACAAAATCCTTATTTTATAAATTGATTCACAACTGTTGGACGAACCGTTGTCGATTTACAGCCCTTGATGCCTTTCAATTTTTGGCTATTTGCTTAAAACGTTTATAGATAATATATTAAACATATAGTTAAAAGTAATCAGTAGGAAAAGAGCTTCAATTTAAGCCACTTGTCAATGGTTATGGGTAAAGGTCATACCATAACAATAAAGTAACCATTTAAAAAGACCTTAGCAAGCATATATTGTTTGACTCGGACCATTTCATTTCTCCAATAACTAAGAAAAAAGCAAAGAAATCCGACCGAACAACAAGAGCCAAAAACCAAAAACATAAAACACAGAAAGAGAGTAACCCGAACCCATTAAAAGCCATGGGTTCACTCAGGTGCTCCGGACGAGTAAGCAATGGCTGCCTCTAATTAGATACCGTCGAGTTACTCATTGTCTTGTCTAGGGAAAAGTCAAATCTAGGTATACACTACCTATGACTATAGAACTTCTGGAAAGATAACATCAACCTAGGTACAACAAACCCTTGTTTGAGTAATTTAGCAGTAATTTAAATAAACAGTGATCGGTCTAGAAAATCGGAATACCGATTGCGGGATCTAGAATAACGTAAAAGTTTTGAAATGTACACACCTTACGCTGGAGCTGCTGGAATGTTGCTGTCGATGAACGGGAAGTTGACAATTGGAAAGTTGAAGTCATCATGCTTGTGCAAGAATGGTAATGACATTTTTAGACCATAACTGTAAAGACTTTCATATTTGTTCTTAGAACAAACGCCAGTTTAATTTCTCCTTCTATCATTACTTACAGTACAATCAAACGCATAAGAGAATGAAAACAATAGGGATAGATTGCCGCCAAAACATTTCTTTTGTATTCATCAGAAAACAGCAGAAACAAAGCTCATTAAAGATCGCTTTTCTCCTATTTCTTCACATTAAAAAAATTATATTCTCCGACAGGTTAAAATATTTTACAGTAAAACAAGTATTAGCTTTCCTAAAAGATAGCAGTCTCTAAGCTTTATTTTTCTTTGTGGACAAAACTACGTCCTGTTTTAATGTTAAATAGCAATAGGTATTCTGATTATTTACATCACTTCATTATAAGTACACAATGTTTAGATAGCCAAATCAACCAACCTCAAAATAAGGTCAGAGGCAGCAATTAAATCATGCACTGTGCTAAGCACCTCTAAATGTATCATACGTGGAAAGAGAGTTGATGTGAACCTTGTCAGTAAGCAGGAAAAGAATTAAATTTTTCTCCCAAGTTCTTTGCCCATAATATACAGATCAGAGGCAGTGTCCAAAAATGCATTGGGGTTAGTTCCTAGAGGCATTATATTCACCAATATAGTTGATGTAGACCTGTTCGCAGTTTCCGTGTTTCTCCGTTTCTGCCTAGACCTTTTCCTCTAAAAAGTTTTATACTGGGATTCGATTTCGAAGTCTAACGCTCACCTACTTCCAGTTTAACGAAATTCGACCATTTTGTCTTTGTCCAATTTTTGGAAAAGAGGGTGGAAAAGTGGGGGGGGGGGGGGCAAAATGCCTACTCTACATGTTCTTTTAGTTTCGAATGAAACTTTGAAAAGACTGTTTACATATTAAATCCTAAGTAATATGAAGAGTTCTTGCGAGACATTTGTATTAGTACCGACAACTTAAAACTTATTCCAGGCTCTGCTGCTGCCGTCTATCCTCTGTTTCGATCAACAAATGGGCATTAGTTTCAAAAACTTAAGAATAACATGTCATCTGAATTACCATTTACTACACCAGATGCGCATTTTGTCTAATTAAGACTCATCAGTGGCGCATAATCCCAAACAATATTTAAACCTCAAAAAATGTTGAGCACCAAAATTCCGAAACGTACCCGATCCGGCTAAATTTAACAGCAGTAAATTTAGATATGACTATATCACAGAAAGAATCAATTGTGATCAAAGCAAATACTTGTCAATAGCGAAATTAATTGTGTCGTAAAAGATTACTATAAATGTACGTCTTCACAATTGAACTTAATCTTGGATGAAGTAGTAAGTGTAATAATACAGGTTCTATTGTAATTACACTAATTACAATACAACTAGTCCTAGCAAAGATTGCAATATTCATCCTAGCGTCATGTGTCTCTTTTGTTTTATTTGTCATGTTTTGACCAACGATAAAAAAAAATGTAGTAGTTGTTTAACGTTTCATGAATTTTTGATATCTCATTAATAAAAGAAAAAACTAAGAAACAATAACAATCCCAACAACATCAAAATACACTCTTTTACAATTGTCTAATTGTTTTCATTTGCTATTCATCAATTGTTTATCAGGGTGTTAACAGTTTGAAGATCGGTATCTTTAGAAGGGAACTGGCAATACTTGAAAACTACCAGTAGGAGTCAAACTCACATGTCCCGAACATTTGGCTAGACAGACATTCCAGACGTTGACATTCCTAATTATAGACTGCATACTTAAAGACCACTCACCGTTTAGACCAAGGTATAACAGTGAAGATCGTTAAGCTTTTCCATATACTTAAAAGGTTGCATGTTTACATCATTAACAATTAACCATGCAATGACTTTAAATAATATATTATATTACAGAGTGCAAACTAATATGCCATAAGAACACTCCACAAATACAAATGAAGCAACAAGCAATTTGTAACACATCTACCACACAATTAAGCCAACAGTTTCATTGTATTACTTTTCTCAAATATTTACTTAAACATAATTCATACATAAGCTTTAAAGCCTGGGGTTGAAAATATATCATTGATTATATGGCTATTACTGATAAAATGGATGTACTTTTAGAAAAGAAACATGTTTAAAACTGCGTCAGGAAAGTTATATGTTTATAGCAACTTTCCCTTGACATTATGAGCATTTTCGTGGTATGTTTACGCATGTAGCAACTTAGATCTATAACATCAGAGAATAGGTTACTAGCCTATCAAACGTCCTAACATTAAGACATAAAACTGCATGATCTATATTTAGTACGTTTTATGTCATCCTATCAAATTGCTAAGTCTGTTTAACCCTTAAGAAAAAGTTATATTACATCTCTGTGGCATATTTTCCTTGTTTACAAATATGATTGTTTTGTTAATACATCGTTGAGTAATTCTTTATATATGAGTAACTGCTTTATCGTCCTGAGTATCTGTGTTAAGTCATGGTATTTATTAAGTACTGGATACTTATTTTTTCTTGATTTTTTTTCTTTTTGTCGCCTTTTTCGTCTTAACTTCAGATTTTGTTGACCTATTGGTGTTTGTACCATTTACTTCTTCTAAACAATTGTCATTGTCAACTGATAGAACATGACAAATCACAGTTATTACTTTTGTTTGTATTGTAACAGTGAACCATATGTAGTATTTATATTCTGTACGGCATTTAGTGTATATCAAAGTTTTCTGTTGTTTTTCTTTTAAATCGGATTGACTGTTGTTTGTTCTCTAGGATTGGTTATTAATTAATTCTTTGTCGCTTTTTCGTCTTAAGGTATCCGGCCCATAATGGAAGTTACCGTTTAATTGTGTTTTTCAACCAAGTAATACAGCTCTATTAAATTAATGTATTGCTAATAAATGATACATATTAAATATAGTGTTTTACTGCAAAAAAGTTCGTTACTCAAATAGTATTTTCGATATTTGCCAAACATTACCGAGGTCTGCTCGATCTGAAACAATGAAAATCCGGGACACCAAATATGATCACGTGATAAATTGTTGACCCGATACCTTAAGTTCGGATTCTGTTGAACGCTCAGTGTTTGAACCATTAACTTCTACTCCTCAATCTAAATCAAGTGTCATTTTCTACTGCTATTACTTTATGTTATTATTATAACAGTAAACCGTATATAGTATCTATATTAACCATCGTGTACATCAAACCTTTAGTTGGTTTTTTAATCTGCAAAACTGTCTTATATGATTGGACATCATTTGGAGAAAATTAAATGACTTATGCTGTTGGCTGCCTGTATTTTATTTTTAAAAATTGTCTGGTGGATTATATCTCTGTATAAATTTATTTATATGCTATTTGTATTAAATAAATGTATTTGATCTCCTGTGCAAACACGTGTTGTTTTGAAAGTTTGTATAAGCTTAGGGCTATATTGATATGTAATTAGTACAGGAGGCCATCTTTGGTTGTCGTATGATTAATCTTACATTAGCTAAATATACCTACCTAGGGCCATTTTTCAGACGCTTACTTAGTAAGCTGCGGAAGAAACCATCACAATTGAATAGCCCATAACACTTATATAATCTCTTTAAATAAGAAGTACATATATGTTGACAGATTGCAAAAATTTCAGATGATGATATGTCCTTAAAGTCAATGCAGGTAACAAAAACCAAGCACCGATTAAACTTTCAGTAACAACAATTTACCAATCAACGTCCGAGAAACCGGCAACGTCTAGAATCAACAAGCGAAAATATAGTAATTACAGCAATGCTCGTGACTTGAAACAGACATTTCAAAATAAATTCAACCAGGTTATAAGGAATGCCAATCCTCCCGCTAACATTACTGTTCTA
Source organism: Limnoperna fortunei (assembly GCA_944474755.1). Classification (NCBI taxonomy): domain Eukaryota; kingdom Metazoa; phylum Mollusca; class Bivalvia; order Mytilida; family Modiolidae; genus Limnoperna; species Limnoperna fortunei. Next base: position 58,293,302 of record OX104124.1, read on the forward strand.
TGTGGTTTGTAAATTACAATGTTTGGTTATCATGTAATACCAGTCAATTATATGTGTATCCATCGTAGCACATTCACTGTACACTGAATTCAAAAAACAATTTGCAACCATATTTCAAAACGAGATAGAATAATTTTCGACAAGGAAGTGGTATTTATAGTAAAACTTATGAAAGGCGCAGACGAGTCTTTTATTCTTGTAACCTTGGTTTATACGTTTATCCCCAAGAAATAGGTGACGTTTGCAAACATCTGTATACACGCTTCAGGCTCTTGCATACCTGATCAATTAAAAATTATAGACACCGTATGCAGGAGAAGCTTAAATTTAACTGCATAGTTCAGGAAAATTTATGATTGTTAAAGTAAAACCGTTGACGTAAATTGTTGTCCTAAGATGACCGTTGCTGTCATATTCTAGGTGTTCGACTAAAAATTAGATGAAGCTGTTTCTGTGGTTTCTTTAATTTCTAGTTCTGACGGATATATTAACATCTTCAATAGATCTATATGTAAAATTAAAGAACCTATCTTCTGCAATATTTTTCCTTTCATAAGATGTCGAAGAAATGCTTCCAGTGATGCTAAGTACTCATTATCCTTAAAAGGCTCTAAAATTGTTTGCAAACGTTCACGTTCATGAAATAATGACGCATTGTTTCTGCGTAGGAGACCAAGCTGCTTATTTCTTTAAATTTAAAACGAAGATATATTTGTCTAAAGTAATTAAGAAATATTTCAATTTTCTGACAATGTTATATGATTAAACCTAGTTTGGTTCTTTAAACTAAAAAACAATGCAAATATTTTATTTGTAAAATGCAATTAAAAAATATTTCAAATTTCTTAATGGGCTACACGATTTAACCTGTTTAGATCTTTTTTAAGCCTAATAATCTGCAGTTGATAATGAATGGTGTAAACAAACCAATTCCAATGTACAGAGTATAGCTCTTTTAGAAATTTTAAATATTTTGTAATTTAATATCAATCCATGACCATGTTGCTTTTTAACGGTTCAATAATTGGTCATGTCACAAACGGAAGTCATTTCTTGGGTTGTTACATTTTAATATTCCAGTAAGATTTCAGCTTAGAAATTAAATTATTTCGAAAACAATTTAAATTATTGCTTACCTTTACACAAAATATGAAAGGGAATATGTTCCAGGTGAATAATAGCTATAACTGTGATAAGAAAAATCATTAGAACATTATATTGTTTTTATTTGGTTTGAGTTACTCTCTTTCTATACTGTTGTGTTTTTTTGTGTGTTTTTTTATTTTTGTGTTGCGCTGTATATGTTTGTCTATATCGGATTTGCAATTGTCCCTTGACTTTCGGCTCTTGTTGTTCGGACGGTTTTCTTTGCTATCTGTCGTCTGTCGTACAATTATCTTGACATTATCGAAGATGCTGCTTTATCAGAACAAATGATTAATTTTAAGCTTGCTTACCTAATGACCGGCATATTGTTTGACCTTTGATTAACAGATTTTAATTACGTTTGCCAGCCAATGCAATATATGTGTAGACTTTGTAGGTTTTTTGTTAAGTAAATTTTCATAGCTGTGGCAATAGTTTAAAATATATTAAATATCAAGTAGAAAATAAAAAATTGGGAATTAATTATTTATTGTCAAAACATTTCTTTTATTTTCCATTTGTTGTAGTGACAATATGCAACTGAAAAATATAAACTGATATTCTGGAATCTTTATTTATAATTTAATGCCTGAAAGCCTATTACTAAATTTAAAGCATAATTATCGATTAATGTTTTTATAAACGCATAAACAATTTACGGTTTAAAAATGATAGTTCTCTTTTGGGAATCATAAATATTCGACTATTGTGATTGGTCAAAAATCCAACATATAGATGTTTTAACTCCAGAACGTTCACATGTTTAACTTATCTTTAACAAGGGAAGGTTCAACTAAACTTTAGTTTACAAAGACGACAAAATAGTACATGTTACAATGACTTTTGAAATATTTATACTTATTTTGCAGTTTTACCTCTCGATTGCTTGTACTTTTATAAATATTACAGGCGGAAATGTTACTATCAACACTTATAAAAACTCTTTTGTAATCAGAGCCCAAACCGGAACAGGTTTTCGCATGTGCATCAGAGATTGTATGAAGCAAACAGATTGCAGTGGTGTCAATTTTGGGAAAAAAGATTTGATATGTGAATTGTTAGTCTCAACCTTCTGACACTGTTGAGGTTAACAATGATTTTATGTATTCGCCATTGACTGGATGGAACATGGTAAGCAAGTCTAAAAATATGTATTTATGTAACTTTCTGCTTAATATTTTATGGAGGCATGTGAAACTTCTATATTCAATGATATCAATATCTTAGACATTTTAAATTACATCTAATACTACTAGTCCTTAAGAATTATAACGATTTATAAGTTAAATTCTTTTCTTAATTGCATATAAAGAGACTTCAAAATAACAAGTGCTTGTAACACATTATGTTTTGTCAGTGAAGTATACTCCTTTACAAGTGTCAGTGAAGTAACTTATTTGTGACACTGTTGTTTCCACATGCCTCGAGTCACCCACATTAGTTACTTACATACTTTATACAAATTCTTTTAATTCTTTACGTTAGAGATATCATGGTCATACAACTCCTATGACAATCCTAGAATATTCGTGTTCAGTCTTTGACACGCAACTAACAATCGCATTTTTTCCTATCATTGTTTTCTAGTTTTTTTCTTTACCAAATCTTTTACGTCCTGTATCATCCTCTTGGAATTTTTTCAAGTAGTCTAATAGCTTTTGTAATGTGAATTGTATGTTCATTCTTGTATCACCTTAATTTTAAACTGTTTTTAACATAAACTATGAAATCTTCTTTGTGATTTCAATTAAATTGAGTTCAACAGTATTGAAAAAAATATTAAAAGGAAACACATATAATATGTAATATGTTTTTTCTTTAATATATTTCACCAGACGTTGCCAGTTTGAAAATATTTAGTAAAATTTCGTAGTCATCAAGACAGATATAAGTATTAATTACCATTAGGATTTAAATTTGTAATGTCTCCATAATAATTTTTAATTCACAATATTGTAATTTAGTTTATAACTTAAGCGAAAGTTTATTTTTATTTAAAACAAAGAAGTATCAAAAGCTCATGACAATTGTTAAATGTTTAGTTGTGGAGATTTTGTAATGTTGTTAACTTATAAACCTTTTTACTGAAGATGCAATACACTTTGAAGCTACACGGTATAGAATGCAGATGTACATATCTGCAAATTAATGATAAAATAAATACAAACTAAAAAGTGTTGATTACATGACTTCTACAGAAATTACAAGTAATTGATTCCCTTAAACTTTTGTTCAAATGACGTATTTTAATGTTGCTGAGCGTAGTCTAAGATTTCTTCCTCCAAGTAAATGTACGTATGATCGCATTAGATGCTTTCGTATCGCTAATTATATATTGGATTCGGACGAATCAACTGTAATAATATAAAATATATACATGTATGTTGTTTTACAGGACCCAGACCAATGTTGGCCAAATCCCTGTTCCCTAGGTGAAAGGTGTATTGTGGCGATGTTTGGATATAACGTGTGTATTCCTGTTGGTCAGTATCAAAGCACACGTCTTTGTCATTAATTTTAAAAGGTTCTCCTTTCCCCAAGTATAAACATATCAAATATAAAAACTATTGTATAAACGTTCAACGAATTTTTTCTTGACACGCGTTGGTTAGAATAATATATTGAATGTATTCATTGCTGTAGTGTTTAGAGAATATTTTCAGTCCTATAAATGTTCATTAATATGGAATGTGTCATCAAAAATGAACCTCGAATGTATACACTCACGTATTAAATTTATTTCTGTAAAGTCAAAAAAATCTTGCCACGAAAATGCTACTACGTCTTAGATTAACTTAAAACAAAATTATTGAAGCACTTGTAATTTTTTTTTTAGACAATGCGTGTAATAATTACCACGGTTGTTTGAATGACGGTGTCTGTCGTAACGCAGTGACTGGGGTAAGATGTGTCTGTCATTCCGGTTTTTCAGGAGAACAGTGTGAAGGTACATTATACTTACTGATATAAAACTAGTTACTATAGCTAACGATTTGTTGAACTCCCCACGTTTAATACAGCGATGTAGGTACCGCCTGACAAAGATCTTGTTCGGATCTCGATATACGAGTTCATTGTATAGTGCCATATTTCTATGCTAACAAATAACATATTGTAGTAGCGAAAAACATGAAATATTTGGTAAACTAAGCAAAAAATGAACACAGCCATTACATGTGGTTGTGAATAAATAAATGCATATGATTGAAGATGTTCACGACCATTTTAATGTCTACCTTCTTGAATATACATTGATAAATGTGTAATTGTATTAAGTTTCATGTGCTATATTTTACAAGATAAGGCAGAACTATGTTTAACAGGAATTTTTATGTATAAACAAGACTTATAAGCAGCAATTTTATTTCATTACTTATTATTGTTTACAATAATGCATTTCTTTTCAGTTACCCGTGCACTAGTGGCCCGTGTGCAAATAATGGGACTTGTTTATTCCAATCCACGTCTCCAAATTACACATGTCAATGCCGTCCAGGCTTTAAAGGATCTCAGTGCCTAAGTATTCTTTATATTATTTCATTGGACATGAATAGTTTGATAAAAATGGATACAATCTACATTACAAATGTGAATAAGTTAATTTGCAAGTCCGAATAAACAGAAAAAGTAAACATGATAATAAAATGTCATGAAAGATAACAATGTAAATGATAAACACTTGGATGTATACAATCTATTTTACATGTCATGATTTTGCATTCATCTATCAATTCGTACTATCTGTGTTGCACAATTAGCATGATAATAACAATTGTTGATTAACCAAAGCCAGAAAAGTCAATTGAAATTGTTTTTATAGCCTAAAGATGCTTGATTGGTTTAAACTGTGTTACTACAGAGATAATATACAAAATCACAGTGTATATCTGGAAAATTCCCATTTCGTGTAAGCTATTTCTTGCACTTTGAACCCTTGTAAACAAAAAGGGGGACATTCTTAATTACACCAACACATCAATGCATAAATAACATGTGTGATTAAAAAGATATCGATTAATATTTAAGCAACGTTAAACTGATCTAGTATAGAATTTATCATTTATCTCTCTGACATAACCGACCTTTAAAATACAATCTATACTGTTAAAATTACTGAAACAAGCAGGCTAATTTTATCTGGTTATGCTTTTAAAATGTCATCAAATATACTAAGGTTGATATAATTTACGTCGTCAGATACGTTTCGTCTTATCAAGACACATCAGTCTACCCTCCGGGGACTAAACGTCCACCAGCAGAAGCATTGACCCAGTGAAACTGCATGATCTTTGCAAATCCAGCAAATGTTTCATTTGCAATTATAAAGAACAAAATTATTTTTTAGAAACGTTAATGTTTGGTATAACAAAATCTGTAGTGAAATGAAATCATATTTAATTTCAGTCACGCCATGCACCAATAATCCATGCAAGAACAACGGTACGTGTTCAATTACAGAAACAACTCTGTATTACGCATGCGCCTGCAAGCCTGAGTACTCTGGAGATCAATGTCAAAGTATGATATAATTTATTATGTCACAATTTCAGCATTCTATGTGGGTATTTTGAATTAGAGATTTTAAGTAAAACGATTTGTGGGAAAACATTAAATTAAATGAGAGAGTGGTGTTCTTACTTGACTTATTAAGTTGAAAATTTTCTCTGAGACATTTCACATTTCTAAAGTTCATGAAACTCCTGCATAAAAGATATAAGATTTAGTTTGAGAATCAGCGGTTGTTTTTAGCTTTTGCATTAAATTATTTGAAATGTTTACAGAAGGTATAAATATATGGTAAAAACGGTCAGCGATTGCAAGAGACAAAGCGTACCAAGAGAAACACAAACATTAGACATAATCAAGACCACGTACAGAACGCTTATAATCTGAAAAGTAAAACTCATGAGTACGATCAACGCGTAATATATTGGTTATAGCGTTAACATTCATCAATTGTTAATCATGAACGAATTTAACAATGTATATGTACAATTTACAATGGAAAACTCAACGGAGCTTAACTTATTTAAATATGCTCATGTTTATCTATTTTAGCATGATTGGTAATTGCAATTTTAAATAACAAAATTATTTTTAAACAAGTAAATGTTTTGCAACCAAAAATCTGTGGTGTAATCTTATTTGGTTTCAGTCACGCCATGCACCAATAATCCATGCAACAACAACGGGACATGTTCAATTACAGAAACAACTCTGTATTACGCATGCGCCTGCAAGCCTGGTTATTCAGGAAATCAATGTCAGGGTATGATATAATTTATTATATTACAATTTCAGCATTCTATGTGGATATTTTTAATTAGAGATTTTAAGTTATAAGAATTGTGGCAAAACATTAAATTCAATGCAAAAGTGCTCTTTTCTTGTCTTGTTCAGTTGGAAATTTTCTCTGAGATTATCACATTTCTAATGTTCATGAAGCTCCTGCATAAAAGATATAAGATGTAGTTTGATAATCAGTGGTTGTTTCAGCTCTTCCAGTTAAATATTTGAAATGTATACAGAAGTCATAAATATATGGTAAAAGTTGACAGCGATTTATACAGACAAAATGTATCACGTAAGACAAAAAATCAATAGAATTCGTGTGTAAAGACATGTCTTAGTAATGACATTTTCACGTTAAAAGGTTTGGTTAAACACGAAACAAAATCACATCATTTTAACAGCATAATTATCCGTGAGCTTTTGTACGTGTGCATCCAAAATGTAATGTCACGAAACGTACAATTTTTGTCGTTCTTTTTTGTAAAAATGTTATTATTCGTGTTTGATTATACATATCATTATTTTGTAACACCGATTTAAGACCGTATATACGATTTTGAAGACAAATTATATTATATTATATTATGGCTCACATCTTTATGAATATATAACGGGGGGGGGGGGGGGAAATATGTTAGACATAACTATAAAGCGTAATTTTGAAACTTGTTGAATTGTTCACATTTCTTTGAAAATATACGTTTTAAGGGGATGCAGGACACTTTCACTGAAAATAATTTGTCATTGAATTTTCCTTAAATTCGCCATATATTTAGTTTTTTTTATCATAATTCAAAATAAAAAATAACGGTTTCAGAGCTTATTTACGAAAGGGTGAGCACTGAAATTTTAAATGTTCTGATAAAATATACTGAGAAGAGAATAAAAAAGCCCTAAAATTAAATATTACAAAACTTCTGTCCAATGAAATTTTCTGAATTTTTTATATATTGTCATGCAATTGGTATACATTTTAATGATGGAAAGAAAAGTATGGGTTTCCGATTTAAATGTTTGTCCATTGAGAAAAAACTGGTCAAAATTTGCTAAAATTTTGTATTTTTGTCAAAATTACCTACCTTGTTAAAAGTTTCACTTTCATTATTTGTGCAAATACTGAACTCATTTATTTGAAAAATTTTTACTTCAACCATTAATAAATTGAATTAATAATAGGTATAATAATTTCGTTATTATTTTAAACTTTAGGGAAATTAAGAGTTAATAATGAAAAAAATGATAATACTCTATAAAATGCATTTTTTAATAAATAGTATTTAGAAAACAAAATTGTAAAATTACGTGATTAATGATACAATCAAAATATGTCCAATCAATATTTTCCTTTGTGGCACCGAATCATTTCTTTACTGATGCTTTGATGATCGAAGCTTCTTCCAGATTATAACCAAAGTTTATACAAGAACAAAAACTATTTTTGCTGAACATCCAATTAATCAAAAGAAAAAAATTATATATTAAATAACAGCGAAAAGTTGTTTTTCTAACTGTTCATTGTTTGTTTGTTTGAATGGTGTTTTAACGCCACTTTCAGCAATTTTTCAGCTATTTCATGGCGTCCAGTTTTTATTGGGGGAGGAAGCCGGAGTACCCGGAGAGAACCCCCGACCTGCGGTAGGAAAACTGGCAATCCTTGTCAATTAAGATTGAAGTCGAGTACACCCTGCCTGCAGTGAGAATCGAACCCGCAATCTCAGTGTTGACAGACCACGTGATCAATAGTAAACGAACTACCTTGACCACTCGGCCACCGAGGCCCCTGTTCATTAAATAACTCCTTACACGGAGAAGTGTCAACGTAAAAGTTCGCGAAGCACCAAATTCGATTTCTGTTGATATTGATCGGTGGAAAATTTTGAGCTTGTTTTGGTCTAAATTGACGAATAAATGTGGCCGTAGAAGTTTGTGAATTAAAATTAACACTAATTGTTGACGGTAATATCAGTGTTAAATCTCCAAAATGAATATCAATTAATTTTGGATGATGTTTTCATTAAAGAAGCACGGGAATCAATAAAATTATAAATGATTTGTGACCTGTGGCTGACATTTTAGCCTTAGTTGTCTCAGGCGCCCCATACGAGATAAATAGTATCGATCACAAGTGGAAAGACGAGACAAGAAAATTTCAAACCCGCGGGCAACGATATCTTGTCCATCTCGAGGCTCTGCCGGAGAATCGGACAAACATATATCTGCCCGCGTGTTTGAGATTTTCTTGAATGATTTGATACTTTTTATCACCAGAGTTGCAGATTATTTATGCATTTCTTCGGTGTTTGATTCCATTTGTGTATATGTTACTGTAACGTCCATGAAGTCATACAATAAGCTATCTCACACGTGAGACTATAAGTTATATACGTTCATAACCATGGACATGGAGATTTTAACACCTGAAGTGCCCCAAGTACGCCCTGAGGCGAAGCCGAAGTGTGTACAGGGGTACTGTAGGTTGAAATTTAATAAAAATGAGGCTTTTTTTACAAGGTGTAGGGTACTGCCTTTTGTAGAACCCTACAGTTATCGAAAAAAAATTTTTTGTTGGATTCAGATGTTTAAGAAATAAATTTTGGAGCTGAATGTCTTGCAGAGACATCATAATAATGTAACGTCGTTGTTTGTCAAACTGCATATCTTTTGTTTCTTTTTCTGTTAAAAATAAAACACACTTGGACCTTTTGTTAAAGATTTCATCATCCTATATATGACACATTTATAACATAAACGCATCTTAAGTACGTTAGTGCAACTAACGGTTAGCAACACCCGGGTATATGACTTAGCAACGCCCAGGGTATATTGGTTTTGTAAAGACGTGTAACTGACAAATTAAATTTCAGGAATAATACTGATACGGGGATAAATAGAAATCTCACCAACAGGAAGTCACGAAATATTTCTATACCTCGGGTAGACGTATACATAGCCTGATGTATACGACTTTTAACCAATCTGAACGCAAGATTTTTATGTGAGCAATAATAAAATATGTTATAAGAATTGATCCATTCAGCATAATTACAATTTCAACTAAAATCTACACTATTATAGGATTAAACACCGTTTTCAATGGATTTATCGGTATATCAACAAGACCAACTCACTCACAAACAAATAAAATGTTTGTGAGTGAGTTGGTCTTGTTGATATACCGATAAATCCATTGAAAACGGTGTTTAATCCTTATAATTATTTAAAATTGCATTAAGAAATTAATTTATCTAACGTGTTTATCAACTTCATATGTCTTGTGCATTTGGTAGCGGGATTGACTGATCGTATGAATATTTTGGTTTTTTACGTACGATTATTTCCATAAACCATTTTCTAATTTTAATAAACGCAATTAAGTTTTACATCAATCTATAACCTTGTTTTCTGTATCGAACACAAGGAAAGTTTTAAATTTAACAAATCATTAATGATAATTCATCAAACAAATAATTTGTAGGTTGATCGCTACTTTCGATATTGAAAGCCGCCATCTTTGTTTACATTGGTTACGCTAAAAATAGTTCGGTCAACGTCGTTTATCCTAAAATAAATTGAGTCAACTTCATTTATAAAAAAATATATTTCGTTAAAAACCTCAACCGGAAGTAATCAAGACCAATCAAATAAACGTATTTCTAAATATGCAAATCATATTAGAATTATTATAATATGAATTTTATTAAAGTTGAGGACAACCTTATGATAACTTTCCTTTAAAACTTTGTAAAGTAGTAAGAGATTTAATATTTCTTTTATTTCATCACATTTGTAGTATAAAATCTTATTATATTTCAGCCACACCATGCACTAATAACACGGTGGGGGGGGGGTAACTTGGTATATATTGGGTAATACGGATGTGCGGCCCGAATAGGTCACTTTTTTACCTCTCCAAAATATATGAATAGGTAGCTTTTTTCATTGAAAAATATATCATTGGGTATAGTTGTAAATTATCTAAATATATCTATGTCTCAATTCTCATCTTAAGCATGCTAAGCCTATGTAAAGTACAGTGATTTTACAAACAAAGTGTTCATTAACATCACTTGATCATTTTGGTAGTGAATGGACTATTTCGCCAATGGTTATGTGCTGTAATAAAATATATGAATAGGTCTGATTTAATCATTCAATATATGATTAGGTCCCATTTTATACATCCGAAATATATGAATAGGGTGGGTTTTCAAATCTCCGTCCGCAGACCTGTACCTAAAAGTATCCTTAGTTCCCCCCCCCCCCACCCCCCCGTGACTAATAATCGTGCATCAATGATTGGAAATGTTTTATTACAAAAACATTTCCGTATTACTCATGCGTTGCGGTTACGCGGAGCTCAATTTGAAAGTATGACTTTATAATAATTTAATTGTAAACTAAAATCATCGAGGTTAAATGTTTACGTATTTATCATTAAAATTAAATTTTAGGGATTATTTCAATTTTTTAAATAATTTAGATCCTAACCCAATCCAGAAATTTTACAAATTATTATAATAAATATCACAACAATTTCATTTTCATATGTACATCGTGTTTTAAAAGAACATCACAAAAGAAAGATATATTTAGTAATAAAATTTTAATTCTGACAATTCTTAAAATGTTTTTGGAAAATACAACTGATAGTTCTGGTATTTTTACTTCTGTTGTTCCAGGTAAACATACGAACAATACAAAACCTAAATATAAATGTGAAAAATTATTAACGTTGAAAATATTTCGATATCTAGCTGTTTCCTTCCCCAATTGAACACACCAACTCACATACTACAGTAATGAAAGCTAGATCTTTTTATTTGTTTTTTGTATTTCAGATTATACTGGATGAGACAAAAAAGCGACTGAATTGTTGCGAATCTAGCTGATGTATTTTAGAAACATAAGACGACACCATCGTACTGGTGAACTTTATCATTACAATTATTTATCACTGCTGTACATAAAAATTAAATTTGTCAATATGTTATGCTTTATTCGATGCATGTGACTTAGCTTTATTTACAAAAAAAAAAACATTCACATTCTTAAATGTACCTATGAGCATAGATTTAATATGAAACTGAAATTGATGTTTCACTTTTTATAAAAGGCTCTAAATATGAATTTCAAATCAGTTGCCTTTCTTGTTTTGTTTAGTGTAAAAGATCTGTAAATTTGTAGCTAAATAGTTTTAGTGAAGAATACGTAACTGTAAAATGTGGCTTTGTTATTCACTATCACGGAGTTGATCACAACTTGATTTCACTTAGTATTTATTGTTGACATGCACCGATTTATCTGCTAAAATACTACTTTATTTAAATCATTCGGACACCTGACCGGCAGTATTTTAAGAATTATCTATATGTCTGGATTGTCCTATAACTTTAAAATTGAAATGCGATTTTTGTCTTGTTGGTTTGATTTTGGCTCAAGGAGTAAGGACAGTTTGGAGTCTGGCATACCCTTACGTAATTATACTCGAACCCGCAGATTTATGATGGACATACAGGGCGTCAATAGTAGATGACTAGCCCTTGAACCCCTCAAAAAACTATGTTACCTATGGACAATTTATCTTTAGTGTTTACTGCAATGTAATCATATACCACTTGATGCAATAAGCCAGAAATATTTCATTGTTTGCTGTATTGATATCTCTTTTCATCAATGTAATGTGTATCCTCTTCATTTAAATTATTTACCAAAGCTTTTTGAAAAATATTTTATCGTTTTAATCTTCAAACAAAATTGAACAGAAGCGATACAACATGACAATGTTTTGTTTCTTGTAATTTAAATAAATAATAAATTTATCCCAATAATGCATTAGCTTAACACATTTGATAGCAAAAATTATACATTTGATAGAAACTTGAGCTTCAGTTAAATTTTTGATTTGACATTTTAACTATCAAAACATGTTAACAGGTATCAAAAGTTATTTTTCCGAACTAATAATGAAATAATATAATTTAAAATCTTTTTCCTATGGAATGTACTGCCAACAGTTATTACAGTTTTACCTTCGTTGACTTACTAGTATTAAAGAAAACATTATGATCACAAAACGATTCCGTCCCTGTGTACTTCTACACAGGCACTCGTCTAGGGCAAATATTACTAATGAATTTGAGCCTTAAAACAACCGTACATTGTCTCTTGTCCTGTCCATTATACAACAACATCAGACATGGCTTACTTAACTCTTTAGCAAGCCTACCACTTTCAGTTGATGTTATCCTGCTCATGTTTGGATGAGACCAACTTTCCTACGATAACTATGTATGCATTTTTCATCAAACTCAAACATTATAAAATATATAAAGTTTTTTATCGATTTTCTCATTGCAATTAATCCACAACTCCGCGCACTTGTACTTGCATCTTGCCCAAGAACCCCGGCCCCCACACCCTAAACACATTCAGTCTTTCTATTAAACTATTTTGTCTTTCATGCTAGGAGCATGCGTAGGATATTACAATCATGTTATCTGCAAATGTTTGAATCTTTACTATAATGAATTTCTTTGTATTGTTTTACGTGATCCTGTATGATCATGGTTATATTATGAAATAAATATGTTTACACTAAACAAGGGGTTTTGTATTAGGTTATCCGATCGGAAGTTATATGGTCGTCACCATGATTTAACAGATCTATATGGGATATCAAACTATCAAATATGATTGGAAATTTTTGCCAAGTCCTAGGTAGACTTTCTTATTCCTGGATTGACGTTTTCGCAGACATGACAATGCGTAACTCGACGGATGTCTAATTAGAAGCAGGCACTGCTAATTCGTCCGGAGCACCTTAGAGAACCCATTGTTTTATTGGTTTCGTGTTACTCACTTTCTGGTTTTTTTTGGGGAGGGTGGGTTGCTTTGCCATGTATATGATTCTCTATATCCGGATTTGTAATTGCCCTTCACTTTCTGCTCTTGTTGTTCAGTGTACATTCTTGTTATTTTTTTAATTTCGAAATATCTCCAAACCTACTCGAATTACCGAAAGTTGAGATAGATTTAACACTGTCCATTACTCCTCTTTTCATAAAGGTAATACTCTCCAGTCCTGATTTCTGCTTTATTGAAGCCTATATTGTCCTTTATTTACTTTTAGTAAAGCACATATTATGTGCATTTGTTGATATTCAAGCTGTAGTAACTGTGGTAGCTGTATTAGAGAGTGGTGAAGGCGTATCCGGGTAACTTTTACCATAAAGTCACACGCTGTAGCAACTGTAGTAGCTGTATTAGAGAGGGGTGAGTCGTATCCTGGTAACTTTTACCATAAAGTCACACGCTGTAGCAACTGTAGTAACTGTATTAGAGAGGGGTGAAGGCGTATCCTGGTAACTTTTACCATAAAGTCACACGCTGTAGCAACTGTAGTAGCTGTATTAGAGAGGGGTGAAGGCGTATCCTGGTAACTTTTACCATAAAGTCACACGCTGTAGCAACTGTAGTAGCTGTATTAGAGAGGGGTGAAGGCGTATCCTGGTAACTTTTACCAAAAAGTCACACGCTGTAGTAACTGTAGTAGCTGTATTAGAGAGGGGTGAAGGCGTATCCTGGTAACTTTTACCATAAAGTCACACGCTGTAGCAACTGTAGTAGCTGTATTAGAGAGGGGTGAAGGCGTATCCTGGTAACTTTTACCATAAAGTCACACGCTGTAGTAACTGTAGTAGCTGTATTAGAGAGGGGTGAAGGCGTATCCTGGTAACTTTTACCATAAAGTCACACGCTGTAGCAACTGTAGTAGCTGTATTAGAGAGGGGTGAAGGCGTATCCTGGTAACTTTTACCATAAAGTCACACGCTGTAGTAACTGTAGTAGCTGTATTATAGAGTGGTGAAGGCGTATCCTGGTAAATTTTACCATAAAGTCACTGTTTTGTTTTACCATGACACATTCAAAACTGTAAAACCACTTCATCTTCGATCTCTAAAATGTTTCTCCTTTTCTGAAAAAGAGAAACTCCTGTATCAGCTCCTGATCTGTTATTCTTTTGTCAAAACTATGATTTTCTTATAACAGCAAACAATGTCAAAATGTCAACTACTAGTGCTGTTCATCGTATAGAATAAAATTACTGCATTTTTTCTATTACTTTTTTGAAAATAATATGCTTATTTGCTCAGTCGCACGAGTTCTAAAATATCCCTTTAATATTGAGTCAATGACATTAACTATAAATACGACTACTTTATTGAATTCCGTGTTTAAAAGTAGAGAACTTAATATGTAATATAATTAAACAATAAAACTTTGTTTATTAAATAAGGTCACGGCGCTTTAAACACTACTGTAGCCACTTACTAAAACTTAGCGTAACCTTGTCACTCACGGGACACTTTAACCAACTAATGTTCCTACCAAGAAAAGCTCGCTCCGACATTGGAATAAAAACCAGAGTAAATATTCCCAATATAACCATATCTGCACGTTTTCTGAAACCTTATTAAAAACATGACTTGAATATCTTATTTTCTAATAAAATTCGCGTTTATCTTGAATTCGGAAAAAATTTTTAATAAAGCATTAAGTCCACAATGATTTGAAATTAATAATGTAATCTATGTAAAACGGCAGAATTCATGTTTATCAATTGTTAATATTGCTAACAATCTCAATGGAGTGTTTAAGTCACATTGTATCAAAAAAATGTGAACTTATGTACTATGTATAATGTACGTATGAACTTATGTACTATGTATAATGTTCGTATGAACTTATGCACTATGTATAATGTACGTATGAACTTATGTACTATGTATAATGTACGTATGAACTTATGTACTATGTATAATGTACGTATGAACTTATGTACTATGTATAATGTACGTATGAACTTATGTACTATGTATAATGTACGTATGAACTTATGTCCTCTACGGTTTTATCTGATAAAGCGTATTTAGCTGTGGTCTAGATTGTTAGACATAATGGAATCAAAGGGTGCCAGACTGTTATAATGGCAAGAATATGATGCATCAAAAATTACTTCGACAGACATAAAGCTATTGAAATCTCTCCCAACCCCTCTGTGTGTGTGTCATGTTTTAACTTATTTTCTGCATCTACATCAACGGTATTTTTTTTACCCCCCCCCCCTTTGATTACATTGTTGTAAATGGTGTTTCATTATGTTTTTAATCCAGCTAATAATTTTGTTTATGGTTAAAACAGTGATCCATAAAAATAATTTTTTAACATCCCCCACCCTTTCTAGCAATATTGGTGGTAAATTTAAATAAAATATAATATTAGATGATAGGCAATAACACAATGGTGATAACCTTCTATACATAACTTGTTATTTTAACATAAACACTCAAAACATGTTTGTTTGGTGTGTTCCCCGAACGCCTACTGGATAAAAACAACACCTCATTAGGTAGGGGGATTAAGGGGTCTATCAAGGGGAATGCCATAATTAGTTTAGATGTATTTACCTTGAAAATTATAGTAAAGTATAGAAGACATTGAGAAACTGTATTGAATAGAAAAATATCAAAGTAAAATATAAAAAAAGAATGGATGGTTTCAAATTAATTAAAATTAAATTAAAAAATTGACTAATGTGTTACAAAATATACATTATTTTTCAATAAAATAAACTTGTCTTCATAATGTCCAAAGCCAATTTATTAAGCTTCAAAGGATGATTTTATTGACTATAAAGACAAAGAAAAAAATTGTAGAAAGTTCCTAAGAAATACGAAGACACAGCACTGGGAATCATATTGCAATAGCTTAAATAGCAATACCAAAGTAAATGAAGTATGTTTCTGTGTAAATAAGATGGTAAATCTCTGGGAAAAAAGAAATGCCTGATTTAATTGCAAATGGTATACATTTAGAAACCCTTATAGAAAAGCCATGTCTGATACTAACAACAGTTCTAATTGTAAGGATAAACTATGTTATAATATGTTCAAGCCCTTGTCAAATAATGTTAAAGGAACGTTACCAGACAGGCATCATTTACTTATTGACTTACACCGACTCAGCATCAAAGCTCCTCCATGTCGAATAAGTGACAAAATGACTCTGTTTTTAGTTTAGTACTCTGGTTTTTTTTAGTTACTTAAATATTGTTATTACATTATTTAAATGTATAGTGCTATATCATGAAATAGAATTTAATGAATTTAATTTAATTTAATCAAATGTATGATTAAAGTATTTTCTTTTTTACTTTGAATTTGTTTTCAACCTTACATTTGTCTGCTACAATATTCCAACTATAAAAAAAAACATAAAAACACAAAAACGTACATGTATAAATATATTTCACAAGTGAAAAATTCAAAATTATTCAAATATGTAAATACCTATATTATATTATGAAATTCCTAATACTTATCTTATTTGATATTTTACCTATGCTAAAAACAGGTGACACTAATTTAAACACCCCTTAGAAGCCCCTTAATCCCATACATTAATTAAATATTTTTTTAATCCAGTAGGCGTTCGGGGAATAAACCGTTTGTTTAACTGGCTATGAGTCATTTCTGTCTGGTAATACAAAAAACATGTATTTAATAAACAGTTATGAAGTCACGCGTAATGTTTTCTATAATCTCAACAGGCACAATATGTTTGATTTATTGGTGTTTCCTGTCAAATATGCTGTTTAAATCCTGAGATTGAAACGATTGCATCGAGTTTTTCTGGCATTATATACATTTGTTTCCTACAACGGACGGATTCGTGGATAATCTACCACTCCAATTTTGTAAATATAAATAGTAATTCACATATAAATTAGTGTTTATTCTTAAATAATTTTGTGTTTGCAATTCGAATATTTGTGTTTGCTGTTCAATTTTAATCAGATTTGGACGGTATAATCCTATGTACAGAGCAATTTTTGTTCGATATCTTACAGTGTGTATCAAGATTTTCTGGCATTATTTACAGTTGTTTCTGGCAATTTCCGGATACGTGGAAAATCTACCAATAAAATTTAAATTTTTAATCAATTTTGCGATTAGAATGCTACTATTTAACGTAGTGTTAAATGTTAATTATATATATTATATTTTGCTGATGTAATCCTGTATACCGAGCAAATTTGTTCAACATCTTGTGTACACATGTAAACATAAATTAATATATTAAAATATGTATAAATAAATATAAATTAGAAATGGTCTGTCTTAGTGGTTTCAACAAATTGATATTAATCAAAACATGCAAAATTCAAAAACACACACAAATAACCTAGCAATAAGCATCACAGACATTCATATGTAAACAAGTAAGCACTTTTTATTTTTTATTCACAAGATATATACAATAAAATAAATTAATATTGAATGTGATTTCAAGAGGTATGCAAATGTGTGGCATATTCTAACCTTATTTTACAGGGATTACTAGTTATCCTGCCAAAGTTTGGACTCTCACTGATACATAAAAACTGGAAAAAGCTTACGCGATATCTCAAATGCTAGTTCCGACAATGACTTAACATTCGCTACGTTCAATTCCATTAACAATATTCTAATTATACCTTTATCACAGCTAATATCTAATTATTGGCAAACAGAATGATATAAAACATTGTCTGAAAATGTTGCAGTTTATATGTATTAAATGGTAAGCAACTCCTGCTCTGCGCGAAGCACCTGTCTTAAAAAAAATTACGTTAAAATAGTTTACCAAAACAATATTCTGTGATCAAATTAGTTAATCAAAAAACGAAGCTAGACATAATACACCTTGATCACGTTTACAACATAAATTTAAATGGGAAATGGGATAAGGATAAAATTTAACCGTCTTCATTTAATTTTAAATATAAAAAGTGTTTTACCATTTACGAATCGTAACGATCTAAAACCTAATTAGCAGACAAATCTATAAATTTGTCTAATCGTGTTGATTATTCATAGTTAGCTATCTAGAGGATGGATTAACTATTATATATTTAAGCACATCCTGTTAATAACATGTAAAATCGTCTGAAAAGTTGAAATTTTCATAAAGAATCAACTTCGCAATACCAGAGAAAGCAAAAGAAAATGAGTAGGTGTTATTACCAGCAGTCAAAATAAAAAAGGCTTGGGTTGTCATTACTTCATAAAAATAATGAAAGTCGGTGGTAAGCAGAGATTGGGCCATAAATTAGGGAGTATAAAAGAGGTTTGTGTGATGCCTAAAGAGAAGTCATACAGTAGGTGCCACTTTGTCACGAAATATGCGAACAGGGACCATACTGGGAGGGTTGCTAGTGCTCGACCAGCAGAGCTACCAACAGCGTGTCCAGTTAGCGGATAATGAAGTTCCTCTTGTTCAGGGGTTGTCAGGTGTAATGCGGAACACTTCACGAATGACCGTAATAGGATACGTGACCGGAGGATGGCATTTTCCTTGCACGATAGAGATCCCTTTTGTAGATTTCAGATAAATGTAGGCTCATTGTAGCCGTTACAACACTCAGTAAGTTTTCAGTGTAGGACAAAGTTGTGTTCCCGGTGGCTCACCTCATTTTGTCGTTGATTTATTGTTTGTTTACTTGTTCGTCTTTAATATAGCTGACATACTGCTCGCTAAACGCGAAACAAACATCCAATCAATCAATCGGTATACATGGAATGTAACTTTTCTATTTAAATATGATTATACTTTTGGTGTAAATAAACACATTTAATATGTTGCATTAAGTCTTATAAAAGCAGATAAACTTTACAAAATCAATATTGATTTATTGGTTTCAATAAACAATTAAAATCCTTAAATTTGTTCGGTAAATTCATTAATCTATTTTTTATATTTTTAATTTTGTAGAAATGTACGATTGTTTTTAATGTTGCAAACACTTTATGTTACATTATTCAACTCCGAGTAGATTGTTCTAGTGGTTAATTATGACTCGTTATGCATCCTTTAACACTAGGTATATCCTGGTAAAAACACTTTACTCAGTTTTATACCCCTGTAAGTTCGTTTGTCTTCTATCGCTGACTTCATGTTGTCCTGAAATTAGAAAAAAACAACACTTTATTGACTTAGTAAATGGATTTATGCTGAAGTTACCTTATTTAACGTTAAAACGTTTTAAAACAACTGTTGACGATGAGCTTAAAAACGAAAAGCTGAGTATTGTTTGTTTGTTTGATGGTGTTTTAACTCCACTTTCAGCAATTTTTCAGCTATATCATGGCGTCCGGGAGGAAGCCGGAGTACCCGGACAAAAACCCCCGACCTGCGGTAGGAAAACTGCCAACCCTTGTCAATTAAGATTGGGGTCGAGTACACCCTGCCTGCAGTCAGAATCGAACCCACAATCTCAGTGTTGACAGACCACGTGATCAATAGTAGACAAACTACCTTAACCACTCGGCTACCGAGGAAGTAATAAGGATTATTTTAAACACTTGCAAACAGCGGCATGATGTCTTTGCTTGTAGACCTTTAATAAAAACATAATAAGCTATAGCACATAGCAGGAAAAATGTAGTTTTAAAAGTATATTGAAGTTAGCATGGACCTAACTGTTATTCGTAGTCATTTGAATTTCAAATAGTGCCAATATCGTTCATTGCGACCAGTTTGCTCCGCCTGCTTTCATCTTGATTTTGAAATTGTCGTTGCAAATGCCCTTCGTTTCCTTCTAGAACAATATTGTTTTTGTGTGGTAGCTGTTTTATCTTTTTAGCACAATATTATTGATTAACGTTTTCGAATGACAGCCCCTTCTAAAATTTTCAATTATAATAACATCTTTTGCACACTAATTATCCAAGTTGAATCAGTATACGATATACTATAGTTAATTAGTTTGTTTTAAACAAATTGTGAACTAGTTATTTGATATTGAAATAGACACGTGCATTGAGTTTAATTACTATTTTATGACACCTAATGGTGTAACAAAAAAGTACATTAACGAACAAAACATGCATACTTATAATACAGCAGTGCTTTTCATACGTAGCTTAGTACAACGGGCATATGTTATTGATAAGTTCGTGAATACACGATTTGTGTGTATTTCATAGTTTAATTGCAAAATATGTTTTATTGTGTTTATATGTTTTCTTGAAAGCCACTGTCATCAATTTTTCAGCTATATATTTATGGGCAGGAAGTTTGGAGTATGCGCACAAACTGTTTTTATTTTTTATGAGTTCATCTATGTATTGCTAATCTATCTAACACTGGATTCTGTTCGTATTCAAACAAACAAAAAACAAAAAAAATATTTGTGATGAATATCGGATATTGTTTTAGCATCATGAAAACTTCTTTATCAACTGATTTTCATTTGAATCAATTACCCGTATGCTTTTACCCACTGAAAATGTATTGACCTCTTGGTCTGTTTGTTTAAGATATGTTTTTAGCCTTCTATTTTTTGTTTGAGCGTCATTAATCACGACGAACTCGTCTGGCATAGTACAATTTATATCTGTGGTATCCTCGATGACAGTTTATATACTGTATTCAGTTATCTAAGTAAAACACAATTAATGGTATAACAGTCACGTTTTCAATTATAATTTCATATTTGTTATGCACAATAACTATCAACGTGCTGCGTCTTTATACAATACTTCATATTTAATTATTTGTTTTAAACAAATTGTGAACTAGTTATCCGATATTGAAATAAACACGTGCATTGAGTTTATGTTGAATATTTTATGACACCTAATGGTGTAAAAATTAACAAACAAAGCATGCAGATTTATAATACAGCAATTTCATACGTAGCTGAGTACAACGGGCATGTTATGGGGATGATAATGTAAAACCTTTTCTGAATTCTGTCACGGATTCATGTTAATTATTTCAATTGTTTTAAAAATACAACACTATTCCGATTTTGTAGACCGATCACTGCCGTTGACAACTAACCTACTCAATGGTTTGTTGTACCTAGGTTGAGTTATCTCTCCAGAAGTTCTGTGGTCGTCACCATGACTTAATGGATCATTACGGGAAATCAGAGTCTCAAATAGGATCTGACATTTTCGCTGAGTCATAGGTAGTGTTTCCTATTCCGGGATTTGATTTTTCCCTGGATATGACAGTGAGTAACTCGACGGGTGTCTAATTAGAGGCAGGCACTGCTTACTCGTCCAAAGCACCTGAGTGCACCCATGGTTTTTATTGGGTTCGGGTTACTCTCTTTCTGTGTTTTATGTTTTTGGTTTTTGTGATGTGTTTGTCTATATCCGGATTTGTAACTGTCCCTTGGCTTTTGGCTAATGTTGTTCGGTCGGTTTTCTTTGCTATTTTCTTATGTGTAAAACATGTTTTCGTTGGCACAATTGCTTCAAGTTAAATAATGATTTGTAATCAATGTATTTGAAACTTTTTTTTAACGGACAAGGCTCTAACGAATGTACCAGTTGATTGTTCCACACCTGCCTTATTACGACTGGTTTCTACGTTTAGGATTATATTATACAAAACGTTGGTGTTGTGTGTGTTTATGGCTTTTTTCTGTCATTATATTGCAGCTGTTTTAAAGGCAATTTTGTGTAATTGAACAATTATTTGAATAAATTGCGTCACGTAACACTTAAATAAGTATTATTTACAACGATAATACCAGTAGTTAGTGTTAAGTTTTTATATAGGCTTTTATGTGATCAAATACATTCTTGTACAAAATTATACTATAATTAGTCTAAAAACGAAAACCAAAAATAATTTAGAAAACACAAAGTAATATATGTTTTGTGTCAGTTTAAAAACATAGCCGAGAAACCGACCAAACAATAAAGGCTTACAGTCAAGGGACCATTGCAAATTCCGGGTTTAGACAAACATATACAATACGAAACAAAATCCGTAAACACCAAATCAGAAACCTAATAAAATCATGATTGCACTCGGGTGCTCCGGACGAGTGAGCAGTGCTTGTCTCTAATCAGCAACCCGTCGAATTACCAATTGTCATTTATTGGGAAATGTCAAAGTTTTACCTAACAATTTAATACCAATACATATAATGTGTATTCGTTAGAAGAAGGCAATTCATTTTACTGTACTGCAGTAAATATAAACAAGTCAAAATATCAAGCTATAAAAAAAACAAAATCTTAATCTATAATGTACAGAAAAACATAGTGTCAAAACAAAGCCTGAAAATAAAGATAAGACAAAATCTCATTATTACGTAAAATGAGCTGGGTACTTGTAAAAAGTGAACTTTCTTTTCACAACCTTTGCCTGTGTTATCAGTTATCAATACGGGTGTTTAGTCCTTCCTTTGGCCATGATTATAAATAATGCATAGTTCTGGGAGAATGCATTGGTTCGTTTAGAATTGTAACTATTGGTTACGTTGCTAATTATGAGTCATGTTTTTGGTTTATTGTACAGCATGGTACAATAAATTTCATCATATAAAATGACAAATAAATTAATCATAAGCCTAAGTAATCTATTTAGACATTAGTGTGAATATATTTCCATAGTATCAAAACATATAAATATTTTAAATATTAGATATAATATGCAAACTGCTGTTTCATGTCATGGATTTTTTTATATTTCTGCAGACTTATATGAAGACGGGATGAGAAAATGTCGCTTTGAAGTGTTCCAGAATAGTGTGAAAAATAGCAAGGAAGCCGACCAAACAGAACATAGATTCAAGGGACGATTGCAAATCCAGATTTAAAAAAAAACATATACAACACGAAAGCTAGGTCCGCACATGATTGCTGGCTGGTGTACCAGGCGGATAGCACAGTTATCCAAAAAAGAGCCTATATTCAAGGGAAGATTGCAAATCCAGATTTAAAACAAACATACAACACGAAAGCTATGTCCACAGATAATTGCTGGTTTGTGCACCCCGCGGATAATACAGCTGCAGTCAATGCTAGGTCCACACATGACTGCTGGCTCGTGCACCCTGCGGATAGCGCAGCCGCAGTCAAAGCTAGATCCACACATGACCAGAAACACAAAAACAGAAAGTGAGTAGCAGTAAGCATTTCCTTTATCATTAACTTTACCGTTAGTAGTAAGTCGATCTAGGGACAAAGAAAGACACATTTATTAAAGGTGAAGTATGGCAGAGATTAGATGAGAGACATCTTGTATATAAAATTATATGACTTTTCTTTCATTGATTCATCCCATTTTCAGAATTGATTTATTTTTTGCTATCTTTAAGAAATGTAAAGGAAGGCAAAATGTTCTTGTATACAAATACACGACAGCTGTCACTCAATATACAATATTCGTACATTGTCAGAAAATATACAGTTTATTTGTACGAGCCTTAGAAACAGGTAGAAATGCGAGGCTCTGTCGAGCATTTCTCACCTGTTTTTCGGCGAGTACAAATAAACTTTATATTTTCTGACAATGTACGAATATTGTTTTATTCTGCAACCAGAAAATACATTTAAAACTAATGTAAAACATGAAAAATTGCACTTCTAGCCGATTTGTTTCTTGAAATTTTCGGCGCGTATTCGAGTGATAGCCTGACGTCACAAACAAATATCGTGTTCGACAACAAGCCGTAAACCAGAGCAGAATACTAAATAGCATTAGAAGTATGCATGACAAGGGCAGCAGTTCTAAGCTGGCGTCATTATTTACATGTGAAAGTATTCTCGGACTTCATCTTATTATTAGCGAGATTGATAAATAAGACTGTGTTCTTTTTATAAAAAACATTGCACCCTTGATTAATGTATCACAGACAATTTTAAAAAAGAAGCTGTTTTCTTTATTTTGACTGAGATGTCACCGCAGCGGATTGATTCACACTTGATATTATAAACGATCGTCTGCTTTATTACCTAATGTGCCAAGTTGGGGTTGAGCATTCACTGATCGTCTGCATTATTAACTAATGTGCCATATTTTGGCTTTACTTTGCGTTGTATATGTTTATATCCGGATTTTTTTAACTTCACCCTTTAAATTTAGTATTATTATTATTAGATTTTGTTGTCTATGGTTTTATGTAATTATTTTATAGTGCAATTTAAATATTTAATGATAAAGGTGAACTTAAATTTGTAAAATTTTATAATAAAATAACTTGTACACAAATATGAAATATTTTTATTTGAAATACAGCGCAAATTAGAACGCATATAAACACGCTACATTCTTTAGGGCTTGTCTGGAGTGTAAACGATGACGCAAAGAAGAAATTTTAATTACTTTAAACATATTTTATTGTCATAAACAATAGAAATTTTAATTATTTCTTTATTAAATAGAAATTAACAATAAGTTTTATATACATGTTGAATGTATCAATTGCTGTTCTTAGCTATTCTTTGTAGTCTGTTGTTACACACATAGATAAAGATTTGTGGCTATAATCACGATAATTGTAAATTATACCAAGGCCATCTTATACAATACTTCACCCATCGTATTGTGGTCTGTTTTCAGTACCTCTGCTGGGATCTCATATGCCTTCTTCTTGGTTTTACTGACCTCGATCTTCTTATATGTACTAGATGACATCCAATCTTTATGCTCTGGTTTTCTTCTTCCCAATATCTCTTCACAGGTTTCCACTACAGTATCTTTGTAATCCTTCCAATATTGCTATTATACAAGATGTTTGCCAAGATCTGCGAAGAAGAAGAAATACCATCAGAGTGGAAAAAAGGACACCTTATTAAGCTGCCAAAGAAAGCAGACCTTGGACTATGCTCCAATTACAGAGGGATCACACTACTGTCCGTCCCAGCACAAATCTTTAACAAAATTATTTTGGAGCGACTAAAAGGGCCAGTTGGCGAGAAACTGCGGGACCAGCAGGCCGGTTTCAAAAAGGACCGATCAAGTACTGACCAGATAGCGACACTTTGCATCGTTATAGAGCAGTCCATAGAATGGAACTCTCCACTCTACATTAATTTTGTGGATTACGAGAAGGCTTATGACAGTATGGACAGGGAGATGTTATGGAAACATTACAGAGTGCCTCAAAAGTTTGTAAACCTGATCAGAAACTCATATGAGGGAATGTGCTGCAGATTAGTTCACGGAGGGCAACTGACAAAGAGCTTCAGAGTCAAGACCGGAGTAAGGCAAGGATGCTTGCTCTCACCATTTTTGTTTCTTATGGCCATAGACTGGATCATGAAGGCCATAACCAGGGGAAAGAGAAACGGAATACAATGGACACTCTGGAATCAGCTGGATGATTTGGATTTTGCCGATGATTTAGCACTCCTGTCACACAATCACCAACAGATGCAGGAGAAGTCCTCAGAACTGCTTAACACCTCAGCTACAATAGGACTCAACATTCACAGAGGAAAGACCAAGATCCTGAAAGTTAATACCACCAACAAGGAGCCAGTAAGGCTATATGGAGATCCGCTAGAAGAGGTAGAGTCATTCACATACCTTGGCAGTATAGTGGATAAGCAAGGAGGTACAGATGCTGATGTCAAGACCAGGATCAGCAAAGCAAGAGGAGCATTTATTCAGCTAAGAAACATCTGGAACTCACGAGTCATAAGCAGGAACACCAAGCTACGACTTTTCAATTCCAACGTGAAATCAATCCTTCTGTATGGTGCAGAAACCTGGCGATTTACCAAGACCACCAGTCATAAGATTCAGACATTTGTCAACCAATGTCTTCGTCGTATCCTTTCCATCCGCTGGCCGGAAACCATCAGTAATAAGAAGTTATGGGGAAAGACCAACCAATGCCCAGTTAAAGAAGAGATCCGGAGAAGTAGGTGGGGTTGGCCAGAACATACCCTACGGTTGGTAACATCACAAGGCAGGCTCTAACATGGACACCCCAGGGAAAGAGAAAGCGAGGACGACCGAGAAACACCTGGAGAAGGGACCTGGAATCAGATGTCAAGCTGACAGGACAGACATGGGGACAACTGGAAGTAACAGCAAAGAACAGGCAGCGCTGGAGAACTATCGTCGATGGCCTATGCACCAGGAGGAGCGAAGGGCCTAAGTAAGTAAGTATACCAAGGCCAGTCTATACTAACTGACTTTAACTGTACCTTAATTCGTATAGAATGTATCTGCAGTATACTTTGCATATACAGCAAATGTTAAATTATATACATTTTATTCCAAAATTTCTAATATTCAATTTGTTCACATTATTGTTAAATATGCTTCAGTGCTCGCTGTTAATTCATTACTCTATAGGATGCAGTGGCTTTAAATATATTGAACATAAAATTGCACATCATGACATATAGTTGCATGCAAGTAACAAAGTAGCCTCAGAAGGTCGGGATCAGACAAGATTACGAAACACCTTCTGGGTGGATCCAATGAAGTGGTTCTACCTTCATCCTGAAGGTCGGGATCAGACAAGATTACGAAACACCTTCAGGGTGCATCCAATGAAGTGGTTCTACCTTCATCCTGAAGGTCGGGATCAGACAAGATTACGAAACACCTTCTGGGTGCATCCAATGAAGTGGTTCTACCTTCATCCTGAAGGTCGGGATCAGACAAGATTAAACAACTTCTGGGTGCATCCAATGAAGTGGTTCTACCTTCATCCTGAAGGTCGGGATCAGACAAGATTACGAAACACCTTCTGGGTGCATCCAATGAAGTGGTTCTACCTTCATCCTGAAGGTCGGGATCAGACAAGATTACGAAACACCTTCTGGGTGCATCCAATGAAGTGGTTCTACCTTCATCTACATCATCACAACAGTTAGCTCAAGATTTCAGTAACTTTTTTATCAATAAAGTCGAAGGTATCAGAAACGACATTAAAACACAGAACTCGTCGTCCAATATGAACACAAATGTTTTAACCCCATTTTCACCATTGGCTTCCAACATGACGGATTTCGTATCAGTATCTGAGCAGACATTAAAACGTATTATTTTGAAGTCACCAAATAAATCATGTGAGCTTGACCCAATACCCACATGGCTACTAAAATCCTACATGGATGAACTGCTACCTATTTTGACAAAGATAATAAATACTTCATTAGAAATGGCCTATGTCCCAAAAGTGTTTAAATGTTCACGAATACGGCCATTACTAAAGAAACCGGGCCTTGACCAGAATGAACTTAAAAACTACAGACCCGTTTCTAATCTGCCCTTTATATCCACGGTTCTAGAAAAGGCTGTGGACATGCAATTAGAAACTCATCTTGCTTTAGACAACCTGCATGAACCAAATGAGTCGGCCTACCGGAAGTTTAATTCCACAGAGAGTGCATTAGTTAAGGTACAAAATGACATAATGCAATCCTTAGATCATAACAACATTACAGTACTTTTTCTATTGGATCTTTCATCAGCATTTGATACCATAGATCATGTTACTCTCCCTAATCGACTTAAGCACGAGTTTGGTATTATGGGTGCTCCGCTAAAATGGATGACGTAATACCTCAGTGATCGGTACCAAGCAGTTTGTATAGACGGCCAATTGTCGGAGGCTATTCTCATGACTTACAGTGTGCCTCAGGGATCAGTGCTAGGCCCGAAAAACTATATTATGTACACCAAGCCTGTAGATTTTATCTGTAGAGACCACGGTGTTGATCACCACTTTTACGCGGACGACTCTCAACTATATTTGGCGTTCAAGCCAAATGATAAGGTCAGAGCTGAGGAAGCTCTACGTCGGTGGAGAGATGCCTTTCAGACATTGTATCTTGGATGCATACAAACATGCTGAAGTTAAACACGGACAAGACTGAGGTCATTGTCTTCTCATCCAAACATAATGAGAAGTTTATAGGGGATATTACCATCACTATTGGTGCATCTTTGATAAAGCCAGCAAAAGTTGTCAGAAATCTCGGAGCGTTCTTCGACTCCAGGATGAATATGGAAAGCCATGATAATTCTGTGTGTCGATCCAGCTATGCTCAATTACGTCAGATTGGCCACATAAGACAATATATAATTTAAAATGTGATGCTACACAATCTCTGGTCAATAGTCTTGTTACATCGCAACTAGACTACTGTAATTCTCTGCTATATGGACTTCCCAAAACCACTTTAAACAAGCTTCAGACCGTTCAAAACACAGCAGCGCGTATAATTTCAAAAGCTTCTCGCTCCTGTCATATCACACCGATTTTGAAAGAGCTGCATTGGTTACCGATAGACAGTAGAATCAAGTACAAGATTTGTACCCTTACATACAAGGCACTTAAAAATCTCTTAAAACATACCTTTTCCTTCAGTGTTATGAAGTACAGTAGTCGTAATTTTATTACATTTATGTTTCTCGATCCTATATATGAACTATACACATAGACATTCTCTTTTATACGCAGCGCATTATGTTCTGGACGTTTTACCGACCAATATGTTGTGTAATTTTATTTCACATTTTTTAATTGTTAGGTTTTAATAACTCTATATAAAGTTTTAATTTATTATAGGAACTTATGATTCTATTAATCGTCTTCTTAAAATGTATGGTTTTGTTTGTAAAGCACCTTTGTGCGTATGTATATGTATGAAAAGGGTGCTATATAAATGTGATTTATAATAATAATTATAATAATAAGTAAATGATCAGTTTTACTTAGGTCCTTGGCCGAGTGGTTAAGGTAGTTCGTCTACTGTTGATCACGTGGTTGACAACACTGAGCATGTTGCGGGTTCGAGTCTCAATGTGTGCAGGGTGCACTCGATTCTTGACAAGTATATTGTCAGTTTTCCTACCGGTTTTTCTCCGGGTACTCCGGCTTCCTCTCCCAATGAAAACTGGACGCCTTGATATAACTGAATATTTGCTGAAGGTGGCGTTAAACACCATTCAAACAAACAAACAATCAATCAATTTTACTTTAAGTTTAACTGTATGTTTGGTAAATCTGTTAATATTGAAAACACCGAAATAAAAAAAATATGTTAAAATATAAAACACACGTGTCAATCAATAATTTTAAACTCATTTAACTTTGTAATAATTATAAGGTTTACCAACGTCCCGAAAATTCGCATAAAAAATTTCCGAGCTATGCAAGGAGCAATTTTTTTATATTTTGTATATTAACAAGGCCATTCGATCGTTGATCAATGCATTAATAACTCATTTTATATTTTATATTTTTACTGTCGTTTATCTATTCATAAGATAGTACTTGTATTATTTAATTTTGTCGTATTCATATAGTATATATTAATATCTAAAATTTTAATTAAATCCCTTAAGAAATTGTAAAAATTGTAGCTATTGTTCAAATTTTGAGTCCTCAGATTTCATCATTCAGATCAAAATTCCTTCTATTTCTCCTACAAAAATGAAGATCTCAACTGACAAAAAATTGAGATAAATCAATCAGGACAATCTTTCAAAATTTTAAGGTTCAATATTTCCTGGCATTAGTGAAACCCTGCAGTGCCCTTGTTGGCGCGAAAAAAATGGAAGCTCTTATAAAGCCCGGATCATAATATTATTTTATGAAAGAACTACGAAAATCTTTAAAATGGTATAAATATTTGAGAAAAAAATAACATTGCCATTTCAGGGAGCTTGATCTGAATATTGCGTATTTCCCTAATATTATGTTAAACTCGAAATTTATCGTAAATAATGAACGATTTTTGTATAAAAAGGGGGAGGGTTAAACATTTTTGTATCTACTGGGAATGTTTACAGTAGAGTTTGAAGACAAAGGTTATGATGTACTATCGAAACATCGTAGCAATTTTCGAAGCACATACAGAATATGGGGTTAGAGAAATCCTCTTTAGATGCAGTATGGATATGAACACTTGATTGCATGCCTGCCAAGATTAATTGCTACACAGAAGGGACACTACCATGCAAAGGCTGAAAGCCATCACAAGACCTATAAAACATTGATTGCCAAATGTTGTTCATTTATCTAAATTGTTAGATACACCATTATTATTGAATACTCTCTATGCAGACTTGGTGGCTGAGTGGTTAAAGTAGCATCCCAGATTGCCGAATCCCTTATTGGTGAGTCCAGTTAGCCGATTCCCAAATTGCAGATAATGAAAAAAGTGAAACTATATGTTATTATTGATTTTAGAAAAAGTAATGTTTTGTCGGAGAAGTTGTTAGTTAATATATTAATTTCATGGAATTAGTTTCATGAAGATCTTTTTATTGTTTCGTATAGACATAATTATTTAAATAATAAAAAAACAATAGATAGACCTATAATTTTTAGTTAATTTGCCTACAAGCACTAGATTTATAACAAAGCAACTAATATATCAACATCTAAAGTTCGTGCGTTGTCAGCGTCGAATAAGTGTTATACACCTCTCTCATTGGAATCGTCGTATTATCGGCAGCTCTTT
Organism: Limnoperna fortunei; assembly: GCA_944474755.1. Taxonomy (NCBI): domain Eukaryota; kingdom Metazoa; phylum Mollusca; class Bivalvia; order Mytilida; family Modiolidae; genus Limnoperna; species Limnoperna fortunei. The sequence goes on from OX104124.1 coordinate 58,324,021, forward strand.
GACAAAGCATTTTACTCCAGGATGTCCAGTTACTCTTTGAACTGAGAACATCAGCTGGTGTTGCGAAAAGGTTGTGTTTTCAGTTACACAAAAATCAATTTTGGTTTAATCATCGGTAACCAATTTTAATTGTTATATTGCCGAACAATAAAAATTTTTTTTTTTCGAATAAATTGTAAGTAATTCCTAAAAAGATATTTTAGCATAAATTTGTTTTATTCTGCAATTTGGGAATCTGCAAAATGGATTCGGCTAATTGGGAATGGGCAATTTGGGATTCGGCAATCTGGCATGTAATCGTGGTTAAGGTAGTTATCATAACAACGTTTTGAAATGCGACTGAATTTTCATTTTGATAGATAGAATTGCCAGAGGAAGTCAGCCATTTTTGTTTCTAAAGGGGTTGAATGTTGTTAACAAACGTTCTTCTGCTTTCGTAACATACAATGGTATTCGGACAAACCGCAAGACTATATATTCCCGCCTCAACTGCAGACGACATTACCGGAAGGATTTCGAATAGACAACAATGGAATTTTCCTAACATAAACTTTCGTTGAAAACAAGGTCAAAATTTAGTATGGGAAATTGCTGTATCAAAATGAAAGTTTAGCCTCATTTCAAAATGCCGTTTAACTGTGGAAAATAATTGTTGATTTCAAAAACTATAATCTGAGATCTAGAGACGACCATAAACTCTACCAAACGCGGTAATCAGTTTCCATTTTGTCAGGCAAATACCTGTCGGACAGACACTGTAAGTTTACTATAGATCAGTATACATGGTTTAAGTCCTTGCGAAATTGTTTTACATTATGTGTGACATTTGATTAGACACCCTGAAAATATTTTGTCAAGTTGGGTGAAATCAAATTTTGCCAGACTCTTTAATTTAATTTTTTCAAAAGTTTGGTCTTAGGCAGCCTGTACAATTATTTGTGATAATTTTATTTTAATCATGAAAAGATGTGTGATTGAGTTCTTGTCGGAAATACTGAAAATCGAACTACTTATGTGTGAGAGTTTTCTAATTACAAAATTAAGACGGATATCCTGTCCAGAAATCAACAACAACTACAGTCGAACTTCGGTGGCTCGAACTCGAAGGGGCCGACAAAAATAGTTCGAGAAATCGGGAGTTCGAGAAACCGGGGCTTGTGATGTCCTGAAATGATTCATGTGCGAACCGGAATCGATATCGGTTTATATATTTCTGTTAATTTCCTGTGTAACATTGGATTAATAAAATTATGTTTCTTCATTGCATTTCATATATAAATCTTATTTTTAAGTACGTATTTTTGTTTTTATTAAAATAAAAATGTTTACTGTTATATTTCTTGCTTAATTTTGTGCACGAGGATTGATAAGTATTATTGCATTACGTAATTATGTCAATGACCTCGATTCGGATTTGATAGCAATTTATTGGCGCATATTTTAATTATTTAAAAACTACTTCAACAAACTTGCCTACAAAGGAGTACATAAATACTAATTGATGACATTAGGTTAATTATTAGGGATTATATCATTAAAGATCAAGCTTGGCATTTTACAGGTATGGCTTCGATCTTTACACCTTTTACGACCAATTAGTCATGCAAGCTGTCAATAATTTTAGTTCGAGTTATTCATGGTTTTCTCAATGAATTTTTAGTATTGGGACTGCTGATTTAGTTCGAGTTTTCGAGAAATCGGTGTTCGAGAAATCGAAGTAATTTTAACATTGATTATATAGTGGAAAAGTTCCGTACTTTGATAGGTGTTCGAGAAATCCCGGGTGTTCGAGCCATCCGAGTTCGAGCTACTGAAGTTCGACTGTATGTCAGTTTTCATGCCTGTATTTTATTTATTTCATTATAACAAAAATATTACTACACCAATAAGTTTGTTTTGTTATTTCTGTACTTTAATTAACAGCATTAATTGCTTTATCACATGTCTATTCAACTTAATGCAGGTAAAGCTGCTTTTCATCAAACAACTTTGTTGATTCATTTATTGCCAATTTCCATTTAATAACTCCAAAGAACACACATGTCACTGGATACTACACTATACATGTGTATATACGACCATAGGAGCCGACAAAGAAACATAAATGATGCAATCGCTGAATACCGATAAATTAAAAAAGCAAATGCATCATTTAACACTATAAAACCTAGGCGCCAAAAAAATCGCCACGCACAATATGTCGCCAAATGAAAAAAAATCACAATTGGCGACATTGGCGAAGCCCCTGCTAACATAATGTGCATAGGTTTTTCTGCTTTCATAATGTTCTATGGTATTCTGACAAACCCTGAGACTTTTCTCACTTAAATTGCAAAAAAAAAACATTGCCCAAAGGGTTTGGAATCACCTGCTTCTACTGTACAGGCCTCGCGAATTTTAATTTCTCCGCGCATCCCGGTGGAGGAAATTCGGGTCTCCGCGACCTCTCCGCGGTCATCTCCACCGCGACTCGCGATCGCGAATTGCTGGTGGAGAGCTGGTATCGGGTGGAGAGCCGACGACTCCACCGTGTATTCGCGGTGTATCCACTCTGCAAACATTTGGGGATATATTGGCCCATTCGGTAACTGCATATTATCGTATAAATGACGTGAATTTATCGTAAGTCTGATCTTTCACCTTATAAAATATATGACACTTTTGTGAACCTGTTTCAGATCAGTTTCAAATGTTATCCTGCAAAAACATAGAACTGAAAGATCGTGTAGAATACTATTTCTAACAATAGTTAGCAAAGTTGTGTTAAGATTATTTATTGTATGTATGTTTGTATAAATTTATTAATCTTTCATCGTTTTATTTATATTTCAGGTGGGGGCCTCGGTGGCCGAGTGGTCAAGGTAGTTCGTTTACTATTGATCACGTGGTCTGTCAACACTGAGATTGCTGGTTCGATTCTCACTGCAGGCAGGGTGTACTCGACTCCAATCTTAATTGACAAGGATTGCCAGTTTTCCTACCGCAGGTCGGGGGTTCTCTCCGGGTACTCCGGCTTCCTCCCCCAATAAAAACTGGACGCCATGAAATAGCTGAAAAATTGCTGAAAGTGGCGTTAAAACACTATTCAAACAAAAAAAAAATAATATATTTCAGGTTGTCTGTGAAGATTTATTACTTATCTATATTATCAATTCATGTAGCTAAAAAGCTAATTATCTTATTTATGCATTTGTTGTTCTTTCTTATGTAGAGGTCAACTTAGGCTTAGAGGTGACGAATATGCGGTAAAAAGCTTACCAACTTCCATATATTTCTTCCCAATATATTTATCCATTAATAAAGTTAACAGTTGTTCACATTCTCTGCAATGACAAAGTGACAACTTGGTTAATTTGTGTTACGTATTCCGTTTAACAGCAGGTTGCAATAAACAAATCAATGGACACCTGTTCGACAATATGAATCGTCAAATAACTCGCTTCCACTTATTTAAAACTGAGAGCTTTGACACTGTTCAAATATAATTAGCTTGTTTGTGAACTGTAGGTCAGTCTGTGAGTTCAAAGGTAAATAACGACCTCATTATCGCTAATTCGATCAGACAGTATTACCTTTGTTACACTAATTAATTGAAAATGTCCAGGAAGTGTCAGCGTACTAATTAAGAATTATGCAATCATTTCTGTATAGCAAATATTGCTTGATAAATACTTACCTTCGTATTACATGCTAGTTTAATCCGTGCCGAAGACAGTTATTACCTTACACAGAACACAGTTTAGACTATATTGTTTGCAAATCAACAATATACTACATGAATTTTTTAAATTATATGTAACTAAAAATTCCGCAGATTCTTTGTATTTCTAAAATATTCGGTAAAAAGCACGTGCCGATAATTGAGGATATCGTCTGCTTGTCAATCAAAGTATTTACCGCTTTAACAATAGCACGTGCAAGTAGTGTTTTTTTTACATTATTGTAACCAGATATTTTAAAATGCTTAAAAAAAATCTGCAAAGAAAGATGGATTACCGAGAAACATCCTTAGTGGTATGGGGTTTTCTTTCGGAGTCGTGAATATATTTCCTCCGTAGACATTATGATTCCGAGATTCTACAAGGTTTATAAAAACCAAAAAGACGCTTGTGATTTCGTTTTTGAACTGTAGTTCAGGATGTCAAATGATCACAGGTATGGCCTAATTAACGCCAATTGGTTATCATCTGACAGCATTACCTGTGTACCACTAATTATGTAATGAAAAATGGTCTGAAAGTGTCATTGTGCTCAATTTACAAGGGATTGTCCAATTAATTTGAAAGGAGGATTAATTTTACAACAAAAAATATAAAGTTTGTTGTATACACACTCGAGCATATGACAACAATTTCACTTACATTTACAGACGTAAACGGCACTATAGACGATCTTGTTTTGTTGATGTTTGTCAAATTTGAAGAAAATATATGACAGTAGAACACGATAATTGAGGTATCGTCTGCTTCTTGAATCAATTAATTTACCGCTTGTAAAATAGCACGTGCAAGTAGTGTACAAAGATATACCTGTGAAGTGGTTATAATTATTTAAAAAAACAATGAAAATGAAATGACAGGCAGTATATCTTTATTTATTCCACCACTATTTTATCTATTAATTATTTTATAATTATACCTCCGGTTTTGATGACGTAAACAAACAAGCTGTTAATAGAATTCAACGATTATTTTAATTTATTGGATTGATACTGGATATTTTAAAATGCTTTCAAAAAGAACGTGGATAAAGACAGATGGATTACCGAGAAGCTTCATTATTGGCATAAGATTTTCTTTTTCTTTTGGAGTTGTGAACGTATGTTTCTCCGTAGACATTCTGATACCAAGATTCTACAATGTTTATAAAAATCCAAGAAGACACTGTTATTTATTTAAAACAGACAGCTTTGACACTGTTCAAATATAATTCAGCTTGTTGTGAGTTCGTTTTTGAACTGTAGTTCACAATGTCAAATGATCAAAGGTAATTAAAGACATAATTAACGCTAATTGGTTATATGACAGCATTACCTGTGTACCCTTAATTGTGTAATCAAATATGGTCAGGAATTGTCATTTATTATGTATTATGCAATTAATTTAAAGGGATAATTAATTTTATAACACAAGGTATAGAGTTTGTTGCATACACACTCAATTCAAGCATATGACCACAATTCCACTTTCCTATATTGACGAAAACGGCACTGTAGACGATGTTGTTCTGGTGATGTTTGTCAACACTGAAGAAAATATAAGAAGTAGAACATTTTCTGGAGAAAGGAAACAGAAACTTAACATGCATACCCATTGTTCTGATGTGATTTTACGATCTTTTTGGCCGGCTATCCACCGCGACTACGCGATCGGCACTCCACCGCGAAAACACCGCGACTCCACCAAGGAGAGTTGAGTAACAGTGGAGGAAACGGTCTCTCCACTCTCCTCCACCCCCACCGCGATGGGTGGAGAAATTAAAATTCGCGGGGCCTGTACAGTAGCTTTCATTTCCATTTTCAATAGGGGCCTCGGTGGCCGAGTGGTTAAGGTAGTTTGTTTACTATTGATCACGTGGTCTGTCAACACTGAGATTGCAGGTTCGATTCTCATTGCGTGTAGGGTGTAGTCAACTCCAATCTTAATTGACAAGGATTGCCAGTTTTCCTACCGCAGGTTGGGTGTTTTCTCCAGGCCCTCCGGCTTCCTGCCCCAATAAAAACTGGACGCCATGATATAGCTGATAAATTGCTGAAAATTTCGTTTAATACCATTCAAACAAACAAACATTTTTTAAAAAGGATAAAATTTCATCCCATGATGATGGGGAAACAGTTCTAATTTCTGACACAACAAATCATGTTGTTTGGAGTATAATTGTTTCTGAACTTTTAGCTAGATAAGCGTAGTTAATGTAGAAAATAAATCAATCCTAAATATCTTACCATAAATTGTAATTTTTTTGCCTTCTTATAAGTGAATGGTTTTAGTTTTCGCATGATAAGACATTTAATTGATGTCATGTGTTGAGTATTCAAAATCTGGCTCATAAAAGCATGTGGTAGACATTCATGCTGCTGAAATGGTCCACAGAAAAGCTACAGAATCTTCTTGTAAGGGAACAAAATTCAGTAGGTCAAGTGCAATTTCATGTTTGGGTAAGATTATGTAATAATGCTTAAATGCTTAGGATCTTCATTTGTGAAGAATTGAGCTGCTTATGCAGACAATTTGAATGGTTTGCACATTAGTTTGATGAATAAAAAACGAATACAATCATTCTTAGTTGAGTAATAATATATCTGATCAAGGATAAATTATAGAATTAGAGGATAATTAATTGGACGTAGTGAATATCCAAAATATGATCACGAGTGCCGCATAACGCATCTGATTAAACGAGTGCGCAGAACTTGTTCCGTGCACGAGTTTAATCTGATGCTTTATGCGGCACGAGTGATCATATTTTGGATATTCACGATGCCCAATTGATTATCCTATTTATTATATAGATCAAAATTGTTTTCGTAAAATTTTAATACTTAATCCTAAATTTTATGAACGGCGGATGAATATCTGTATAGTACAAAACCAACTGACATTTTTGGTCGGAAAAAACCAGAGAGTGAAAATAAACGATAATTTTCACATGTGATTTACCGTGATTTCTGTCACTCGGAAAATTCGATATTTCATCTCTATCTATATAATAAATGAATTTCTTACATAGACTAGGATATTTCACACTCTAAAAAATAGGAACTGGTTTATCTCATAAATAAAAAGTTGTTTACATTATTCCTGCCCTGCAACTTTTATACTGCTTGTATTTTTATGGCTAATACCTTGCATCCCATTTTCTGACATTTTGGTGTTCAACTAAATTAAACACCCATCTTGGGATCAAAATGCACTTTGTAAACAAACACTAGCAATGAAGTCTCAATTGGAACTTAATAGCAGTATGCAATTAAATTGCTATTATGAGTGGATAGTTTAATTATTAGTCCAAACAGTGAATTATGACGAGTTATACATGTCTTCTAATTATATCCTAGTTTTAAAGCAAGTTCATATTATAAATGTACATGTAAGCAACATCCTGTAAATCCTATACTTAAACAATGGTTTAGTAGTTTTCCTGCTGTTATATTGTATCATAACCATGATAAAGATAATTTGTTCTTGCAGGATATAAGAAACTTCTTTGGTCCACCCAAAATTACCAAAAACACCAAGGATGTGAAAAAGGATGAAACTGTTTCAAAACCTGAAGATAAACATAAAAACTCGAACAATAATAAAAAAAAAGTTGAAGTAAAAAGTCCCAGTATAGAAAAACAAACGTCAAAAAAAAAAACTGAAACAAAAAACTTTTCAGGAATCTAAAAGTGAAAGTAGGAAAACACCTGAAAAAAGTAAAAATGAAAGTAAGAACTTGTCCAAAAAAGCGGAGAAAGTGATACAGATTGATTCAGATGAAGATGAAAATGGCAATGTTTCAACGAAGAAGTCACAAACCAGGAAGAAATCTAGAGACATATTTAGTGACAGTGATGAAGAAAAAACTCAGAAGAAATCCATAAAAAGAAAGAAGAAACAGGTGAATGAAAATACATAATTTATCGCACATCATGACAAGCAGAACAAATAACTAATGCTGGCATACAAAACATTTGATCAGTGTGTTTAAATAATGTTTCTTCCGTGTATTAAAACCATCAAATGCTTTAGTTGGGCAGGGTTCTCATTAAGAAGCGTATACGCGTCCTGGACGAGTCAAAGTTGTGTAGGACGCGCCATTACTAGATTCTGTGCATCCTCGGGACGCATTGCAGTTAAATCATTTGCCTCCCTAAAATCAACAGCACGTCCATACCGGATGACACTTTTACAACCGGATGTAATTCTATTTTTAGCTGTGATGCACCGCAGGTCAAATATATTTGATCTCTGACAGTGACCGATGACCGATAATAAGTGGCTGAATTAACAAAAATCTAAACAATCTTAACACGATTTAAATAATTTTTTAAAGAAATTTATGATGTATTTAAAAAAACAAGTTTTTTTAAACCATAATAATAATATCTTTCTTGTACATCGCGCCGAAAGTAAACAAACACGTTTTCGATGTTCATGGTTTTTAAACGGTAATTAAGTGAAACATCTGGCTTGCAGCTTGATTTAAAAAGTTTTCTATTTGAATAATAAATTAATTATTTCCAATAACTATCAGTGACTAGCTAGAGCTTGGAATCAATCGCGGGTTTACATAACCAATAATGTTATACAAAGTCAAAGGTTACAAAGAAAATATTTGCAGCAGAAAGATGGTTTTCGACGTTTTTAAAATGTGATTTAGTGAAACACTTGGCTTGTGACCTTATTGCAATAATTGAAAAATATTACTGTAATGATTAAATGTCAAATGAACTTTTGTTATTTCAGATGAGGTTAAACAGAAATATTGTGAAGTTTTGGATTGGGAAATTAAAACAAAATTTATTACATTTATTGAATAACTTAATAACTGCTTTTTAATATAGTGCTTTGAAATTTATGTATTATACAATTAGTCAAATTATTTAAACTGAGGTGTTGCCTCATTTGTAATGTAAGATCAATTTAAATAATTTATACCTGTTAACACGGAAAATTGAACTCATTTCATTTTGTTGTTTTATAAAGATGCCTTATTTAATTTTACAGCAGATAAGTAGTGATGAAGAAGACGATGAGGAAGTGATCAAATCAACTACCAAAAAGTCAAAGAAAAGCAACAAATCCCAACGAGTAATAGAATCAGGTATGTAAACACTCCTTTTATTTATTGTAAAAGGTTATTCAATACAAATATTATACTTTTACAGTTATTCCTCTCTATTAATATAGGTAATTCTACCTGGTCCACATAATGTATAAGGACCAGCAGGGAAATACAGACCTGTTGAAATCCTGATTCACACACCGGTTTGGTCCATGTACTGTCAAGACCTATAGTGCCATGAACTATTTGCTAATTATTATTCATTTTATCAATAAACAGAGGCATATGAATCAAACATTATGCAGACATTATCTTGTCTCAATGCCATTGCAACCAAAATCCTTGTTGGCAGGGTCACATTGTCCATTACATGTATAAACAGTCACAACCAATCAAATTACACAACACAAATCAAACTATTTGACTTCAAATGAAACATATGAAATCCAGCTTGAAGCAGATTGTTCTACAAACGTTAGTTGATTGAAGTATCTGTAAAATCTACATTAAACAGTTAAAGCCTTTAACTGATAGATAGGAAGTGTATATATTGTCCAAGTGGAATTGGCACAGATGTTTAACCTCTACTATGACACCAGAAGCATTGTGCAGTCACAGTACACTTACTATTAGATTTTTAACATGGTCTAATTTTTGGTTACACATGCAGAACCACAAAAACTGAGAACTATGTAAACTAAATTGTACAAGGTCTGAAGCAACCAATTCTTCACATTAAATTATAATTGCCAAAACGAGGCAGAGAATTTGGTATGGTTACTGTCCTATGGAGCCAAAATAACCTATAGTAACCATATTTCAGTCAATATTTGTTTGGAAGGTGTGTCTATTTTTAGATGAAGAAGATCCATTACCAAAGTTGGACAAAAAATCTAGCAAGAAAGGAAACAAGAAGTCTGGTCCAGTCTTTATTGATGATTCTGGTAAGACTGTGAGGTCTCCTGGAGCCCAATGTTCCTAGGTGACCGAGAAAACTAGAAAAGACCAGGAATTTCATTTTTCACTTTTCCAGGTGTTGAAAAATCTAAGAATTTCATAAAAATGGCGAAAATTGGGGAGAAACCAGGAAATTTTTTACATTGAAAAGTGATCTGGATTGCATATGTACCTTACCCATTTGTACAATATAGTTCTGCTGTCGCATGGATACTTGTAAAGGGGCAAGATAATTTGGAACTAAGCTTTGATATATCTATTAGGACCTGTGAACCGAACAATAGATTTAGACAACTGGGACTGCTTATTAAATTCTAGTTTTCGAGAAATCAACAGGGTTTGAAGCTTAAATAATATGTGTAGGGGCCATGTGGGCTCCCCAAAACATGAATTTAGTAGTCCACATCAGAAAGTAGGGGCCCACAGGTGCTCTTACGCACACCTGCCGCCTAGCACAGCGAGGCGCCTTACAGCCGGGGGTCTGGGGTAAATGGTGCAAAATCCTCAATTCTGGCCATATCCTGATGGCATATTGTCCTTACTTAATTTATATATTTTTAAGAGAAATTTAAAAATTTTTGAAGGGAAGGGGGAATGCATGTTGATACGTGCTATGTAACTAATCCAATGAACCAATTTAAAATAAAAATTGAAGACCTCAATTACATATTATTAGAGCCAAATTATTATTCATGTTTTTAATGGATGTTTGTTTACCCAACTGGTGTGTTTAGTATGCTCCACTTTTTTTAAAATGTGATGTCCAAGTAATTCATTAAATTCTCAGATTTCATATGGTTTTGTTTAAGAGTTGAAACAAATGTATTATTAAATCATTTTGTGGTGTGTTGTTTGGTTGCCTGAATGTTTTTATGACCTACAGCATCTTTGGTTTTCTTGTTTGTATTTTTTTACGCTCATCTTCAAAGGAATAATGCTTTTCATACCAAATTTTTTACTCAACATTGAAGTCAAGATTTATTCAGCTATAGGTTTATTTATGTTACTTGTTTTATTTTATTATGTTAAGTAAGCTATTGAAATTCATATTCAAGTTCATAATCTTTATATTATACTGTAAAACAATATTATTATCGTGAATCACACGTAGACCATACGGATATGTTCACACTACCATTCCAACTTTGAGCTGTCTTTAAGTTATCACAATAATATCCAGTTGGCGACATGAGTCGTAAACTCGATTTAAGTAAATGAAATGGGCGGGATGTTACCAATGATAACAATTGTTCCATTTCATGTTAAGTTTAAAAAGTTAAAAAAATGGATTGTTGAAACAGTAGATAATGTCCTAAAATCACGCAACCAATTTAGCGGAACAGCTGCTAAATTAACGTTATAGCCATAACTCCGAAAGCGCCCCCTAAAACGAAGCATGTTAATAAGTAAACAAAGTTGATTAAATGTGAAATTATAAACATTGACATCGTGGGCGACGGAGAAAAAGATTTTAGGTTGCCCACATTCAACCACCCGCCATGTGGGCTACAGAAAAAAGAATTTTAGTGGCCCAAAATCAAATCTACTTGCCAATGGCGAGTGGGCGAGTGCTAATTTCAAACCCTGAATCAAAGCATTTTAACATTGATTATATAGGACAAAATTTTGGTACTTTTATAGGTGTTAGAGAATTCCCAGGTGTTTAAGCAGTCCAAATTCGAGCTACTGAAGTATCTAAGTAAATAAAAGATATGTCCAATAGATGTATAATAATTTTATACTTTTTGAGATAATTTTTAAAACATAACAAAGTGGCATGCATGTATGATAGCAAAAACATACATCTTGTTTTTTAGCTCACCTGACCCAAAGGGTCATGTGAGCTATTGTTATCACTTTGCGTCCGTCGGCGTCGTCGTCGTCGTCGTCGTCGTCGGCGTCGTCGTCGTCGTCGTCGGCGTCTGTAAACTTTTTACATTTTAATCTTCTTCTCTGAAACCACTTGGCCAATTGAAACCAAACTTGGCCATAATGTTCATTGGATGGACCTTTACAAAGTTTGTGTTTTTTATTTTGATTGGTAAACCAATATGGCCGCCACCTCAAGACTTAGTTTAACATAGGACCCTATGGGAAAAAAGTTTAAAAGGGCTTCTTCTCTGAAACCGTTTAACCAATCAAAACAAAACTTACTAGCAATATTGTTTAGATGGTCCTCTATAAAGTTTGTGTTTTAGATGGGAATTGGAAATTCAAAATGGCCGCTACTGCAGGACTTAGTTTAACATAGAACCCTATGCGAAAAAGTTTTAAAAGGCTTCTTCTCTGAAACCGGTTAATCAATGGAAACAAAAACTTACTAGCAATATTGTTTGGATGGTCCTCTATAAAGTTAGTGTTTTTTATGGCAATTGGAAATTCAAAATGGCTGCCACCGCAGGACTTAATTTAACATAGGACCCTATGGGAAAAAGTTTGAAAGGCTTCTTTTCTGAAACCGGCCAACCAATGGAAACAAAACTTACTAGCAATATTGTTTGGATGGTCCTCTATAAAGTTAATGTTTTTTATCCCAATCTGATATTCAAAATGGCCGCCACCGCAGGACTTAGTTTAACATTGGACCCTATGGGAAAAATGTTAAAAAGGGCTTCTTCTCTGAAACCGGTTAACCAATCAAAACAAAACGTACTAGCAATATTGTTTGGATGGTCCTCTATAAAGTTTGTGTTTTTTATGGCAATTGGAAATTCAAAATGGCTGCCACCGCAGGACTTAATTTAACATAGGACCCTATGGGAAAAAGTTTGAAAGGCTTCTATTCTGAAACCGACCAACCAATGGAAACAAAACTTACTAGCAATATTGTTTGGATGGTCCTCTATAAAGTTAATGTTTTTTATCTCAATCTGATATTCAAAATGGCCACCACCGCAGGACTTAGTTTAACATTGGACCCTATGGGAAAAATGTTAAAAAGGGCTTCTTCTCTGAAACCGGTTAACCAATCAAAACAAAACTTACTAGCAATATTGTTTGGGTGGTCCTTTATAAAGTTTATGATTTTTATGCCAACTGGAAATTCAAAATGGCCACTACCGCAGGACTTAGTTTAACATAGGACCCTATGGGAAAAAGTTTTTAAAGGCTTCTTCTCTGAAACCGGTTAATCAATGGAAACAAAAACTTACTAGCAATATTGTTTGGATGGTCCTCTATAAAGTTTATGTTTTTTATGGCAATTGGAAATTCAAAATGGCCAACTCCCCCGCAGGACTTAGTTTAACATAGGACCCTATGGGCAAATAAAAAAAATCTCTATACAACTGGTTAACCAATGAAACAAAGCTTTCTAGTAATATTGTTTGGATGGTCCTATTTAAAGTTTATTGAAAATTACAGGACTTACTTTAACATCAGGGAAATGCCATATTGCCTATAAAATCAGGTGAGCGATACAGGCTCTTAAGAGCCTCTGGTTTTTTAAATATATAGATGAGGAAAAGCCAAAGAAATCAACATTGGATGCTTTTCTAAAAACACCCAGTCCTCAAAAGGTTAAACCAAAGGAAGAGGTCAAAAAACAGGACAGTAGTGTCAAGAAAACACCAGTGAGTGTTACCGATTTCTTTGGAGGAGGATCAGTAAAAAGAACAGAAAGACCAACAGTCACCAAGAGGAAATTGGTAAAAAATATAATTAATAATATTCCTTCAATATAATTACATTGTGGGTAAGGTTGGTGGGTGGGAGGTCATAATTTTAGTGATCAGTTTCTGGTAGGGTTAAAATGTCAGCGATAATTTGGGTTATAACACCAGAATTTAAATTAATCTTTGTAATTCAATTTGATTTTATTATATTCTGTATTATTTACATATATACATGATGCCAAAAAGTAGGTTCATGTGAGCTTCTAGTTGGGGACATTTGTGTGTATAAATCAAACTACTCTAATACAACAAGTAGGTATAGAGATGGAAATGTGCCTTTTATACCCTGTTGAAAATCTGTTGTATTGTATTATGGGATTTTCCATAGGGGGGGGCGGCATTCACAGCAATGTTCGCTCCCATACTCGAACAGTTTTCCGATCTTCATAAACCTTAGGGAAAATTGTTTTGGCATAATATCCCGTCAAGTTAAAAAACCAGCCAAATCACTGTAGCCACTTCAGATTAAAGGCCCTTTATTCATACAAAAAAATGGCAAATTCGTCTTTTCAGCTTTCTACCTTAAACAGTTGTTGTCCCATCTTTAAGAACTTAAGGAAAATGTTTATGGGCATAATATCTCACAGGGGTTGAAAATTTTTTGGGGCAAGCATAAGCCTTGGGCTTTTTTAACTTTAAACCCCTAAGCCCCAACATTAATTCACCAAGCCCTAAAAATTATTGGAGCGATGATTTGAAATTGGATTTGTCATGTATCAATTCGTAAATTGTTTGTCCCCCTAGTCGGAGCATTCTTTCTGTCTGAGAGATAGGGGTATTTTCTGCAATATTTGCAATACATGTCTTCTGCATTTTCATCGAACTCAACCCAGGGAAACATCCTCTTCCATTTGTCTCTTTCATACTTGAGGTCTTTATTTTGTGGGGATTAGATTCATTATTTGACCCCATTTGGTCTTCCGATGCTTCTGACTAGTCATCCATTTTCCTTTTTTCTGTTTTCTTAACCATAAAGTTAAAGTTTAACAGCGACATTTCTCGAATTCGTAACCAAAATAAATTGTGGGATATTTTGTACAGGGAAAGAAACATTGAAAATAAAAACATTTTATTTTTTGAAGAAAGATCGAGTCCGACAGGCTTTTTTCATAGGAAATCTGCAAGCCCGAGGTTTCAGTTTTTTAGCCCTGGGCGTCAAGCTTTAGGAATTTTCAACCCCTGATCTCAGCCAATTTTGAAAAATGGCCAAATCACTTCAGCAACTTCGGAGTTATGGCCCTTTATTTATACAAAAAATGACAAATTCGCCTTGTCTGCTCTCCAAATCAAACAGTTTTTTCTGATCTTCATGAAACTTGGGGAAAATATTTATTGGCATAATATCTTGGCCAAGTTTGATAACCAGCAAAATCACTTTAGCCACTTATGAGCTATGGCCCTTTATTTATAAGAAAACTAGCAAATTCGTCTAACTCGCACAGTTGTGTTTATGGGCATTATAGCTTGACCAAGATTGATAACTAGCCACTTCAGTGTTATAGCCTTTTATTTATAAAAAAAATGGCTATTGTTTTACGGGCATATTTTGTAACACTCTGGCACTTATTATTTATTGGTAGGAAGAGCCAACTAAAGAGGAAAAGAAAAAAAATGATTTTGATGATGTGGAGATGCATGATGATGAAGACTTCGTTAAGACACTGGAAGCCTTGGATGAAGGAAGACCTCCAAAAAAGGTAGTTACTACAGATAAGCTGTAGACCTTTCTATGTTTATTACATACATTTATAGGCCTATCCGTTGAAAAGTATTATGATGATTTTTTTTTTGTGCTCTTCCGGTTTTATGCAAAAATTATTTTGTCTCTTGGTCATTCAATGCTTTGCATTGTATTTTGATGTTTCCAAAAACACCATTGTGACTCAAATGATTTATGCATTCAGATCGTCTCTAGACTAACCAGTGAGTTATTTGATGTAAAACGTTTGGCAACCGTTGTTTAAAAGCTGATTTTAGACACATTTCTAGAAGCTCTGTGTGTGAAAATAAGTCACAATTTAAATTGTATGTTGAAAATTTTAATTTAACCAACAAATGGCCTAAATTACTGTCAAATTCATAAGAAATACTGAAAGTTTAAATTAAGGGTAAACACCTCTGTACCAAATCTGGCTATGGCTTTCTATGCCTTGTTATCAGGAAAATCTTGGCTTTTAAGTGATTTTCAAAATTTCAGGGAAGTAAATTTAATATGTTTGTTTTTTCTTATTGTAAATTATTGATGTTAGCTAAGGTTTGTTGTAATAGATAATTAAATCATATATCAGACCTGTCAGAAAGAAAACTTATAGTTTGATAATGAAATCATATATCAGACCTTTTAGAAAGAAAACTTAGTTTGTGTTTATATCAGATTCATTGTTATTTCTAGGCAAGACTTGACACTACAGAAAACCAGAAACCTCCATCAAAATCTGATGGTAAGTCATTAAAAACTGGCAGGTAGCAAGAATTGACACTACAGAAAACCAGAAACCTCCATAAAAATCTGATGGTAAGTCATTAAAAACTGTCAGGTAGCAAGAATTGACACTACAGAAAACCAGAAACCTCCATAAAAATCTGATGGTAATCATTAAAAACTGGCAGGTAGCAAGAATTGACACTACAGAAAACCAGAAACCTCCATAAAAATCTGATGGTAATCATTAAAAACTGGCAGGTAGCAAGAATTGACACTACAGAAAACCAGAAACCTCCATCCAAAATCTGATGGTAAGTCGTTAAAAACTGGCAGGTAGCAACAAATAAATTTCTAATTAATCATTCAACATGGCTACAAGGGCAGTTAATTATTTAGCATAGCTACAAGGGCAGTTAATTATTTAGCATAGCTACAAGGGCAGTTAATTATTTAGCATAACTACAAGGGCAGTTAATTATTTAGCATAGCTACAAGGGCAGTTAATTATTTAGCATAGCTACAAGGGCAGTTAATTATTTAGCATAGCTACAAGGGCAGTTAATTATTTAGCATAGCTACAAGGGCAGTTAATTATTCAACAAGGCTAGTCCGTAGATTTTTATTGACTGATTGTTAAAGATCTCAGAAAAGGGGTAAGCATTTTGGAATTTGAATGTTTCTTGAATGTGCATCGCATTTGTAGGAAATTTGTTATGTTTATTCTAACAAGAAGTATACTGGGTTTAACCATGTGACACATGTTCATATGATGAGCCAGGTAGATTACCTTAGTTGACTTTTTTGCAGGTACATGTAATTGGTTGGAATCAATGGTACAAGGGAGGTAAATCTTGGTAGATTTGTAGGTGTACAGAATCATTATAATTACATATATAGGCAGACTTGCTGTTAAATAATGTCATTCCTTAAAAAATATGTAAAACAAAAACAAAGAATTTACAGTATACAGGGATCACCACAGCTCAAAATCCAAGGGTGTTGCAAGTTAGACGATGATCCATTTCCTTACTCATAAAAATTTTAGAGTGACATTTATTTATTCATAATAGTGTTATCAGTCTTTGTTTTTGTTTTCCCACTTGTGTTTTTGCTACCAGTCACAATATACATGTATTTTTGTATTTAAAAACTTCATTGTTTTAGGAATAAAGTCAAATTTTAGTATGGAGCTCAAAATTCAAGGGTGGAGGAAACAAATTCAAGAGTGGAGGAGCACCGCCCTTGAATAACCTGTGGTGAACCCTGAGTATATTTACAGATGTTTAGATAGGAGGACAGACAAAAAGGAAAAATACATTGTTTGTAAAAAATACCTTTTTTTTAGTTCCTGGAACTCTAGCTAGTAAGCTTGCAGCAAAGGCAAAGACTCTTGTTGAGGACACTCCAGAGAAAACATCTAGTAAGAAAGACAGTGTGTCCATTCCAGAAACACCAGTCACTTCAATGAAGGTATGTTGTACTTAAATATACCTCAGGATTTTTAAATTATGGTGCTCATCATCAGAAAAGACGGTTGTCAGTTACAGAAGAAATAAACAACTGGACCCCAAAATGAATAGGGAATCATTCCAAGGTCAGAACTGTTTAGGAGAAAACATAATAAAATTTTATGTTTTACTCCTGCATATAAAAAAACAGTACTAAGATTAAATTAACATAGGATTCTAAGGGAAAACAACAGGATGTAAATTTTTGGCTGGTACTGAGAAAGGTCCAGTTTATTCAAGGGCTGGTTTTTAAAGGTTTAACTGTATTTACTGGTACCTGTCGTGTTATATAATTATATTATCGCTATTTTGCAGTATTTTCCTTTGATCATTGTATGCAGTATTATTCCATCTCACTCTACTAGCTTGAGATGGGCCCATCTCAGCTCGCTGTCAAGACGTCGTTAAGTAAACACTATGATGTCACAATGTTACAAAACAGCGATAAACAGATTATTTATGTTTTATGAAACTTGATGCATTTTCTCGTCATCTCATCTCTGGGCTGTCGCCCTTCGATGAGATATTGACGAGAAAACTCATCTCGTTTCAAAAAACGTAAATAATCTATAAGTTTCATATTTTTGTGTTTCTAATCCATTATTCTGCCTTTATGAGAATAACATTTTTCTTATGTTAGAAGGATTATTGGCATCCTTAATGAATAATCTAGATAGGGAATTTAAAACTATTGCTGACCACGCTCAATTACTGCACAATATTTCATTGGTAATTTCACCTACTTCTAAGTGTAAAATGGCCACTTTTGGCTTAGATGTAATAATGTCAGCTGGATATATATACACTGTACAACTACATCATCTTATAAAATGGTTTGTAACCAAATCTTTTTGACATATTTGGGATAATTTCTGTAGATGGGACAACATGGTTCCATACCTTTTAAAATGTAACCTTCTTACATCTTAATTGTTAACTCTATTCTTCTTTATATATGTTAATCATGAACTCGAACCTTTAACCTCCTTATATGTTAACCATTTTATACTTGAATTGTGTAATGTGAACATTGTATATACTCAACGTTTTTAGTCTCCAAAGAAGGAATTACCCGTTAAACAAGTAAAAGTTTCACCAGCAAAGCTAGAAAAAACTTCAATGGAGCCATCACCAGCCAAGCCGGAAAAAACTTCTCCAAAGAAGCCATCTCCAAGTGCTAGTGAAAAGGCTAGTACTCCGAAGCCAGACAAAGCTGCTCAGCCTAAAGTTAGCCCAAGCAAAACTGTAAGAATATTTGTCTTTTTTCCTTAAGGCTTTTGCTTGTATGCAAAGTTTGTAATTCTGTTGGATAATTACGAATATTAAATCTTATTTATCTGTTTATGATTTTTAAGACAACAATACCTAGATGAGGGGGATGGGGTGCAGCGTGTCACAACACCGGTGATAATTGGAGATATTACCTCTAAATATTTTTGAAAAATGTTCTCAAACAAGTAATAGGTGCATTATAAATTGTTTTTTGAATGGTGTTTAACACCACTGTCAGCAATTTTTCAGCTATATCCGGGCATCCAGTTTTTATTGGGGTATGCTGGTGGTGTATCAGGAAAATTCCCCTGACCTTTGGTAGGAAAACTGGCAATCATTGTTAATTAAGATTGGAGTTGAGTACACCCTGCCTGCAGTGAGACAATTTGCAACCTTAGTGTTGACAAATCACTTATCCATTGTAAATGACTAACTACTTTAACCACTCCGCCACCAAGGCTCCTCCCACCCCACCCCAAATAAATTGAGGTGAAATGCATGGACATGTATGTATAAGCAAAAATATCCATTAAATTCTGTGGGGTAGGGTTACAAAGATATGTAAGTGACTGAATGGTGTTCAACACCTGATCACTGGCATATAAACACATCTAGAAGGACCTCCGTCTGTCAAGGCATGATTAACTGCCTTACTTCACACATACATGCCCTTTGACCTAAAGCTTCTTCCTCCTGTAATTTATTGGTCTTTTTTTTCATGATCTGAAATATGTACACCATTTGTCATCTTTTTTAATCGCCTGAATGCTATCTTTCAGTCTCCAGATACACCAGCGTCCATGGCAAGGAAAGGATCTATGTACAAATCTTATCTGACCAGAGAAGGACCACAAGCACTGGGATCTAAAGAAATTCCAGAGGTTTGACTTAGAACCAAATAAACATGACAACAAATTAATTTCTTAGCATGATCTGTTACATTTGTACATATACTATTTATTTACTATTTAGCACTAATTAATGTAGGATTAAACACTGTTTTGTAGAAAATAATCAATGTGTAAACTATGGTGACTCACTCACAAAGCAACCCAAGTGAGAAGAACTTGTATGTCAAGTTTGTGAGGGATTTGACATTACACATTGATAATTTCCTAAAAACACATGTAATTCTCCTCAATAGTTATTGTGATTTTGTAATCTGCAAAAATAGACATTATTCTAGACCTCCAAATGCGTAGGAATTTGGAGGTCTAGAATAATTTCTATTTTAAAAAAAATACTATGAAGGCCTGTTTACGCCCTGCGCTTTTACCGACGATTTCTGTGCTAAGACACTGACACAGTTGAAAAATGATTTAGGCTTAAAAACGAACGCACCCATACTCTGAACCTCTTTGAGTTAAAGAAAACATCTAGAGGAACTCAAAATGACACCTGTATAAGCCTTTTGGTGCTCTACTCCTTAAATAAAACATTCTTTTCAACAGCAGCAGGAAAGGTAACAATATTGTGAATTTGGAACAGCACAGCATATACATGAAGTTAGTCTTTTTTTGCAAAACTGCTCTTTCAAGGTAAAAACTACTCTTAGATTGGTTTAGAACTACTGTCTTATCAAAAAGGGGTAAACAGGTCTGACTACAATATAGGAATCTTTGTTCTGTAGAAAAAACAACAAGGTGAAACCCTATTTTGTATTTATATTATATATTATTTGAAATCTCATTCGAATTAATTAGAAATAATTGTGACAGACAAAACACTGTACCCTCTTCCTTATGCTGCACTAGGAGGATGCCATCTTGTATACATTGGATAATGAAAGTAGTCCCCCAGAGGAAATATAGATTTATTAATTATCAGATTTGACCTAGTGTAAGTGTGTTTATCCAATCAAAGCACTTAATTACTGCATGAATAGAATTATTACATATTAATTCTTAATGCTCTGACTAATTTTCAGTAAAAATTATTCTCATAGAAGTTGTATTTCATTTTATTCTGTTTTTAAAAAACCCCATAAACTGACAATATTTATTGTCTGAAGATATCTGGCTACTGTTCTGTTTACCTGTTTGATTCCTAATAATCTATTGCAGGGTGGTGAAAATTGTCTGGAGGGGCTTACATTTGTAATAACAGGGGTTCTTGAATCAATGGAACGAGATGACGCAAAAAATCTGGTGGAAAAATATGGAGGAAAGGTCACAACCTCCTTAAGTAAAAAGACTTCCTACATGGTGGTTGGTAGGGATGCAGGAGAAAGTAAATTAAATAAGGTACAGGTGAGCTATTGTCATCACTTTTTGTTTGTCGGTAGTGTCGACGTTGTCTGTAAACTTTTTACATTTTAATCTTCTCTGAAACCACTTGGCCAATCGAACCAAAAGTTGGTCATTATGTTTATTGGATGGACCTTTACAAAGCTTGTGTTTTTTATTCTGATTGGAAAACTGATATGGCCTTCACCATGGGACTTAGTTTAACAGGAAACTATCTGAAAAAGTTGAAAATTCTTTTCGGTTAAAAAAAGGAAACAAAACTTACCAGTGATATTGTTTCGATGGTCCTGTATAAAGTTTATGTTTTTTATGCCAATCGTAAATTCAAAATGGCTGTCAACTCATGACAGTTTAACGCAAGACCCTATGGGAAAAGTTTAAAAAGGCTTTTTCACTTAAACCTGTTAACCAATTGAAAAAAAAAAACATACTAGCAATATTGTTTTGATGCTCCTCTATAAAGTTAATGATTTTTATTATGTTTTTTTTATGCCAATAGAAAATCAAAATGGCTGCCACAGCAGGACTTACTTTAACATACATGTAAGACCATAAGGGAAGAGCTTATATAGGCTTCTCTAAAATCAGTTAAGCAACCGAACAGAACTTGCTGTTTGGATGGTCCTTTATAAAGTTTATGTTTTTTATGCCAATTTGAAATTCAAAAAGCTGCCACCGCAGAACTGAGTTAAACATAGGGCCCTATGAGAAAAATGTTTTAAAAGGCCTCTTCTCTAAAACCAGATAAACAAAAGAAATGAACTTGTCGCAAGTATTCACTGGATGGTCCTCTATAAAGTTCATGATTTTTATGCCAAATGGAAATTGAAATGATTGCAATAGCAGGACTTCGTTTAACATAGGACCCTGAAGGAAACATGCTTAAAAAGCTTCTACTCTGAAACACTTATCCAAATCGAAACCAAACTTGTAGCAATATTTCTTAGTTTTTGGACTATATAAAGTTTATGTTTTTTATGCCAATCAAATATTCAAAATGGACACCACCTACTTTATATGAAAAGTTTTAAAAGGCTTCTCCTGAAACCTGCTAACTGATCAAAACTAAAGTTATTGGGAATATTTTATGGGATGGTTCTCTACAAATTTATTTATGCTAGTAAGACTCTTAAATTTGAAATTATTACCATTTCAAACTAATTTTAACAGAAGACATATTATTTAAAATGCCATCTTTTCTAAAACTGCAAAGCAGATTCAAGACATATTGTATGTGAATGTTTACCAGATGGTTCTCTTGAAAATTAATATTTCCTTATTGATTGAAAATGGCTGCAATTGTGTGAATAATTGAATGTTAATAACAAAATACTGAAAACAGAGGAAGCTGTCAAAAAAAGACAATCCACAAATGCCTGAGAAACCGACAAACTCCAGAACCAACAACCAAAAATATAGCAACTACAGCAATGGTCTTGACTTGGTACAGACATTTCAAAAGAAATGGTGGGTTAAAATCAGGTTTTTTGGCATGCCAAACCTCCCCCTTCTATCACTGTAGTATGTGAGTTGATAAGTTGATTAAAATAGATGGGTAAATCTAACATAGAAACCTACAGAATAATGTTATCTATCTGAAACTATTGAACCAGTTTAAACAAAACTGCAAGATTCATTGGTTGGTCTCAACAAAGACAATGCTATTTATGGCAGTGGGAAATGACAGGACTTAGTTTAAGATCAGGGACATGCCATCTTCATTTTCTATAAAATCAGTGATAAAGGCTCTTAAGAGCCTCTGGATTAGTATAAAGGTTGGTGGCATTTGAAGTTTTATGGATTTAAGTGTAGCCATGTTACAGTCATACCTGTCTTAAGGGACCTTGGAAGTGACATTGTGTAAAAGTCAAACAAGACATGGGGTCTATAGACAGAGGTCGTGATGGTCAGATTGGATAGAAGTCAAACAAGACATGGGGTCTATAGACAGAGGTCCTGATGGTCAGATTGGATACAAGTCAAACAAGACATGGGGTCTATAGACAGAGGTCGTGATGGTCAGATTGGATACAAGTCAAACAAGACATGGGGTCTATAGACAGAGGTCATGATGGTCAGATTGGGTACAAGTCAAACAAGACATGGGGTCTATAGACAGAGGTCCTGATGGTCAGATTGGATACAAGTCAAATTGCCCAAGGAAAAATCGCACCCTGTAAAATGGCCCCCGCTTTTTGCAAAATTGCCCCACTGTAAAATTGCTTTCTGTAAAAACGCCCCCACCTTAAACAAAATCAGACCACTTACAACAATCGCTTTATAGTACAAAAATTTCTAAGTCAGTCAGCACTTGTATTTTCACTCTAGCACAGAGAACATGACTGGCTCACAGATATACTAAAAAAAAATTGTTGTTCTTGGCTATCTTGAATTATTGAGGATCACATCTATCCATTTACCCACGAAATAACAGTGAAATTTTAAAGAATAATGCCATTTTTCAGGCTACTCTCTTTGCAAATCAACCATTCCAGAACCATCAACATAATAGTTCTGTATTTGGTTGTTCTGTTTACAATAATATATTTAATATACAGTCTTCGCTGAGGACTTGAAATTCCATAATTTGTTTAGTGATATTGGAGAAATCCGATTATCCAATGTAAGATTTGGTTTCTTTATTTTTGAAAATTAGTAAGTTTGGGAAATAAAATACAATTACTTCCAACCTCACTTCTAATGTCTTGACCTAAATACACAGTAAATGGAAGTTGTTTGCCTATTATTTTCAACCAATCAAAGAGAACCACATATTCACTCGTGACAAGAATGAAGGAAATAACAAAATACTGAACACCTAGGAAACTGTTAAAAAAACCAAAGTCCAAGAAACTGGCAACAATCAACACCAAAAATATAGAAATGGCAGCAGTGGTACTGACTTGGTACAGGCATTTCAAAAGAAGTGGTGAGTTAAACCAGGTTTTATGGCATGCCAAAACTCCCTCTTCCATTGCTGTAGAGTGTGAGTTGGTGTGTTGATGAAAATTGATGGGTATCAGACACCACTAGTCAGTAAAAGGTGTATTCAATAATCATCGTATCACAATCACTAGGTAAATTAGGCAAAAAGTATTTCCATATATATTGATTTTGTACATATTGTAGGCTAGAAGTTTTGGAACAAAACAAATAGATGAAGACGGCCTGTTAGATCTGATCCGAACCCGACCTGGTAAAAAGTCA
Source organism: Limnoperna fortunei (assembly GCA_944474755.1). Lineage (NCBI taxonomy): Eukaryota > Metazoa > Mollusca > Bivalvia > Mytilida > Modiolidae > Limnoperna > Limnoperna fortunei. Next base: position 58,348,079 of record OX104124.1, read on the forward strand.
AAATATGAACTACAGGCAGAAGAATCCATTAAAAAGGTGAGCTTGCTTGGATACGGTTGTTAGAGCTATCTAAATTTTTCTGAAACCTCACTTTCTGAATTGAAGCATTTCTGATTATAATATTTATATTATATCAGGGCTGAACAGCTGGCACAGTAACAGAGCTGCTGGGGCTAAGCCTTCAGGTAAGAAATTACTGACTTGGCTGAACAGCTGGCCATATTGCTTTTTTCTATATATATTGATTTTATGTTCCTTTCTCATCTATTTCCTGTTTTTACCAAATACGTAAGAAAGTCATATTTGATGTAATTGGTGTTAACTTTATTGGCTAATTGGTGGTAGTTTCATAGTGCTTTAATTATACCCCGCTTTGAAGAAGAAGGTGGTATACTGGTTTACCTCTGTCCACCTGTACTCCAGTCCGCAACATAACTCTCGTAACAGTTTTCTCAGCAACTACTTATCACAACCATTTGAAATATTATGTGACCTTACCATGTGGTTCTATATTGCGAGTATCGATTTCAGTTCTGTCGCTTATCTACTTCCTGTTTACCCTCAATTCAATGATGTAAACAGCGGGGTATACTGAGTGGGCAGTAGCTCACAGGTATTTATATATATTTGTTTCTTTATGCTTTTTTCCATAAATGCTACCTTTTGCAGGAACAAGCAGAAAATTTGAAGAAAAAGAGCATTATATCAGAGGAAGCTGCAAAACATCTGTCAAAGTTTGAAAGAACACCTTCACCAAAGAAAGAGCCAAGTGTTAAAATCAAAGAAAGTAAAAATAAAACTACTCTAAGTGAAAGTAGCAAAAATGAAACTAGTCAAAGTGAAAGTAGCATGGACACATCTTCTAGTGACATGTCTGAACATTCTCTTATGTGGGTGGATAAATATAAACCAACAGCAATGAAGAACATTATTGGACAAACTGGAGATAAAAGTAATGCTAAGAAATTACTGACTTGGCTGAACAGCTGGCACAGTAACAGAGCTGCTGGGGCTAAGCCTTCAGGTAAGAAATTAGTGACTTGGCTGAACAGCTTGCACAGTAACATAGCTGCTAGGGCTAAGCCTTCAGCGCTGAACTGCTGGCACAGTAACAGAGCTGCTTGGGCTAAGCCTTCAGTGCTGAACAGCTGACACAGTAACAGAGCTGCTGGGGCTAAGCCTTCAGGTAAGAAATTACTGACTTGGCTGAACAGCTGGCACAATAACAGAGCTGCTGGGGCTAAGCCTTCAGGGCTGAACAGCAGGCACAGTAACAGAGCTGCTGGGGCTAAGCCTTCAGGTAAGAAATTACAGACTTGGCTGAACAGCTGATACAGTAACAGAGCTGCTAGGGCTAAGCCTTCAGGGCTGAACAGCTGGCACAGTAACAGAGCTGTTGGGGCTAAGCCTTCAGGCCTATCATTTATTTTGTTTAATTTATATGCCTGCAAATTTGTTTCCTTGTTTGATGGTACAGTAGTCCCCCTCTTATAAGACCACCCCATCTGAGTCATAAAAGTGGTCTTATAATGGGGGTGGTCTTTCTCTAGGGGATATATGAAGGTTTATAGAGTTTGGTTGGTTGATTAGCAGCAAGAACTGTGAAGTGATCGAGAATCACACAAAATAAATATTTGTATTTTATTATTAAGTAGAATAAATAAAAATAAAAAGAATTCATGCAGTTTTTATCTGTTAAAAACGAGTAATGATGATATAACAATTTCAAGTCTTCTTAACAGTGAATGTTTCTGTTCCTGTTTCATCTGCATTATCATTGTTTTTATCACTTTTATTGTCTGCCCAGGTTCCACTTCGCAGTTTATTAAGGTTCCTTTTAGTATGGAAAAATCCAGGTTTTTCTCTGTTTCCAGTTTCAAAAGTTTTTGTCAATTTTGACATCGTTTGTTGTAAATATTGATATATGATTATGTTGGTACATTGTAGTATTATCTCCTTGTTGGATATTTCAGTCTTCTTTTAATAAACCCGATTTCTGTAATGCCGAAATCAAACTGATCTACAATATCCTACTTGCTTTCGTGTTTAATCCAGCTTAAATATCTTTACACAATTTCGACATTTTGTTTACCGGTTGTTGAACTGTTTCCGAACTGGTTTACGATGATAAAACCAAATCTCGTTCTATTCGAGACTTCCAAAATAAACATCCGGTCAGTGAAAATGGTCGTTCGTGAGGGGAATTTACGTTGTTGTGTCAAAAAAAACGTGGTCGCTGGTCGCGTTTGTGGGGTGGTCTTTCGCGAGAGGTAATTTTACGTTAGAAACACTTAATGCATCAGGGTTTTGGTCGGATAAAGCAGGTAGTTGCTGGCGAAGGGATCGTATAAGAGGTGGACTACTGTATTGTCATCTCAATGCGGACAGCTTCATTTTGATTTAGTTGTGATCTTACTGAAATATTTTTCCACTTTGTTCGATATTACAAGGTAAAGTGTGGAATTGATCATGGTTATTTCAGCCCGTACAATTTTTGTGTTATATTCCAGGGATGATTTTAGGCTTTTTCAAATGGGTCCCCCACCGCACAAATTGGGAAATTTTGTGCTTAAAGCTGTGTATTGGGGAAAATATCATTTTGCATTATTTAATGTTCAAACTTGAGAAAATCCTTGTTTTTTTTTTTGGCTTATTTTCCCACACTAATATGTACAACTACTCAGCTGCATTGATAAGATCATAAGTCTGACAAAAGAACAACTCAGCTATACTATATTACATGATGTAAAACACTGGAACAATAAGGCATTTCGAAATTTCCAAAAAGTCTAAACCCAACAACTTTATGTATCAAATGTAACAGGCCAAAACATCAAATTGAAAATACATATCAGTTTTATTTCTAAATAGCTCAGTTTTATTTAGAAAACAAACAACATATAGCATTCAAATCACTCAGCACGAAACTTGACAGCATCAGACTCAAAGTAGACAAGACTGAAAGAACCCATGCGGTGTGAAACGGAAGTATAACTTCCTTAGAAATTCCGGTAATAAATCGGAAAAACATTACCGGAAACGGACCCGAAAAAATCAGGATTTTTAATTTACGATTTCCGCAATTGGGATTTTCAACCATTGGGGGAATGGGGCCACCAGAACTAGTGACGTAATAAACAAAATATCTTCCATTTACTGCATATTCAAGTCATGAACGTAAAAATAAAGTTGGGAGAATTTATGCTTCATTTCACAAATTAACTACTTTTTGAAATTATACAGAATCTTAAATTAGTACTCTTGGATTATCGGATTTCTCCAATAATAGTTAAATTAAGGAAGTTTAAGTCCTCGCCAAGGCTCTGACTTAAAATTTCATAATTTAACTATCTCTATTGGAGAAATCAGATAAACCACTCACACCAATGTAAGATTCCTAAATTTATCTTTTTTTTCATATCATGTTTCAAGATTTGATTGGTAAAAATGCCAGTTGTTTGTTTTCACTATGTAACTGAACATCCTTTATTTAAAACTCAATTCTGATATTTATAATGAAGCAGTTTTAGTTATACCAAAAAAGGCATAAAACTGATCTATTCTTTGCCAATCAATTGTCAAATTGCTCACATCCAATACTCTGTAGGCTGAATAACATGCTTAGATTTTACTGGTACCCTCATGATGATTCATTGTGCTATTTTTCATTCATTTTGTAGGTAAATTTTTTGGTAAAGATGAATCTGGAGCAGGATTTAAAGCAGCACTGTTGTCTGGGCCTCCTGGTATAGGTAAAACTACCACGGCAACCATTGTTTGTAAGGTATCATTGTACATTTAATACTCTATAGATGGACTTTGTTATCAAGTAATTAATTCACCTGTGTCGCAAATCCTTTATTTTGTCTATTGAGAACTCTGACATCTCACGCTCCCGTAATTGTCTAAAAAGCATTGGGCGTCAGAGGATTCTCTGACTAATGAATTCTTTATAACTGCTTTTTCAGCTTAATGCATTATGGAATTGGGACAAACATGGCCACTGTAAACTGGTTTGACTTTATGTTAAAATTTAACTTCTACGATATGAAATACCATATACACACAATTTGGAGATAACTGTATTGTATTTAAAGATTTGCCGGCATCATTCGGATATTTCCGACCATCAAATCATCAGTTGATGCAGGCAAATCTTCAAATACAATACAGTTATCTCCATTCTAATGCTACGGAAATAAACAACTAAATTAACTGATTCAAATTGGAATTTTTTATTTGCCGGAAATAACCTCTACGCTTGCATTAAAATCTGACGGCATGAATCATGGAATTGATGCCATGAAATTATTTACGTTATCCAATCAGAATTGACGTTACATCAAGAACTGCACTAGAATGTATTTTCTGTATTCCAGGAAGCTGGTTTTTCCTTTGTTGAACTCAATGCGTCAGACACCAGATCTAAAAAGAACTTACAATCTGTTGTTGCTGAATCACTGAATAATACTACCATGGTAGATTTTACTGGTAAGTGGCACCAACACCACCATGGTAGATTTTACTAGTAAGTGACACCACTACCATGGTGTAAGTGATTTATTTTACTGGTAGGTTCCCATTCTCCCATTTTTGATTTCACAGGTAAGTTCCAATTCTCCCTTGTTGATTTACTTCTATTTTACAATTCTACCAGAATTATTTTACTTTTAAGTGATAAATCTATCAAAGTTGATTACTGTAAAAATCGTGTATTGTCATTTGTCTTTTTCTTTACATCTTATCTATAAAGGAAGCATGCGGATTATAAGTATATATGGAATCTGAACCTTTTTTTTTCGACCCATTGGTTGTTGTCACTCACGGTCACCATTTTATTGTTGTATGTGCAGATATTTTTGTAATATTATTAAGTGATTCTTAAATAAAAAAACTTCCATAAGTATACTATGTATGAATATTAATTTTATTAAGAAATTTCTATTCTAATATGATATTAATTATATAGGAAGATAGTACATTGAAAGAATTAAAATGTAGTGGACATTTAACCTGTTTCTGAAAAATGCAAATGATGCCGTTACTAGTTAGGCATGTAGCTCACTTTATGCAATAAATCATTTTTCCTTGCATTTTTTTTTCATGAAAAAATTAATCTAAACTAAACAAGAAAACAAGTCTTTCTAGGCTATCTTGAATTACTTAGCCTCATATCTGTTGGTGTCCCCATGGCAATATTGTATCTTGAATTACTTAGCCTCATATCTGTTGGTGTCCCCATGGCAATATTGTATTCAGAATAATGCCATTATTCAATTTACTGACATTCATGCGACGTCACTATTACATAGAAAGACTAATGGCCATTTATTTTACACATGTATAAAAAAAATAGCTAATTCGCCTTGTCTGCTTTCTAACTCAAACAATTGTTGTCCGATCTTCATGAAGCTTAGGGAAAATGTTTATGGGCATAATATTTCAGTTCAAAACCAGCCAAATCATTACTACCACTTCAGAGTTTTGGCCTTTATAACTACACAAAAAACAGCAAATTCATCTTGTCTGCTGTCTAACTTAAACAGTTGTTGTCTCATCTTCATGAAACTATGGGGAAAATGTTTATGGACATTATATCTTGACCAAGTTTGATAACTGTCCAAATTGCTTCAGCCACTTCAGTGTTATGGTCCTTTATTTATAAAAAAAAATAACAATTGTTCGACAGGCATATTTTGTAGCACTTGTTGCAAAAAAGCATTGCAAAGTCCGACTTGGATGACTTCAGCTCATTACATGTTGTGAAAACTTGTGGATTCAACATGCATAGCATTTTTCTGCAATTTTCTCATCCAAGAAAGTGGTGTAGACAATACACAAATGCAAAAATGTGGAATATACATGAAGTTGCCTTTATAACATTTATTGGTTTTTTTCTGTTCAGGAGGTCAGGGTTCAGGAGGTCAGGGTTCAGGAGGTCAGGGTCCCAAAACTAATGGACATAAACATTGCCTTGTTATGGATGAAGTTGATGGAATGGCTGGGAATGAAGACAGAGGTGGTATACAGGTAAAAACTTCAATAGCAGCAGAACATTATTGTTTACAAGGTATAAAAGGAGACAGAAAAAATTTTGACATCATATCTTCTGTGGTTAAAGAAATTATTTATACATTTGTTTGTTTTTTAATGCCCCTGCGACAACATGTAAGGGGGCATTAAGTTTTACTCATGTCAGTTCGTCTGTACGAATTTCCGTCAAGCTTTTCTCAGAAACCGTACATGAGAACAATTTGAAATTTGGCAGGGTGGTTCAGTATCACAAGTTGTATGTCCTAAGCGACTTTCAGACCTGTCGGGCAACTTTTTCCTGTTTGCGACTTCATCTGTATGTTCGTATGTCCGTCCATACGAATTTCCATCCAGCTTTTCTCAAAAACCATACATGAGAACAATTTGAAATTCTGTATCATAAGTTGTAAATCCTAGGCGACTTTCAGACCTGTGGGACAACCACTTCCTGTTTGGGACTTTATTTAGCAGGGGCATCTGTGTCCCATGGACACATTGTTCGATTTTTTTACATATAATTTTATAATTATGATTTATTCAAGATATTTTCAGTGTAGTTGATTCCTTTTTTTAGCAATGACTCTTTATTTGCCGGATTTAACAGAGTGAAAATCCAGGTTATAATATGGTGAATGTCGAGCAGGCAGGCGGGGAAAAAAATTTGTTAACAGTTTTCTCAGCAACTATTAATCACATTCTCTTGAAATTTGGTATGCAGCATCAGCATGGCCTCCCATAACGTGGAGTTCAATGTTTTGTCTGTCGCTCACCTAATTCCTGTTTAACGAAATCCTGCCATTTCTGTCTTTGAAGGATTTTTTCTATTTTAAATGGTGGCCTAGTGGTTAAGCTGGTTCGTCTACTATTGATCATCTCGTCTCTGGACCCTGAAGGTTGGGGGTTTTCTCGGGGTACTCCCACTTCCTCTCTCAATTAAAATTAAATGCCATGATATATATGAAAAATTGCTGAAAATGGTGTTAAACACCAATCAAACAAACATATAATCTAGTTTTATTTATATCTAAAATAATCTCTACCTTATTTAAATGATAATATAAAATTTCAGGAGTTGGTAGCGTTGATCAAATCCACAAAAATTCCAATTATCTGTATGTGTAATGACAGAAATCATCCGAAGATGAGAACTTTGTCCAATTATTGCTTTGATTTAAGATTCCAACGACCTCGAGTAGAACAGATAAAGGTAAATATTGGGTAATTGTATCATTTTATTTGCTTTGTTAAGTTGAGAACTGTAAATTGATCCATTTCCTTTCATCAACATAACCTTACAGTACACATTGACAAATACACAATTTACTCTGCAGGTATCGAGGAGGAATAGAACATATTGATCATATCAGAGTAAAATTATATGTGTTAGGAAATATTTCTAGCTGCTAGTGTTTACTCTACTAAATTCTAGGTTCTGACCTAGTACAAAGTACTGATAACACATGTATTGTCCATGTAACAGTTTAATAACTGATTATATGCATAAAATCCCCGAATCACTCCCGGCTTGCTTCATTACCAGTAATGGGACCTCTTTCGTAGCTCCGTCCATAAAAAAAAGGAGCTACATTATGGTAGCTATGGATCATCAAGTCCAATGCATAAATCAATTGAGTCCTCAGTGGCCACCTGGCTAAGGTAGGTAGTACTTAGTCAACTATTAATAATCATGTGCTTGTCAACAATGAGGTTGCTTTTCAAATTGTAGTGTTTACACATGAAGTTCATGATGTTAATTTCATTATTACCTACTATTGTGTTTGTTAATATAAACTCGAGGTCTTATCTACTTCCTTACAATTGTAAACAGCAGTGCTTTTCACAAAAAGTCCAAAGTGTAAAATACATCTTAAGTGCTGACCTCGCAATGGATTTCCCTTTGATCTTACAACACTTTATACGATGGTTTTATACTTAGGAATTTTTGTGTTTTCGACTGCAGATGAGTATGATCTGTAATTGTAATTGGTCAGTGATTAGTCTGTGCAGAAGTCTTTTTTCTTAATTGTGACTTGAGCATTATGTTACACAACTCTCAGTGTAGGCAGGGTGTGCTCTGCTCCAAACTTAATTGGCAAGGAATACCAGTTTTTCTATCAAAGATCCTGAATTATCCACTGGGTACCTCTGTTTCATATCCCAATAAAAACTGGATGCTACGATAAAATGTGCTAAAAGTGACATTAAATTCCAGTTAAGAAAACAAAGACAAATATAAAGCAGTACTTAAAACAAAAAAAAATCTTGTGATTTGATTTTCTAACCCTGGTCTTACCCTGTTTTTAAATGAAATAGCCTTCACATGGCATCCATTCTTTTGATTGGACATATCTTATTAATTATGATGATAAAGATTATAGTGCCAGTTCATTTTTACTCTTATCTGTTATTTCTTTAATCCAACTATGTTCTGCTATAGGCAGCCATGATGTCGATTGCCTTTAAAGAAGGAGTAAAGATTCCACCACCTGCATTGAATGAAATTATACTGGCATCTAACCAGGACATCAGACAGGTAGATTATACAGTATAGGAGATTAGTTACATGTAGATAGTAAAGCACTGATTCTGTGGAGTAATTAGTTTTCCTGAAATATGCCAGACTACAGAATCTCAAAGCAAAAATATGTTTGGTCAGATATATTTTTTATATGCCTGACCAGGGCCTTGGTCACGGAATGGTTCAGGTAGCTTAAGTCATCTACTATAGACCACATGCCTGTCAACATTGAGGTTGCTAGTTCAAGTCTCACTGCAGGCAGGATGTGCTTTACTCCAATCTTAGTTGTCAAGGATTGCAAGTTTTTCTACCAAAGATTTGGGGTTTTTGACAAGTATTCTGCCTCAATAAAAAATGGATCCCTTGATATATATGAAAAATTGCTGAAAGTGACATTAAACAGTGTTCAGATAAACAAAACAAACAAATTATTTGCTTGACTTAATATCAGATTTTCAACTTTCAAAAACTCTTTTCTTGGTGTTGAATGAAGGTAATAACAAAATACCAAACACCGATGAAACTGTCCAAAGAGATAATGCACAAATCAAAATCCAAGAAACCGGCAGCTCCAGACTCCTTACTAATGGTACAGACATTTCAAAAGAATTGGTGGGTTAAACCAGGTTTTATGGCATGCCAAATCTCCTGCTTCCATTACTGTAGTTGGGAATCCCAGCTGTGTATACATATTATCTATATATGTACTAAGTATCTTAGTGGGATAGCACTATGCAATATCTATGATCTTGCTCTGATTTCCTGCTAAGTTTGTTTATTCCCATTATATCTAAATAAATTTAGGAAATGACACTACAGTGGTAGCTGATATTGATTGATTGATGTTTGCTAAATATGACAGCTGAGAAAAGCCATCTGAGATTTGACTTGAGTTTGCTTTGAAAAGTCCCAGGCATAAACTTTTTGTGTTGCATATCTTAACTAAATCTAATGCAGTCTAATTAGTAAGCATGTGGTGTTATTTTTTCATACACAATATGTGATATTTGCACATATATATATGCTTTTTGTTTTGATTTCTACATAATAATTCTGCATATAACTACAAGAAGTAAAAATACTTAAATAACAAGTGTTTTTGTTGTTGGTATATTGTAGGTCATACATAACATGTCCATGTGGTCAGCATCCAGCAAAACAATGTCATATGAACAGACCAAGAAAGATGCTGATATGGCAAAAAAAGATCTCAAGATAGTAAGTCATACAAAACTGGAATAACAAACTTCTTAATAATATGCTATACTTGTGAATCAGTGTTGTAACACATCTACTGTTGAAATTTGTTTTAATTTAATTTTACATCAGAAACAATTTTTCTATAATGAGACTGTGCTAGGGTTCTCTTTGACAGATTGAAGGCAGTTAATGTACCATTATCACGAGTGGTATTAACACTGAGGTTACAAGTTTGAGTCTGAGTTTGCAGGGTGTGCTCGACTAGAACCTTTATTTAGAAGGATTTTCAGATTGGTGATGGAGGTCAAGTTTTTACAGGGTACTCCAGCATCCTTCTTTATGAAACTGGATACTATAATATTAGCTAAAAAATTTCTGAAAGTTGTGTTTCACCTTAAACAAACAAATCTGTACTAAATAATTATAACAATATATTCCTGTCTACAGCAATAGTTCATGTGGAAAAACATTTTGCTGTTAAACTTATTAGTATCTCAAATTCATTAGAGAGTACTACCTATACACATCCTTGTAGATTTAAACCTTTCTAATGGTCCCAATTTTAAAGAGCCTCTATATTGAATTCTTGAAACTTTACAAACACCGGGTGAGCTAACATATTTTAGTGGAACAAAATTGGCCATTTATATATTACATATCATTTTAGGGACCTTTCGAAGTTTGTCGTAAAGTGTTTGCTGGTGGCCAAGAAACTGCTGGGATGACGGTCAATGACAAATCAGACCTGTTCTTCCAGGATTATAGCTTTGGACCTTTATTTGTACAAGAAAATTATATTCATGTTGTTCCATTTGCTGCAAAGTAAGTACATATGTAAACATTCAACCCGGTACTTTATTTCGGAGCAATACATAACACATCTGTTCCATTAAACCTTACATGGTGCCCATGTAGTATAAGGTAACAAAACATTTCAGCAATTTTCCTTTTTTTTTCTATTTATTTTTTCAAGTTGTCTTCCTTGGTTGGCACGGAACAACAATTATTTACTAATATTTTTAAAATGATTTCAACATAAGTACGCTAAAGTTTTGGTGAAATATGCCTTTTTCATCTGTCCTTGGTGTGGGGAAGGGTGGGCAAAACATCATTCTTACCTCCCCTGCTTAAGTAGTGGGCATTGCTGTGTCATTTGACTTGTAGGTTTAATCAACAACAAAAAAAACCATATTAGCATTGATGTTTACAATCTGTACAAAAATAAGAAGTCGAGATAAAGTCAACAATGGTTGGATGGGTGGATAGAGATAAATCTATCTGGGATGTTCTGTTGTAGTAAATGGAGTTTGTTTCATATAACAATAGAGCATTATTATGGTCAAAAATTTGATATTCTAAGTTGATTATTTCACAAAGGTTTTTGAATTAATAGTCTTGTTTTGTTTTCAGAGGGGATGTTGGTAAACATTTATCTCAGTTGTCACGAGCAGCAGACAGTTTATGTGATGGAGATTTGGTGGACAAATGTGTCCGTGGATCTGGTCAGTGGGGACTACTTCCAATACAAGTAAGTAGGTCCGTGGATCTGGTCAGTGGGGACTACTTCCAATACAAGTAAGGGTGTAAATGTAGATATGATTCTTGTAATAAAAAACACATAAATTTTATTTCCAAAAGGATAAAAGAATGATTGTTTTAAAGTGGGTAATCTGATTTTAAATATTTGTAGGCTTTAATTTATTCTGTATTATATTCTGAAATTTAACATTCATACTGTAAAAATCACTAAATCCCTCTCGGCTAAATACAAACAGCCCTCTAAGAAAAATTTCTACAGACAGTAGACAATGCATTACAAAACTTTTTTTAATACATTTACAGTTTTTTTATGTTTAAATGAAAACTAAACAAGAATATTTTTGTGGCAATTTTTTTGTATACTGTTTTACCCTTGTCAGTCTGTTCATCTATTCCTTCATCTGTTCACTTGTCCGTCTGTAATCAAATTTTCTGTTGCAGTTTTTAAGCAACTATAGACTGCAGAAGCCTGATATTGTGCATATTGCTTTATCCTATAGTACTATACGGTGTATAACAATTTTATGCTCCTTGGTCATCTGCTTCCTGTTTACCGAATACTTTTTGTGAAAGCAAGGGTATCAATAGTGAGCAGTAGCTCACAGATTTACCTTGTTATACCCCCACAAACTTGTTTGGGGGGTATATAGGAATAACCCTGTCTGTCTGTCTGTTCATCTGTGTTCGTCTCTCCCTCTGTCCACATCCCTTGTAAGCGCAACTCCTAAACGCTTGATTTAATTTATTGAAACTTAGCATAAAGGAAGTACATTATATGTAGATGTGCATGAAGGATTTTTATTGACCTCGGACATCATTAAGGGGAGATAATTGTACTTGAATGCGAAGCAGGGGTAATCCCTTTGTGAGCATGCTCACAGTCCACACTTCTTTTCTGTCTTAGACCGTCTGTTTAGAGAATACATTTTTGATATTGTAAAAAAAGGAAAAGAAACCAGACATTTTAATTCCTCATGTTATCCAAGTTTGAGTAATACAAGTTTGACCATATGACTAAATTGTTTACAGAATTTATATTACTCTAAGTTATTTATTAAACAATTGTAGGCCATATATGCCAGTGTAATGCCCGGTGAGCACATGAGAGGGAGTATGAGCCAAATGATACAGTTCCCACAGTGGCTTGGTAAAAATTCTAGTACGGGAAAACATGACAGAATTCTACAGGAATTACAGACTCATATGAGACTGCAGTAAGTACATGTTAATTTGATAGCAATGTTTTATGTATATTTATATAAACAAAATTTATGTATAATAAAAGATATTTATTTATTATAACTGTGTTGTAGCGTGTTTATTCTTAAATGAGTTTGCATTTCGTAACCATTTCAGTCGAACCTGTAAAGGCACATGGGATAGGCCTATCAGTTTAGAGGTGAAAGTTTGTGGCCAGCTCTGTTACAATTGTACTAAATGTAGGGAATGTAAACTTAACTTGACATCTTTTTTAGTAAAGTAATTCCATTCTCTTTTCCATGGTTCAGATGTCCTGGCATGCTTATTAAGGAACTCACATTTAATGCAGAAGGTTGTAGGTCAATCGGGTTAAAGCCAAAATTTATGTTATGTTAGGCTTTTAGTACACACTGAGGAGGTAGAGTAAAGGACTTGTCTGATCAGAGTTATTATTAAGGGGCCTTTGTCTTTATGCATGTAAACACTATCCATTAACTAAGTGTTCATCTGACAAGACAACTGGTCTTGATAATGTGACTTTGTCTTAATTCGAGCTGTTACTGCATCCTGTAAACACTATCCACTAACTAAGGGTTCATCTGACAAGACAACTGGTCTTGATAATGTGACTTTGTCTTAATTCGAGCTGTTACTGCATCCTGTAAACACTATCCACTAACTAAGGGTTCATCTGACAAGACAACTGGTCTTGATAATGTGACTTTGTCTTAATGCGAGCTGTTACTGCGTCCTGTAAACACTATCCATTAACTAAGGGTTCATCTGACAAGACAACTGGTCTTGATAATATGACTTTGTCTTAATGCGAGCTGTTACTGCGTCCTGTAAACACTATCCACTAACTAAGTGTTCATCTGACAAGACAACTGGTCTTGATAATGTGCCTTTGTCTTAATTCGAGCTGTTACTGCGTCCTGTAAACACTATCCATTAACTAAGGGTTCATCTGACAAGACAACTGGTCTTGATAATATGACTTTGTCTTAATGTGAGCTGTTACTGCGTCCTGTAAACACTATCCACTAACTAAGTGTTCATCTGACAAGACTACTGGTCTTGATAATGTGACTTTGTCTTAATGAGAGCTGTTACTGCGTCCTGTAAACACTATCCATTAACTAAGGGTTCATCTGACAAGACAACTGGTCTTGATAATGTGCCTTTGTCTTAATGCGAGCTGTTACTGCGTCCTGTAAACACTATCTACTAACTAAAGGTTCATCTGACAAGACAACTGGTCTTGATAATGTGACTGTCTTAATGCGAGCTGTTACTGCTTCCTGTAAACACTATCCATTAACTAAGGGTTCATCTGACAAGACAACTGGTCTTGATAATGTGACTTTGTCTTAATTCGAGCTGTTACTGCGTCCTGTAAACACTATCCATTAACTAAGTGTTCATCTGACAAGACAACTGGTCTTGATAATGTGCCTTTGTCTTAATTCGAGCTGTTACTGCGTCCTGTAAACACTATCCATTAACTAAGTGTTCATCTGACAAGACAACTGGTCTTGATAATGTGCCTTTGTCTTAATTCGAGCTGTTACTGCGTCCTGTATAACTAAGTGTTCATCTGACAAGACAACTGGTCTTGATAATGTGACTTTGTCTTAATGCGAGCTGTTACTGCGTCCTGTAAACACTATCCATTAACTAAGTGTTCATCTGACAAGACAACTGGTCTTGATAATGTGACTTTGTCTTAATGCGAGCTGTTATTGTGTCCTGTAAACACTATCCACTAACTAAGTGTTCATCTGACAAGACAACTGGTCTTGATAATGTGACTTTGTCTTAATGCGAGCTGTTACTGCGTCCTGTAAACACTATCCATTAACTAAGGGTTCATCTGACAAGACAACTGGTCTTGATAATGTGCCTTTGTCTTAATGCGAGCTGTTACTGCGTCCTGTAAACACTATCCACTAACTAAGGGTTCATCTGACAAGACAACTGGTCTTGATAATGTGCCTTTGTCTTAATGCCAGCTGTTACTGCGTCCTGTAAACACTATCCACTAAGTGTTCATCTGACAAGACAACTGGTCTTGATAATGTGACTTTGTCTTAATTCGAGCTGTCACTGTGGCCTGTGAATACTAACCGCATACTGACTTAGGCTTCATCTGACAATACAACTTATCATGGTATTATACTGAGAAAAAATGCTGGCTGCATTTAACCATCTACTTCTCATTTTCTACAGTACAATTTATATTTAAAATTACCATTTTTAGCACATAATATACATTTATACAGTTAGAAGAAGCAATAAATCAAAGAACAAGAGTAAGAATTAAAGTAGAAGTATAACACAAGAAACCAAAAATAGTATTTACACAATGATTTGGACTCAAATGGAAAAAATAAATGGATTAAATCCTCTTTTTCAGTGTTTCTTGTGACAAGAGAGGATTAAATATGGATTATCTCCCCTATATGAGAGCCAGTTTAACTGAACCACTTGTGAGGAGAGAAGCAGATGGTGTACCTGATGTCATCCAATTAATGGATGAGTATGACATTATAAAAGATGACTTTGACAACATAATAGAGGTGTCTAAATGGCCAAACAGTAAAGATCCTATGTCCAAACTGAATCCTAAGGTTAGATTTCAGATTACAAGTTTCTGTTTTAAATAAATTCATGCTCCATTTTGAAAATTTCCTATTTTGTAAGTCCAGGGATATGGGAATTTACTCCTTGAAATTTTGAAATGTTTTTAAAATCATGTACAGTAACTTTACTTTGCACTGATTCTCATATCCTGAAATTGTATCACATGACTAGGAGTGATCAAGCTTTCTTTCAATGTCTAAGTTTTGTTATTTCATACTTTTGGGACTATATCAGTGCTATTCTCTGTAGCTTATTGCTCAAGATGAAGTTGCAGTTGGATCACAAAAATTTGCATTTTAAAGACAAAATAATACAAAGAAGATGTGGGTTTTTTTTTAAGGTATGCCTCTTTCGGCAATGTTTCAGCTATATAAGGATATACAGCTTTTATTGGGGGAGGAAGTTAAGTTACCCTGTATCTGAAGTCCCAACTGTAGGCAGATAAACTGGCAATCCTTGTGAAGTTGTCAATTATGGTTTAATGCTTGAGTTAACGTAGAAAAAGGGGTGTGTTAACCAATATATGCCAAATGGGACATCAGAGACATGTTGTCTTATTTATTATTAGCTTCTCACAAAGCAAGTGGCAAATAGTACTTTGTTGATTACAGAAGTTTGTGCCTTTCACCATGAAAATAAGTATTATATGGAAATGTAGAATCTAACCCCTGTACAAGATCAGGAATACTGAGATACCCAAGGATAAGACTTTCACTCTATTATGAGCTCTGCCAAGTCAGAGACGTCAAATCTTACCAGAGGGTGTCTTATTTGCTTAATCTTGTACTGGTTTGACTCTTTTTCCCAACTTATACAGTTATTCATGGGTTCATTGTCAATTTATTAGTGGTTCATGAATATTCATGATGTTATATATTGCGCTGTTAACCAGTTTGTGTGCAAGTCCACTAAAATATAGTTCTAAGAATAATGACATAACAAATAAAATTTTAAGCTTATTGTAACAAATAAATTTTAGTTCATGGAATAAAGAAAAACTTTGAATTGAGGAACAGAATTAATCAGGAGTGCATGCCACTAATTTACCGAAGTGACTTCAAATGATTCAATGAAAAACACGCAAAAAATTATATGGTTCTTGTGAGCTAACATGTAAGACAAAGATATCTTAGCACAGGAAAAAGTTTGATAACTCTGTCTATACGGTGTGAAATTGTTTTCATGCTGTAAAATGATTGTACAATTTAATTTTTTAATGTACAGACAAAGGCAGCATTCACAAGGACCTATAATAAAGAGATCCACTTGACACCGTATTCTACTGGTACCGTAACAAAGAAAAGGAAAGGCACAGTAGCAGCAGAGGAGGATCTGTATGGAGATGGGGAGGAGGCGGCACCACCATCTAGTGATGAGGAAGAGGAGAAAATTGACCTTGACACCATGATAAAAGTAGGATTTAAATATTAGTAACTTTTCTCTGAAAAAAACTTCATTTTGTTTCAGTAACAATTTTATTTTTAATATCTTAGCTACAATCTTTTTCATTGTTGATGGTTTTATTTTTTACATTTTTATCATTAACTTTTTGTAGTTGAAACGAATCTTTGATGATTATAACTAAAGAAGCAGTCAGTTTCTGTTTATTATTTTGGTGATTAGGGGTGTCCGTCTCTCAGTTCATCTGTCTGTTCGTCGGTCAGTCTGTTATACTTTCTCTTATGTGCAACGCCTTCTTACACTACTGAATGGAATTTGATGAAACTTGCACGGTATCTTTGTCATTTAGTGCCATTGGTCACCGAACATTTTGATTGGAATGAAATTTGGGGTTTCCCATAGAAAAACATGGACTTTGTCATTGACATAAGAGAACCAGGGTTATCAATTTGTGAGCATTGCAAATATTTTTTGTAGTTTTCATCAAAGTGAAATGACACTTCCGTTTCAAATCATTATGTTCCTTCAATTAAAGATGGAAGACATTGGAGCTTTTTGTCCATTCATCCATTCGTCTGTCCAACCTATGGTTCATCTTTGTATTTAATTATTTTATTGTATGAAGATAACTTCACATCTGGTATACAGTTACAACATGAGATCTCTTGACTGTTGGTCTGTGCCGAATATTTCAAGGTTGAGTGAACTTAGAAAAAAGGGTGCAGTTTACCAAAATTTGCCAAGTGGAACATCAGTGTCACTGAGACACATTTTCTTGTTTGACATATATTTTTCATTTGATATATTACAGTCAACCCTCTTTACAAGGACCATGTTAATTTCCCACCAGTATTGACGTTAAACTGAATTTGCTCTTATATTGAATTTGTAATTTTGTACTTTGATTATCTCCCTTTTTTCTTTGTGTCAATTGAGTTTGTTCAAGTCTGCTCAGTACCCAAGCTTAATAACAACAAATAATGACACTGAATGTTTTTTTGCAGATATTTTTTTAAGAAATAAATTATTGCGAGCTGGCTCTATGCGAATTAGAACATGGTCAGACCTTATATTTGTCAATAATTTATACCGAGCCATTCTAATATGTCTAACAATTGTTTTAAAATTTCGAAACGGCTCTAAGAGGACGCTTTCAATGGTAATACAGTGTGTTAAAGCAAATAAAATTTACATAAACATATATTCTTGTCATTTTTGTCTCGCCTTTTCGTCGCTGGAGGCGAGACATATGTATGGGAATCCGACTGCTGCGGCGGCGTAAACACTTGACATCTTGCTTCATATATTTGTAAGCCCAAGCCCTAGGTCCATCAAATTTGGTCCAGAGGTAGCTTATGATGAGTGCTTGCCAGTCAGTCACCTGTCACCTGACCTTGACCTCAATTTCACGGTCCAGCGACTACGTTAAAGTTTTTGGGTTACGACAGTTCCTCTGTAACTACGCATGGTAGGATGACAATATTTGGTGTATAGGTTGCTGATGACTATAACATGACTGTCTGGTAGTTGTCACCTGACCTTGACCTCAATTTCACGGTCCAGCGACTACGTTAAAGTTTTTGGGTTACGACAGTTCCTCTGTAACTACGCATGGTAGGATGACAATATTTGGTGTATAGGTTGCTGATGACTAGTACATGACTGTCTGGTAGGTGTCACCTGACCTTGACCTCAATTTCACGGTCCAGCGACTACGTTAAAGTTTTTGGGTTACGACAGTTCCTCTGTAACTACGCATGGTAGGATGACAATATTTGGTGTATAGGTTGCTGATGACTAGTACATGACTGTCTGGTAGTTGTCACCTGACCTTGACCTCAATTTCACGGTCCAGCGACTACGTTAAAGTTTTTGGGTTACGACAGTTCCTCTGTAACTACGCATGGTAGGATGACAATATTTGGTGTATAGGTTGCTGATGGCTAGTACATGACTGTCTGGTAGGTGTCACCTGACCTTGACCTCAATTTCACGGTCCAGCGACTATGTTAAAGTTTTTGGGTTACGACAGTTCCTCTGTAACTACGCATGGTAGGATGACAATATTTGGTGTATAGGTTGCTGATGACTAGTACATGACTGTCTGGTAGTTGTCACCTGACCTTAACCTCAATTTCACGGTCCAGCGACTATGTTAAAGTTTTTGGGTTACGACAGTTCCTCTGTAACCACGCATGGTAGGATGACAATATTTGGTATATAGGTTGCTGATGACTAGTACATGACTGTCTGGTAGGTGTCACCTGACCTTGACCTCAATTTCACGGTCAAGTGACTACGTTAAAGTTTTTCGGTTATGGCAGTTACTCTGTTACCACACATGGTAGGATGACAATATTTGGTATATAGGTTGCTAATGACTAGTACATGACTGTCTGGTAGGTGTCACCTGACCTTGACCTCAATTTCACGGTCCAGCGACTATGTTAAAGATTTTGGGTTACGGCAGTTTCTCTGTAACTATGCATGGTGGGATGACAATATTTGGTATATAGGTTGCTGATGACTAGTACATGACTGTCTGGTAGGTGTCACCTGACCTTGACCTCAATTTCACAGTCCAGCGACTACGTTTAAGTTTTTGGGTTACGGCTGTTTCCCTGTAACTATGCATGGTATGGTGACAATATTTCGTATACAGGCCGCTGCTGATATTTAATGCTATTTACCTAATGCTTATGACGAAATTTATTTTCGTTACCGATGCGGAATGCAGGCGAGACGTTTTTCTGTGTCTACACTTGTATTGAATATACATACCTTTTAAACAAAAATATTGAGAAATCTTAATGAAATTGCTTCGTTCCAGTTTGAAATTTTCAGTTGAGTGTAAAATGATGTTGAAATTCTAATTTTGACGTCGTATTAATTGGAATGTGGAATTGTTAAAAAAAAATAATATATTGGGAGTAGTTTAAATCATATTAATCTCAAAATTCAGACTAAAAATAATTGCATTATTAACAATAACGATAATTATGGATAACACATAACAAACTGCAGTTTTAAGTCAGTTTTTACATTTACACAAAACACACAGCGTACGCATGTGCGAACTGAACTTATTTGAATTTTGACACTACTTTGTTAACATAGCTAAAGCAGGACGTCATATTAGAATTAAAAACATTTTTTCCTTTTTTTTTACAAAAAAAAATAAATTGTAAATTATAATTATTTACACTTCATTAGACAGATTTTCGGTAATTAAGCTATTTCTGTTGTGCCGCTTCAATCTTAACACACCTGAAATTAAGCCAATAATTTTATGAATTATTTGAAAATTTAAATATTAAAAAGCCTTAGACACCTTTTTAATGAAGCCATATCCCTGTTGTTGATTAGTTTTGTAAAGGAAATGTCATGCAAGGTTAATTACGCAAGCAACCTGTGCCGTTAGAAAATTCTCTAGACAAAGATAATCTTTCACAGGTAAATCTTGATGCAGTCGGAGTTGGAAACCGAATGTATTGTTGTATCGAGCATAACCCACAAGTGGACACGTTTGTTACCACTGAAATCCTGTCAGATGTTTAATATTCCATTAAATCAAATGTCATTGAAACCAGGGTTCACTGTACAGAGGTGTTTACCATCCTGGATGTTCCAGAATCATACCAAATTTGGGTCTAAAAATACGCATCACGGAAATGCACCCGGAATTAGGCATTTCCACCATTGTAGCAATTTTAGTTTTTAATCTTTGTCAGTTGGACCCTTGGTATGATATTTTTGATGTAAAAAATGCCAAAGTGATTTGAATTTTGTTTGAAACATGTGCAGCTAAAGGTATTACGATTAACTTTCAAATGCTTTTGGTTGTGATTTTGTGAAATTGTAAAGGTATTAAAATATTGAATAAACATGTTTTTTTATTAATGTTTGATCAATAAAATGTGCATCAGAAAGATGTTTTATAGTAAAAGACTGGCCAGGAACTCTTAAATATTGTTCTAAGTTCAGACATAGACATTTTATGTGCAAAGTTTCAGATTACTGATAAATGTGCCAAATTACTGGAAAAAATTATTAGGATTACTGATAGTACTGAAAAGGGGTAACACCTCTGACTGTATATGCTTACTCTCAATTGAAATAAACAAATTTTCTTGCAGGTCAAAAAGAAAGAAAATAAGGAAGCTGCAAAGAAAAAAACAGCTGATGAAAAGAAGACAAAGGCTGTAAGCTCAAAGGTTAAAGGCAAAGGTCGTGGAAAAGGGAAAAGCTAGGACATTGTGCTTATGGATTCATTTATGTATAGCATGAAGTGTAAACGAGAGTACTATTGACAGAGAATGAACAATCATGTTTCAAGTTGTACTAAGTACTTTGATATGAGAGTGATTTTGTTGACTCTAGTTCAAATGTGCTTTTGGAGAGTTATTTCTGGAAAATTGACACAATTCGTTTGAATAATTTTTTGAAATAAATGCATCTAAAATGAACCTCACAGCAGATCTAGCCCAGGTATATGTTCTCCCACAATTAGAATGGAGAGCCAGGTCAATATAGACAATACACTTGTAGACAGTATAGGAAAGAAGCTGAAGGAACAAAAAGTATTGCAAAAAAAGAATTTCAATATAGTATATATTGTATAGTTTATGCTAAGCATTATAGATCTAAATGAGTTAAGTAAGTTTTGAAACTTGAATTTATTTGATTACATACAGGAAGTAAGAACAGTTTAGATTAACATAAATTCTATTCACCATTAGTATCAAGGTACAACATCATTGGTTAATATTACTGTATGATTCTCCATCCTATTTGTCATTAATTTACTGTTGATTATTCAATTCTATTCTTAATAGTGATAAAATAATGTTTACTTCATGTTAAACAACCAGCATTTCTCTTATTTGAATGATTGTAGCACCTCATGTACCATTTTGTTATCCATTGTAAATGCAGATTACATTCAGTAATTTGCTGCATGTATGTATGCAGTCAACATAAACTATCATTATGTCAAATAAGCTAACATATGGCAATGTGGAAATGAAAGCTAGTGTAATTTCATTAAGGATTGTTTTCAATTGCTGGTTAGATTATGTGATATAGACGACTTTGGGTTGGTTTACGCCAATAAACTGTGAAGTGGTTTATGTTCAGAGTAAACCTGCCAAGTCGTCTATATCCAATAATCTAACCAGCAATTGAAAACAATTCTTATATTTTAAATTCAGTACTATGAAAAGAAATAACAAAAACAATATTTTACAAGTAGTAAAAAATATTTGCAATTCATAATTTTTAGTGTCGTCACTTGTTGTTAGAGGAAGAATAAACGTATTGTCAACATCAGCAATACTTATAAATTATGACGTCAGCAGTCAGTCATGTGATGAAATACCAAGTTAGGTTATACGAAATGGACAATGTTGCTCAACTATTGAGTATTCAAAGGGAATTAAAATATTTTGTGGATATATCAGAACTATTTGCTAGTGTTTATGTTAGTGTTGATGCATATATGTCATTTCTGTTTTATTTAAGTGACTTGTACATCTAATACAAGCTAGTGAACAATTGTCTTGCTTCTGTTATTTGTTAATGTCTGTTACCATAAATTATTAATTATAAGTTATGGGACTAATTCTAAATGAAACTGGTCTGCTGTTAATGAGTTATGATAGGTTGAAATTTTCTTTCAAACGTGCAAGCACAAAGAAACTACGGGGGTACTTTGTGAAAAATAGTGTTCTGATTGGGAGTACCTATCAATTACATGAACCAGTGTACTGTATTATTCTTGAACAGGTCTACTTTAAATCCCCTTCTTATTGTCATTAACTGTGTAACATTAATCTGATTATGGTTTTTATTTGATAGTTTATGTTCATCCACCACAAATATAAACTTGTCACACTTAAATTGAACGGTAAATGCCAGAATATGTTAAAAAATTATATTTTATTGCCTTAATAATTTCAAATTTAACATACTAAAAATTGTGGCAACAAGCATTAATCTGTTTTCTATGAAGGTTATCTAAATTTAGTTAACTTACAATACAGTATGCTCAACAATAGCAAGAAATCTATACAATTTACATTAAGTTTTATCATATTAAAGTGTTTCTATTGTTTTGTATATAAAATAAACTGTAATGATACAAAATAAATAAATAAATAGAGAAAGAAGAGAAAAAGAAACACAATTTAGTAAAAGATTAATGATGAATTAGACAGTCTTGTGTTTCAGATAAAATTTGGTAGATGCAGGTGTAATGCTGCAGGTTAAATAAAATTTCCCATTAGGGAAAAAAACTGTTGCGTAATATATGTATTTCGTCTGACAGCTGACAGACTGCTTGATCCAAATGTATGTTCAAGAATAGGTTGATCAGAAAGGGCACTATTAACTCTTAACAAATATATTCGCATAACATAGACAGGTTAAAAGTCATTGTACAGGGACCATACTGGGAGGGTTCCCAGTGCTCGACCCACAGAGCAGCGCAGCGCGTTCCCGGGTGAAAGATAGGGGAGACCCTCTCGTTGGGGGGTTGTCGGGTCATAACACGAAAAGCCCGACTGCGAACCATAGTGAGTAACGTGTTTTGAGAGTGCCACGCTCCTTGCACGATAAAGACCCCTTTTGTAGATTTCGAAAAAGAGTAGGCTCATTTTAGCCGCTACAAAAGGCTATATTTCCCCCCCCCCCCCCCCCCCCCCCTTACCCAAAACTCCATACTTTTCCAGTGACAGTCAAAATTGTATTCCCTGTGACCCATCCCAATCCCATTTTCCGTTGATTTAATGTTTGTTAACTTGTTCCCGTCCTGAATATAGCTGAAATACTGCTCGCTGGATGTGAAGCGGACATCCAATCAATCAAAAGTCTTTGTATCCACACAAACTGCACTCATGTGTAGATTGTAAAAAAATCTTCAACTTAAATTTGTTGTGGTAGTTGTTTCACACAATGTTGCATTCTTACGGAGTTCGCTGGAAGTTGAGGGAATATCAATCAAGCATTCTTTTGGAGAATAAACTGTTAATTACATGTAAGGTAACACAGTTTTATGGTTACTACATTAATATTTTGTAGGCTGTTTGTACAAAAATTGTAGGCTTGTAGGGATTAATCATTTTGATTTTTGTGAAATATTCTTACACCTGGAGAAAGCTCGATTTAGTCAACTTGCAGAGTGCAGGCTATGTAGGGATACAATTTCATGCCAGTTAACTAAGGGTAGATGCCTTGTCCAGCGAGCTGCTCTCTCATTTTTAGAGCTTCAATATTATATTTAGGAGGATGTTTGCACACATAATAAAGTTGTGCAGGACAATAGTATTTAGAGTTTCATACAATTTTCTCAGATAGTTGGATTTTATCACTATACAGGTTACAGTCTTTGTAATGGTAAATGTTTTGTTCGACCATTCAACTTGGCAGTTTGGATGATTTTTCACTCGAGTATTAAACTTGATCCCATTGCTGAGCTAAATATATCTAACTCGATTTATGGAATTTCTTTCAACTGATCAACTGTGAGATTATAAGGTGAAAAAAACTATCTCTAAGACGTACCACATTCTGTTAAAGCAAATGTGATATTGTGATTGATCACAGTTGTGGTACGATTGTAGGCATGGGATTCCAAATATTCTTCCACAAAAACTACATGTTGTCTTAAAGAATGCACGAAACTTTGGTCTCTTTTGTAAAAAAGATTGATTATGAGGGTTTATTTGAGAATGCCTTTTAATATTTTGCCTTTTTTCACTTTCTAGGTGATGTGTAAAAATATGTTGCGCAATGGTAATCACATTATATTTTGTGATCATAACCATCCTCACAAGATGGGATTTCTGTGTCAGCATAGGTACACAATCAGTTGAGAAACATCACAACTCAAAAATATCAACCAATTATGTTGGAAAGAAATCAGGGTATGGGAATGATGTTAATGCCACATTCAGCAATTTTTCAGCTATTTCATGGCGTCCAGTTTTTATTAGACCCCAGGCAGGAGAAAGCCGGAGTATCTGGAGAGAACACCCGATCTTCGGTTGGAAAATTGGCAATCCTTGTCAATTAAAATATATCGTTATTTCGAGAAAACGATATTGTAATATCGTGATCTCCATAAAATATATATCGTTATCTCGAGAAAACCATATTGTTATATCGAGATCTTGATAAAAAAAAATAGATTATTATCTCCAGAAAACAATATTGTTATAACATCAAGATCTCGATACAAATAGATCGTTATTTCGATAAAACGTTATAATTGTTATTGTTTTGTCGAGATTACGATATATTAGTATGAGATCACGAAATAATAATATAAATTTAAATATTGTTTGCATTCAGCAATAAGTACATTTACAGTACATTTTTGTCAAGAATAAAATCTCTGTATTCTGTCTTGGTTCAAGGCATCTTGTTACAATATTTTCTTAATACACCATAATATCAAAGATTACATGCCAAAATTTTAAACTGAGGAATAGGCTAGATATATTCAATGCAATGTTAAATACAAAAATGGTCAATAAACTTATATATATGGTTTCCCTTAATACAATTTGCACAAACAAATCTGTCAATCCTTAGCTTAAGTTGACGAAAATGAAATATTTCATTTTATATTGATTGTATATGTACACAATTATTACCACAATAAAGCTTCATAACAAGTTTCATGAAATAAAATAAGGCTTCATGTAGGTATAACATACCTTGGAAAGTGTGACTTCATGCAAGACTTCAAATGTTAAATCAACCATGCCAGGTTTTAAATCAATGTTATTAAACATTACAGAGCTATCTATCAAAATGTTCCTTTCTTTTTTAACCATTATGTCCTAAGGTTTCGTATAAAAATAGTTGCATTTTCCGTCAGGCTTGCAATGTCGTTCTTGTATTTAAGGAAATCAAGATGAGATTCAGAACCTGATGTCTCCTGAAAAAGCTACCATGTGTTGTGTAAGAGGAACTGCCGTAATCCACAAATTTTAATGTAGTCGCTGGACAGTGAAATTTAGGCCAGGGTCAGATGACTGGTATTTAAATGGCAAGTTCTCATCATAAGCTACTACTGGACCAAATTTGATGGACCTAGGGTTTAAGGTTACAAAGATATGTCCAAGTGTTGACGCCGACGCTGCCGGATTCAAATATATATGTCTTGCCTGCAGCTACTATCGTCGCAGTCGAGACAAAAAATCTGATGAGCTAATGCTCCTGCTCCTTTACGATACCCCTTTCTATTACTTTACACACACAGAGAGAAAACAGTATACCACTTAACACCTATGGGATACAGAACTCAATATGACAACATCCTGCTGAGAAAATGTGACGCAAAAATACAATACCACGTACTAAAGGTAAAAAAATGACTTGGTTGGTAAACAGGAAGTATAAGTTGGAGAGGTCTTAAATCCCATATGTCATGATAATACAAATCTGGACTAAATTTCAGTATAGTAACAGGTTATTATATGGCGATCACATCCCATATGAACCCCAAACCCCCATATCTACCAGAGGGGTTTTAGGCCAGCGAAAGATATGGGTCGATGGGTTGATATTTTTTGCATACAACACATATTAAGGGGAAAATTAAAAATAATTAAAATATCCTGGTAATATACACAACTAAATATTATTGTACATTTGCACTTGCTACATACCAAGTTTTGTAAAATCTGGTGCAGTCATTTCCGAGGAGTTGATTGGAATATACTGACGGACAAACGGACGGAAATGACAAAAACAAGTAGCGGGAGACATAATTACTAAGTATATGATAATATCACTAATCATTGCTGAGACAAAAGGGACAGAGAATGGTTCGTAAACAAGAAGTAGGAGTCAGGGAGTACTGAAAATGAATCCCACAATATGGCAAGATAAACAAGTTTCCTGAGAAAATTATAGTGTAATTTATCATTGCTTCGAAAAATGTGATGGAAAATGGTTAGAACAAATTGCAAATTGACTAAGTCTATATACTAGAAGCAGGATTTACAGATGTCTGAATATGAACTCCACAATACGGCACGACCGTACAAGGCTGCTGGCAAAATGGTCAGGGACCGTAAAGAGTCTATAAACGAGAGGTGGTTGAGGTAGCTGAAAAGTCAGTAAACATGACGTTTAAAAACAAAATGTAGGGGACTTTTTTATACACATCTGATGATAAAATTCATGAAAAGAATTATTTGAGCATCAAAGTTCTGAATTATCTATATTATCAAGTAATTTCGAGAAAGTGGTGGTTATATCCAGAATACTACAATTCAACATGCCTTTGTTCAGGTTTTTTTGCATGAGAAATAAAAACTACTTATCACGTATGGTCAGTTTACACTCATATTGTAGATATAAAATTTTCAAACTGAAATCAACAATTATTTTCAAAAGGTCATCGAAGTTTAGATGCAATGCAATGGTTTTTTTCATTTTGATAGGGTGGTTTTCCTCCCGCTTCAGTAGTAATCACAGGAGGCAAGACAAAAACATGAGCTATGGATATTTCAAATGCAGGAAATATACAGGTGCATAGTATACAAATGACCATCAGATAATTAAAAAACTCAGTTCTACCCAACATGAACAGCTACTGGATGGTTAAATGCTGGGGACAGATCTCAAGTCATTGCAGAGAAATTTAACTGTACTGTAAGCTTGATCCAATATTTATGTATGCAATAAATCATCCAACTTATGACATACAACATAACAGTCCTCACACAGTCACAATGCCATGCCAAGATAGGTTCATACTTTATACAACTTGGCATAATCTACACACAAACACACACACAGATCAAGAGACAAATGTCATTCAACAGATACTAACTGATGACGATAGTCATAAAAATATATGTCCAAACTGTATATTCCAAGAAGTATTGAATGTTATAACTATTTATGCGTTATGGAAAGAAAATACAAGAAATCCAAGTGAATGAGAATATCATGGCATGAAGTATATTTAAACTTTATACTTGGGCCTATTACATCTTACCTCTCCCTGGGCCTGATAAGAAAAGTAGCCCAATATCTATGGACATGCTTGTAAAATTATTATAATTTGTAATACATATGTTTAATACTTTATATTTTCTTTTTTTCTAACTCTGAAAGTCCCTTTGTCAAAGAAATCAAAAAGTAACTGAAATCAAAGACTGAGTAACTCGGAAAGTCCATTTGTCAAAGAAAGCAAAGAGTAATTCTGATAGTCCCTTTGTCGAGGAAATCAAAGAGTGTCTCAGAAAGACAAACCCATTTTCAAAGAAATGAAAGAGTAACTCTGAGTCCCTTTGTTAAAGAAAGCTTAGAGTAACTCTGAAAGTCCCTTTGTCAAGGAAATCAAAGAGTAACTCTAATAGTCACTCTGTCGAGGAAATAAAAGAGTAACTCTGAAAGTCCCTTTATCAAAGAAATCAAAAGGTTACTTTGAAAGCCCCTTTGTCAAAGAAATCAAAAACTAACTCTGAAAGTCCATTTGTCAAGGAAATCAAAGAGTAAATTCAATTAAAGTGCCATAAAAATAACACATATCAAATATCAACTTACATGTCTACAATATACTTACAACAGTTTCATCAATAATCATTCCTGGAAAGATACAGTGAGAAACATCGTTTTCTATCTTCCTTATCATTTTATGCCTATCGGGATGTACACCGGTTTTATGAACCTCAAACAAAAGTTCCCCTGTCTGTTTTCCTAGCACAGCCTCATGAAAATCTTCATTATGTCTGGTATGTCCATCTCATATGACGATTTACTTTTTTCTCTGGAGGTACCACATACATTGTTGACTTTGTTTTTGCCTATTAAAACACAAATAAGAAAACACTTTTGCAGCAATAAACATTTAGGTGTTTAGGTCACCTGATACACATGTTTACACGATCAAATATTTTCTATAATATAA
Organism: Limnoperna fortunei; assembly: GCA_944474755.1. Classification (NCBI taxonomy): domain Eukaryota; kingdom Metazoa; phylum Mollusca; class Bivalvia; order Mytilida; family Modiolidae; genus Limnoperna; species Limnoperna fortunei. Next base: position 58,376,542 of record OX104124.1, read on the forward strand.
AACTAGAGGGTTACGAGAGCCTGCATCAACACTGATTTATACAGGCAATATATACAGATGACGTTCCCCCCATTTTGAAACAAGTCATGTTATGGTAGCCATTTTCATTTTCTGACTGGCATAAAAAACATAAAATGTAGAAAAACACTCAAGGAATATTACTGACTTCAATGGTTTAAGATATGAAGCCATTTGTTTCTATGTTACATACATTCCTGCAATGACAACTGCAGATGATTTCTGATTCTACCCTTTTGTGTAAAAAAACGCGGTCGGAAATTGCATATATTTTTAGCACTGTATTTTCCGAACTCCTCGCGCCCAATTATAACAACAACGTAAGTTTGAGTTATTCCGAATACATTAAAGCGTGGTGTTGTTTATTAAAAATTTGAGACGAGGTCTATGGAAAGTCTTCTGCACATTTAAAAAAAATCTTACTAATTACCAATGCTTTAATACAAAATATAAACTCATTTATTAACATTTTATTCAATAAAAACCCTACCCTGTCCCACTGTACCTATGAATTGTATGAATGGTGAAACAGTTGAAAAAAAAACCAGAGTCCTTTGTGAAAACAGGTAACAATACGAACTTAACAATACCGATGAAAAAAGAGTGATTATTTTAGACCCATGAATGGCTTTGGGTTGTTTTTGCTCTCTGGGCAGGTTGTTTATACCCCCCTTCATTGTTTTATTCATTAAATGAGAACCTGCACTTCAATACCATACTTCTTATAAATAAAATCTTACAGAAAATATGAACTAAGTTGGTTTTTGTTTTTACTGCTGAAGTATCTTGACAATCTGTATAAACCAGCAAACTTTAAAACAGAGGTGACAAAAAAAAAGATATCTAAATAACACAATGAAAAAATTGTACATGCCATATTAAATTGAGGTTTTTTTATATATGCATAGACTTGTATCCACTTCATATATTAAACAACTAAAAAACCTGACTTCACATTACTTATTATTTTATTTTTCGTATCAACTAATTTGCTGCTTTTTATTTGTTTTTTATTTCGCCCATCAACCCTATTTTTTCTAATTTTCCCGTTAAACAGAAAATAGTTTGGCCTTAGTTTGATAAAATATTTTAGTGGACCCTCTAATAAATATTGTTGATAAGTTTTGTTATAATTGGTTCACTGGTTTTAGAGACAAAAAGTTTTTGTAAGGTCCGATGGATAACTAAATCAATTCACTAGTTCAGCCGAAAACAAAATTAAAAATCACAAACCTAAAAAAATTGAAAGTTTTTCTACATAACTATTCACTCCCATAATTCCATGTTAGTGTTTGTTACATACTTATAATAAAAAAAAATATGCACTTTTCTCTATGCAAATTTTTAAAACTCGATTTTTTGTGTCAGGTACGGCTATTTCTGCTGCAGCGAGTATGAAATAAATCATGCAAAAAGCATAAGTAGTGGTACAAAATTACTTTCTAGCAGTATACTAAAAACATCAACAATACCAGAGACAGAAGTATTGTATCTGAAACATACTAAATACCTTTTTTTGAAAAAACATGCAAAATATAAATGGTCAAGGGGTCATTTTCTTAAAATAATTTCTGGTACAACATTTGTGTCGTGCGCCTTGTTTTCTTTATTGCTCATACTCCCTGTGTAAAGTAACATTTATCCGTAGTTATAATATGTTTATTAATATTTAACATATTTTATCTGTTTTCTAGAGTATTGTTGCATCAAAGGTTTGACCCGTTTTAGACAGTTTCATCGGTGTTCTGCATTTTGTTATTACTTTCATGTACAGGTTATTTATTTGTGTAACAAGCCAGTACATTTGTTCGTATTTTTTATCACGTGATTTTTCTGTTGGTTTGATAGTTTTAACATATATGTCAACACTACATAGCATATTCATTTTACTCTGGTAGACAGACTGCTGAGATATGTCCACATGTTGTTTATGGTATTTTGTGAAATTGACATGACATTAGTTTCATTAAAACTCTGTAAAGATATTTCCTTTCAACATGTTGTTTACAAAGACAATTATCAGGTTAATCCGTAGACAAAGAGAGCTGGCAGAGACAATGTAAACAGCTTATATGTCTGAGAAATTGTGTTATTATTATTAAAACAAAACCAATATTGATATACTGAGCAATAAGAACAAAACAAATAAAGACAAATAACCACAATAATAAATTACGACACCAAAAACAAACAAAAAAAAAGAAAAAAGTAGTGAAAGTAGTTGCTTCGGCATGTTAAGCGTTTCCTAAATCAGTAACAGCACTACAGCAACAGTGTAATCTGAGGTAATGTACAGTGATACATGAACGCCAGTATAAGAACATCAATACTATTTTAGTTGACACTATAGCGATCAATTGCATTACGTTGACACTGTGTCTATCTACATGTTAATGATTTAATGGCATCCAACATTTGTTTCACTAATGAGACTACGTGATACCTCGTCTAGCCGGGTAATTTATCGTTGTCTTTACCCGTGGCTGAGATAAGAATTTAAAGCTTTTTTCTCCCTAAAATGTCTTCTGACTTCACTCGGTTCGTAACACTAGATTTATGGCGCTGACAAATAACGTGAAGAGGTTGAATAACTTATTCAGAATAATTGATACTTTTCTTTTGTTCCTTGATGATGAAAAACTAACCTTGTTATCTTCCAAAATAAACTTTGTCAAGATCCTACATGAAATTTTAACATTTACTTGTAAATAGATATTATTATATTGTTTCCGATACACGTATGCATTGTATTGCTATTGCAGTCTCCGCATATTTGCCATGTATAGATATATATATTTATTTATTACTTTGGCCTTAGTACAGTTTCGCTGTGTAAATTGCAGCATTGAATAGTTGTGGCCTTAATATGTACTTTACCTGTTGGCTATTTATAAATAAGAGTAGTCAAACGAGTTTTTCAAACAGGTAACACACCTATTTAGGAACACCCGATTCCTAATCAGTTCAGCTCATGCTTTCCAGGTGGAAGGATGTCGCACCTGTTGTATATAGTTTGAATTGTGTTTCATTTGAAATGTAATATACTGTTTTGCAAATGTGCATTAATTCTGAGGTAAGTGTTCATTATTTATTTTATTTAAAATTATTGCATATGTTTTGAACGTTATTCTAAAACTCTCATAGTTCTGCCGACAAACTTTTTTATTTAATTGTACAGTTAAGTTCGCCTTTAAATATCGTTTTTGTTGAACAGTAAATTATGAATTATGCTAACCAATATATTAAATTCTGTGTACAATTATATGAATGTAACTACTGTGCGGATAATACGTACGTGCATGAGACGTTATTAGTATTAAATATTAATTACGTATTGTACATGTCGAGTGTACGTGAAAATTGAGTACAAATCAAATGTACGTGGTAATTTAGTACAAGCGTAAATACATTTTCGTTTGTACGTGGCATTATGCAAATATGGTCAGTTATATTTTGTTACACAACAAACATTTGTTTCACATGAAACTTGTAATAAGCAGCATAACCAAATATATATTGTTCAGTAATTGAACGTGAATTACTAAGTTCATATTTTTGTATAAATATTTGAACAGCCAATGTGACAATTGATAATGGTCGTAAAGTTATTGTACAATTACTTTATCAGGTTCTAGCCTAGTATGGATATTTGTCCTACTGTATGGAGTGGAACAGCAAACTAACTATACTGTATATGTACCACTGAAATGTATTTGAAACCAGACCAGTATAATGTTGTCGAGGAAAGTACTAAGTTATTAAATTCTTCAAAAGTTCGTCATAGAAATTAATGGATCCATTTTAACAGGAATTGAATACCGGCTTATTTGGACATTTTGAACATTTGTATTTTGTAGTTATAATTATTGTGTTTCAACACCTATTTGTTTTGCGTTTGTTTGTTTTTTTTTTGTTATTAAAATTGTTAATTTAACTAAGACTAGTATTTCAAAATCATGAATATACTGAATGACTGCATCCACCCGTCCGTTCTGTGACAATTGGTGTCAGAAGTGGGATTGTCAGTCGTCAGTTTTTTTTAATTGGATAGGAATGAAAATCTGTTTTATGTCATAGAGTATAGAATTTATTGGGTGTTATTTTGGTTTGTTACATTTCACTTATCACATTTGATTAAATTTCAGAAATTGTAATGTTGCCAGAAACGTGAGAGTTTGGAACCTCGGAATAAGAGTGTGATGATTTCTTGCCTCGGAGTTTCTGCACTTTTGCAAATGCTTAGTCGATAAAATGTAGGTATTGTTATTTACGGTGTAGTCAGATTGAGGTCATAGTTTGTATGTGTTGTATATGCACTTGTGGGCTGAGCTTTGGCCAATTGTAATACTAATTAGTACTACGTGATATTTCAGTTTACAAACATTGTCCTTGTTTGACTAGTTGGCTACTGTTTGGTATTGAATACCTAAGCAGAACTCAAATATGGAGTCTCTTAAAGAGTTGAGAGATTGTGGCGAGTCTTTGGGACTAAAAGGTGAGGATTTGGTCAAGTTTATAGAATCACAACAGGCAAAACAGCGTGAAGACAGACATTTAGAAAGAGAAAAACAGAAAGAAGAGTGGGAAATTGAAAAGGTAAGGATGGAACACGAGTTAGAGCTTAGGAAGCTGGATAACTCCCATCAGTTAGAGATTTTTGAGAAACAAAAAATTGAAAAAGACATTGGTAATGTATATCCAACCATGGTACCTAAACTGCCTCCTTTTGAAGAAGGTACTGATGATATGGATGCGTATTTGCGTCGCTATGAGAGGTATGCGTTATCCCAAAAATGGGATATATCGATATGGGCAACTCATCTGAGTGCACTATTAAAAGGCAGTGCCTTAAATGTGTATGCACTGATTCCATCAGATCAGGCTTTAGATTATGATGTTCTGAAGACATGTTTACTAAAAAGGTTTGATATGACTGAAGAAGGGTTTAAACAGAAATTCAGGTCTTGTCGCCCAGAATCTGGTGAGACTTTTCAACAGTTTTCTGTTCGGTTAGGAAGCTATTTTAGCAGGTGGATTGAAATGTCTAGGATTCCTAAAACTTTTGAAGGTTTGTATGATCTTATGTTGAAGGACCAGTTTTTGCATGTATGTAATAAGGATGTTATGCTGTTTTTGAAGGAGAGGATTCCTAAATCTATAGATGAGATGACTAGATATGCTGATCAGTATAAAGAAGCTAGGCGTGTAAATGTCGTTACGCTTACGAATCAACAACAAAAAAGCAAACCACAACAGATTAAGCAAACTTTTAGGAGTCAGGAACCAAAGAAAGCAACTGATAATAAACACTCAGGTAATACTGGTACATATGTGGTTAGTAGAGGTGATAGAAGATGTTTTAAGTGTAACAAAACCGACCACCTAATATCCAATTGTCCTTTACTGAAAAACAAGATAGGTAATGTACAGAGTAATGAGAAGAGGGGTAATGACAAAGATAAGAAAGGTAATGATGATAGTCAGACCAAAGGTGGATCCAACAGGCAAAGTATACAAGGAAATAGTGGTACTCCAGTTTGTAATAATGTAATTACACTTACGGATAGTGTATTGAATTCACAGGTCAGTAATCTAAAAATTCCTACTGATGATAAAAATCATTTAAACCGAATGCCAGTTGTTGAAGGTAAGTTAGGAGATCGAGTAGTTACTGTTCTGCGGGACACGGGATGTAATGGTGTAGTTGTTAAAAAAAGTCTGGTCAATGAAAGTTGTTTGTTAGATACTTACCAGACATGTGTATTAGCTGATGGTTCCAGCATTGAAGTACCATTAGCCAAGGTAACCGTAGATAGTCCTTATTATACAGGCGAAGTAAATGCATGGTGTATGGAACAGCCAATATACGATGTGATTATTGGTAATATTGAAGGAGCCAGAGATCCAGGTGACCCTGATACATCATATAAAATAAGTGTAGTAACTAGACTGCAGGCGAAGCAGCAGGCAAAAAGTTATCCAAAGTTAAATGTACCAAGTACTATCAAACATGCAAGTACTCAAGATATTGAAAATGGACAACAAGCTGACGATAGTCTAATGAGCATACGAAGACATGTAGCTGAAGGGAAAAGATTTGAGAAAAGTAACGGAACCAAGGTAGGATATGTAATGAAACAAAGACTTATATACAGGGAATTCCAGTCACCCAAGGTTGAGAATAATAAGATTTTTCGGCAGTTAGTAGTTCCCAAGACATATAGAGAAGATGTTATGAAGTTAGCACATGAATCATTAATGGCTGGACATATGGCTACTAGGCGTACTGTTTATCGAGTATTATCTGAATTTTACTGGCCAGGAGTGGAATCTGATGTAAAACGGTATTGCCAATCATGCGATATATGCCAAAGAACTGTACCAAAGGGTAAGCAAATTAGGGCACCTTTAGGCAAGACCCCTATTATTGATGTACCTTTCCGCAGAGTTGCAGTTGATATAGTTGGACCTTTAGTTCCAATTACAGACAAAGGTAATAGATATATTCTCACACTAGTAGATTATGCCACACGGTACCCAGAAGCAGTAGCTTTACCGTCTATTGAAACCGAGCGAATAGCAGAAGCATTGATAGATATGTTTTGCAGAATAGGCTTTCCTAGAGAGATGTTAACCGATATGGGAGCACAGTTCACGTCAGATTTAATGTCAGAGGTAAGTAGATTAATTTCTCTTCGACAACTAACAACTACTCCCTACCACCCGATGTGTAACGGCCTTGTCGAAAGATTCAATGGTACGTTGAAAATTATGTTAAAACGCCTTTGTGCAGAGAGACCACGAGACTGGGATAAGTATTTGGGACCAGCATTATTCGCTTACAGAGAAGTACCTCAAGAGAGTGTCTGTTTCGCACCATTTGAGCTAGTATACGGTTGGCCTGTTCGAGGTCCTATGACAATTCTTAAAGAATTATGGACAAGAGATATTACAGATCCAGATGTTAAAACTACATATGAGTATATAATTGATCTTCGAGAACGGTTAGAATCTACATGCGAGCTGGTTAAACAGAATCTACAAAAGGCTAAGCATAAGTACGCAAGTATATACAACAAACGAGCAAAGTCTAGAAAGATGAAGGTGGGACAAAAGGTTTTAGTACTTCTCCCCACAAAAACAAATAAATTGCTAATGCATTGGAAGGGACCATTTACTATTGTTGAAAAGGTTAGTGACCTGGATTACAGAATTGATATGAGTGGTAAGGTTAAACTATTCCATGTCAATATGTTGAAACTTTATGTAGAACGTGAACCACTCAAACCATTTTTCAATACATCAGAGAATAAGGTAAACTTTTTAGCTACGGTATCAGTCATTGATCTTGAGATGGAAAATTCAATCGAAAAAGAGTATTCAGAAGGTGAGTTGGTAGTAACACCTAGTGCCGTGGCAACAGAATCGACGAGAGATGTACATATTTGTGAGAAATTAGAACCTGACGAAATGGCGCAGGTACAACAATTGCTTGATAAATACTTCCACGTATTATCAGATGTTCCTGGTAGGACAAATGTATTGCAGCACGATATTATAATTTACACAATTACATTTAGACAACATTTAGAGGTTTTGGAGAATGTGCTATCAAGGTTAGCATCTGCAAATTTGACTGCTAGACCTTCAAAGTGTTACATAGGATACAGTAATCTAGAAGTTTTGGGTCATATGGTTGGTACAGACCGTCTAGCACCAAATCCTGATAAAATTGAGGTAATACAAAGCGCTCCAAGACCTACAACTAAAAAACAGGTAAAGAGTTTTCTAGGGTTAGCCGAGTTTTACAGAAAGTTCGTGCCCATGTTTTCATTGATAGCTTGTCCTCTAACAGATTTAACTAAAAAGGGACAACCAAATCAGGTAATTTGGAAAGAAAATCACGAAAACGCTTTTACAACTTTAAAGAATGCATTAGTAAATGCACCAGTTTTGAAGTTGCCTGATTTTTCTCAAGAGTTTTATCTTCAAACGGATGCATCTGATACAGGTATAGGTGCTATTTTACTTCAATATGAAGGCGACATCAAAATGCCAATTTCTTATGCTAGTAGGAAATTAAAGACGAATGAACGGAATTACTCTACTATAGAGAAGGAGTGTTTGGCTATAGTATGGGCCGTTAACAAGTTTCAGAGGTATTTATACGGGAAGCAGTTCATTTTAGAGACGGATCATCAACCTTTGACATATTTACATAAATCCAAGATGGAAAATCCACGTTTGATGAGGTGGTCATTACAGTTGCAACCATATAGGTTCAGAATTGTTGCCATTAAAGGCAAGGACAATGTTGGCGCAGATTTTCTTAGTCGTATGTAGGATTTGTTTAAAAGAAAGTACTCGGACTACTTTCTTAAATCGGGGAGGTATTGTCAAGATCCTACATGAAATTTTAACATTTACTTGTAAATAGATATTATTATATTGTTTCCGATACACGTATGCATTGTATTGCTATTGCAGTCTCCGCATATTTGCCATGTATAGATATATATATTTATTTATTACTTTGGCCTTAGTACAGTTTCGCTGTGTAAATTGCAGCATTGAATAGTTGTGGCCTTAATATGTACTTTACCTGTTGGCTATTTATAAATAAGAGTAGTCAAACGAGTTTTTCAAACAGGTAACACACCTATTTAGGAACACCCGATTCCTAATCAGTTCAGCTCATGCTTTCCAGGTGGAAGGATGTCGCACCTGTTGTATATAGTTTGAATTGTGTTTCATTTGAAATGTAATATACTGTTTTGCAAATGTGCATTAATTCTGAGGTAAGTGTTCATTATTTATTTTATTTAAAATTATTGCATATGTTTTGAACGTTATTCTAAAACTCTCATAGTTCTGCCGACAAACTTTTTTATTTAATTGTACAGTTAAGTTCGCCTTTAAATATCGTTTTTGTTGAACAGTAAATTATGAATTATGCTAACCAATATATTAAATTCTGTGTACAATTATATGAATGTAACTACTGTGCGGATAATACGTACGTGCATGAGACGTTATTAGTATTAAATATTAATTACGTATTGTACATGTCGAGTGTACGTGAAAATTGAGTACAAATCAAATGTACGTGGTAATTTAGTACAAGCGTAAATACATTTTCGTTTGTACGTGGCATTATGCAAATATGGTCAGTTATATTTTGTTACACAACAAACATTTGTTTCACATGAAACTTGTAATAAGCAGCATAACCAAATATATATTGTTCAGTAATTGAACGTGAATTACTAAGTTCATATTTTTGTATAAATATTTGAACAGCCAATGTGACAATTGATAATGGTCGTAAAGTTATTGTACAATTACTTTATCAGGTTCTAGCCTAGTATGGATATTTGTCCTACTGTATGGAGTGGAACAGCAAACTAACTATACTGTATATGTACCACTGAAATGTATTTGAAACCAGACCAGTATAATGTTGTCGAGGAAAGTACTAAGTTATTAAATTCTTCAAAAGTTCGTCATAGAAATTAATGGATCCATTTTAACAGGAATTGAATACCGGCTTATTTGGACATTTTGAACATTTGTATTTTGTAGTTATAATTATTGTGTTTCAACACCTATTTGTTTTGCGTTTGTTTGTTTTTTTTTTGTTATTAAAATTGTTAATTTAACTAAGACTAGTATTTCAAAATCATGAATATACTGAATGACTGCATCCACCCGTCCGTTCTGTGACAAACTTCACAGACACATTATAGTGTCCTTCTGTCGATACATAAAACACAATTAGTTGTTCATGCAAGTTTTATCTGTCGGTAATCAACCGTGATGTCTACGTTACTGTGCTTTATGTGCTTTCATGTTTTACTTGTTTGTTTAATTTCCTTTCGAAATACAGGTTGACTGATGTGCCAAACACATTTTAAATTAAACCAAACAACATTATTACAAATATTGATAAAAGATGTTTTACTGTTAGATGTAAACACTTATGTTATGTCAGACTATACGACAATATAATTTATCGTGCATCGTGTTACATTGTTAACTGGTTAGGATCTGTTGTTCGGTTCGTTATTTACTAAGGCAGGATTATCATTTTATGTCAATAGCACTCAGGATATCAAGACAAAAGTATGTATCAAATCTAAAGAGCGTTTTTTTTATGTTTGATTGAATATTTTTAAAACGTGCTCCATAAATAGTTAATTTTCTTTGCTGTAAAGATATTTATACGTTTGTTATATTCACACATAAACGAACGTGGTCATGCACTTAGTTATTCTAAATAAAAGGGGAGTCATAGCGTTAGGAGAATTGCACATTATTACCGAGAATGAGTGATTAGATGACTACCTACTTGGTCGTTGAGGTCCTTGCTGAAAAAAAATGTATTAGAAAACAAGGGGTTAATCCGATGTTTTATAAAAGGGAGAGTTAACAGGTGTTCGAAAATCACAAATCTGGTATTATGGTGCCTAGTGATAACATAATTCTGACATTATGGTATTACTAATTACCAGAATGCCGTTAATGAATGTAAATCTAAAAAGAAATTTGTATCACGTAATATGAAATATGTCCATTGTTAGTCGTGTTTAAGGACAACATATTTGTCCTTATTTGAGGACACGTTTCACGCAGACGATTGGCATTCCATATTTCTTAAATATTACGTCTGCTGATCTTTATTTCGATTTTCTAAACTTTCTAGACCACAAATCTCCTCAAATAGTGTTTTGTTGTATCTAGTTTGATTCTATTCATTTAGAAGATATAGTGTCATGACTGGGACCAGTATAACAAACGTGGTAGGGCAATTTTCGTGTCTTAAGTCTAGTTAGTAAAGGAAACCGGAACGAGAAGAACCAACAACGTACATAACTCTGTGAAACTAATATTAAATTAAGTTAATGTTCATGCTATTATCCTATTAAAGCAAACATATTTTAAATTTTAATAAATTGTTGTGTCTTATTACCTAATTATATTACCATGACTGTGTTTGGTCTTGTAAAAGTAACAAAACACATGACTGATTTTAGTTCCCTGTATGTTCGTTTCCTCTGAAAAATTTCATGTGTAAAATGTGTTTAGTCTAGTAACGCATTAACTTCTTCAACAATATAGTTCAATCTACTGGCATGTCTTTGTCAATCTCTGCTAGACATCTGCATACTGTTGTGTTTACAAAAAGGATCTATACAATGTCTTGAAGAGTAAACTATGGAATTAATTTAAGTTCTTTTTTTTTAATCCAGAAATACAGATGATATCAACAAATAGTTTATTAAACTACGATTTCACAGGATTGACCGGGTACATAAACAAATACCTACTACCTGTGTTATTCATTGTTTGGCTACGAGGGGCTAGTCCAAAAACACCAAAGCAAAAACATACCAGGCAGCACTGTTTTAAATTTGGCTGGTATAACTAGTTCTAGAATAAATAAAACATTGTTGCTTTTTTATTTGTCTTTATTAAATATATAAATTTATTACATGTTATATCCTAGTTTATAGTTTTAAATAAGATATTGCTGATAAGAGTAAATAAGGTCATATTAGTTTACATTTTCCGGTTTATAATGTATTGGTCAGTCGTACACAATTGCATTAACCTCTTTTTATGAATTCGATCACGTGGTCTATCAACACGGACATTGATGGTTTGAGTCTCACCCCGGGCAGGATGCGCTCGACTATAACTTTAATTGACAAGGATTGCCAGTATTCCTACCGATGTAAGGGTTTTCGCTGGGCTTTCTACCACAAACAAGAATTCAATCGATTTTGGAAGGCCCTAATGAATTATGCGTAAAACATCTTTTGGTATTTTATGGCACACATTACGGCAGATATAAACGGATATAATATTTTACTAATTTGACACTATACATGTACTTTTAAAAATTATCGTACAGTTGAATATTCAAAAAAGGAGCTAGACGGAACAATTATATATGCGCTCACATGTCAGTTGTTTTTGAGCAGCCACCAAAGGTGACAGTGGACACTGCATAAAACTAGAAAAAATTATCTAGCGATAGAATTCATTTAGCATCTTTACTAGACATCTGCATACTGTTGTGTTTACAAAAAGGATCTATACAATGTCTTGAAGAGCAAACTATGGAATTAATTAATGTTCTTGTTTTAAAATCCAGAAATTCAGATGATATAAACAAATAGTTTAATAAACTACGATTTCACAGGATTGTCCGGCTACATAAACAAATAACCAATAACCAAAACCTGTGTTATTTAATGATTTATAAGTGGAGCTAGGCCAAAAACATCAAAGCAAAAACATACCAGGCAGCACTGTTTTAAATTTAGCTGGTATAACTAGTTCTAGAATAAATAAAACAAAGTTGTTTTTTTCATTCTTCCTTATTAAATATATAAATTTATTAACATGTTATATTATAGTTTCTAGTTTTAAATAGCGTATTGATGATTAGAGTAAATTAGGTCATATCAGTTCCCATACTAGTTTTGCTGATTTGAAAAATACGACAGTGAAACATGCAATTTAGACAGCTTCCAGTCAAATCTTGTTGATTTATAAGTTCATGCTCCGGAAGGAACTCAGTGAAAAAATTCTAGAAAATTTCGAGTGAAAATTTATATTCACTGAGACTGTCTATTGATCGTATCAGTCATGTTCCCTTTTTTCAAAGCATGAAATATTGTCTAGTCATTCGAATCAAGTTCTACCCAGGAATGCATTAAAAGAATTATCTAAATAAAGTTCATGAATGTTTAAACAGACCGTTCCCAAACCATGTAATTTTGTAAAAGAGAACGCTAAATAATTCTTATGGTATATGACACTGGATTCATTTAATAATCACCGGATTTTGAAAACATGTTTATATGTAATATGAAGAGAGAATTATGTGAGATCATTGTCTAAGTCAAATTTGTTGAAAACCTTTTGTCTCCTACGCAGTCCAATATTTTTCCTATTCCGGATGAAAATTATAATGAGATTACAAAAACAAAATACGTAACAAAAGAACAAACACAAGTATGATAATTTCAAAAGCCAGGGGTTACAGGATAGAAATGACAACAGTTGTGTAACTTATGGTGCAAACTGGTGTTATGAAACTAACTGGAAAAATACACGTAAGGATGACCAAATGAAAAATGTTTGATTATTTATTGATATTTTTCTAGCATCATTGTCAACTGTAAGACGTTAAGCGAATTAACACGCGATTTTACTACGACAAGGGGCATATATTAAAAAGACTAAAATTAAAACGTTTTTATCCGTTTGAATTTATTTCTTAACAGACAAAATCTCCATGGTATTAATTGCACAACGTGGAATGCCGTTCACCTGTAGTAGTTTATTTTAGATTTTAGAATATTAAGATCATTTTCACATTTATTGTAAACAACATTACCGTCAGATCAATGTAGTGATAATATGCACAGAAATTCAAGGAATCCCTAAAGCTTGACGTGATAAAAAACACATCCTTTTCAGGTAAAAATAGACACATGCATTTGAGGTTGGCAAATATGTCATGCGTTCTGAAATATTACAAATAGTGCAAGGAAACCTTAGGAACAACAAGAGTCAGGAGACGATTGCGAATCCGGATACCGAGTAACATGTGCAACACAAACACGATTCAGAAAGTAGCCAGTACCTTCCTTTAATTAGACACGCACAGAGGTACGTTCAACGTGAAGCTGACATTTGTAAAATATAACTCATCACCAATCGTAGAGTCTAGTTTGTAGTTTTCGCGAATTTTCTTTCCAGATTACGTTCTAAGTGTGAGACCGAATGTGTGTATTTCAAGTGTTAAAGGTTTTGGCTATTCTTGTCTTCGTAGGCCTTCTCAGCCCCATAGCGGTACACACATAGGTCATCGAGGAAATGGAGCACAGTTAGTTATTATTAGAATACAATTAGGCTTTTGACAGAGGTATCCGTCTAGCATTTAAACTAAGTTATCGTCAATTAATTTATTAATTTTGTGAAAAAACCACATTCCATACAATGTGTATGGGCTAAAACCATACGTTTTAAACCAAATTTAACCGATGGTTTGATATAATTTCAATAAACATATAGACTTCTATCGTGAATGCAAACTAAATAGAGTTTTTGTGAGCCTGATTGCAAAAAATGACATTTTAATTATTACTTGACATTAGATATATACAGACAGAGCTATGGTGGAGACAAAAACAAAACAAAAAAGATCACAAACGCGTTATTCATAAAGGTCGTAACAACAACGTTATTTCAGTTGCCATGGAAGATACCGCAGTTGTTAATAAATATTAACACATCTTGAGACTAAAAATGATGAAAAGAAATAGTTCAGGAAGATTTATTGCATTAAATTAGAAACTAATTACTTCGTAATCCTTGACAAGACAATATTCATTTCGGAAATCACAGCGATAAACATAGTTGAATCCTTCTTACAACATGAAAGTGACATAACATGTCAACTTAACAAGCTTTTGATAATATATCATTTTTATTCCACAAGAAAAGCTTTTGTTATTTCAATAATACTTCATTAATGCTATCTAAACGACGTAAGCAATCAATAAACAATGATGTAATAGGATTGTCTTAAAAACAATTTGGACCGTTGTTCGACTGATATATTCGTAACTAAGTACTAAACGTGATATGAATAGGCACGTTTCGTAAACACATTTCGTTTAGTCGAGTTTATTTAATGATGTCTGGGTTTATAAGGCCTATTGACAGGCGAATAATTTATTTGTTGTAATAATAAACGTTTTTGCATCTAATATAACATAATAAGACATCAGAGTTAATGTGTTTGTTTGCAATTCCCGCAAATAAGTGTATTCACAACAAGGATTTTGACCCTCATGACAGGCCGTCCCGATTACATTTCGATTGTTTATATCTTCTTATTAGTTTTTGAAATTGAGTGTCTTCATTGTTCTGTTTTTGTGAATGAATTTAATAGCTCTGTGCTTTGTGTGACCTATACCCTGTTTATAACCACGCAGTTTCCATTTTCATATCATTGTATCTAGCAAATTTAAAATGAAAACAAGTACTCGGGTCATCGTGTAAGTAATAACTGCTGATTTTTGGCATGCTATATTTTGTAAAAGTATTCTAATTATGCCACACGTCGAATCTTTCTGTTCGCTTTAAAAATGGCATTAATACATAACATATGTGATCTTATGATACCATATAATTGGTCAATACATATAAATATGGGATATTAAAGTTCAGAGATTATTTCCTAATAATATTAAAATACGATTCCTATCGGACGACAGCAAGTTAACAAATAATAAATCAATGCGTTAAAGATTGCCCTAAGGGTGAAAAAGCTGATTGCAACTGGAAAAGTATTAAGTATGGGTTGTGGGCAAAAATGTAGCGAGCGTACAATTACTGACATCCACAAAAGGGGTTTTAATCATGCAAGATGTGTGTAAACATGTTACCGACCTTATTTTGCGGTCAGGCTTATGGCGCGAAAACCCATATCAGCCAACTTGACAGTCAGCACGGAGGGTTAAGCATTGTGAACCCATACGGCATGTCATTTATATCAGTGGTCTATTTGTTATTGTCGAATATCGATGTATGTATTACACCGTTTTACATGCGTATGTTTAAAATCTAGAATTTTTATAATAGTTTAACGCAAAATTGGTTTACATACGTTAAACTTAGAGCAGTGTCATGATTGATTTAGATGAGAAAATTTTAACTACATAAAAATATAAAGTTTTTTCGAATTTACAATCAAAACTAGTCGAAGCCAAAAAATTAAAATCAACGTTTATTTGCTGAAAACTTTCAACTGTTTTAATATGTCTACATTTTAATGCTAACAAATAATACTGATAGTGTCCTCCTGCTGCAGCAACAGTCAGAACACAAATAAGACGATGAATTCGGTCTGTAGTGGAATTATGTTTTACTCTCCACGCATAGCATTTGCAATCCGATTTAAATTTACTGGCTTAGGTTGTCGTCTCAATACCGATAGTCAAAGCCGCTTCAAAAGAAAATAAGCATAAAAACCAACCAAACATCAAGAACCCAAAGTCAAGGTTCAAATCCGGATTTAGGCAAACATGTACAAGTCAAAACAAAAGCCAAAAAATGGGGAAGTAACCCGAAATCAATAAAAATCATGTACTCCGGACATGGAAGTGCCTGTCTCAAATTAGACACCCGTCGATTAATTCATTGTCATGTATAGGAAGTGTCAAATCCTGGAAAAGGAAAGACTATCTATGACTCAGCGAAAATGTCCTTCATGAATTCTTTGAATATAAATTACGACAAAGAGTCTGAAGACATGGATCCAATTATTAATGACTTGTGGTATATGATACATATACCTTTAAATAAACTAACCAACTCAAATACTACAGTATTGGAAGCGGGAGTTTGGCAAGCTATAAAACCGGGTTTAACAAACCATTTCTTTTGAAATGCCTGTACCAAGTCAGGACGATTGCTGTAGTTTCTATATTTGTGATTGTTGGTTCTGAAGTTACCCGTGACTCGGACTTTGATTTGTGGATTTTTTGACAGTTTCATCGGTGTTTGGTATTCGTTATTACCTTAATGTACAGGTTATGTATTACTGTTACTATCCTGTACATTTGTTTGTAAATAATGTTGTCACGTGATTTTATGTTGTTTTGATAGTTTTAACATGTTGGTCAACAGTACATAGGGTATTCATTTTACTCTTGTAGACAGCCAGCTGAGATATTCAAGTCCACATGTTGTTTATTGTATTTTGTGAAATTGACATGACATTAGTTTCATCAAAACTCTGCTAGGACATTTCATTTCAACATGTTGATTACAACGATAATTATCGGGTTAATCCATAGATCTGGTAGAGACAATGCAAATAGCTTATATGTCTAAGAAATTGTGTTATTATTATAAAAACAAAACCAATACCGATATACTGAGCCAGAAGAACAAAATAAATAGAGACAAATAACCATAATACAAAATTATGACACACAAAAATAGAAGTAGTGAAATTAGTCATTATTCGGCATGTTTAGCGTTTCCTTAATCAGTAACAGCACTACAGCAACAGTGTAATCTGAGGTAATGTACAGTGATACATGAACGCCAGTATAAGAACATCAATACTTTTTTCAGTGACGTAGTAGCAATACGTTGAGAATGTGTTCATCTAATGTTCACGAATTCATGGGAAACAACAGTTTATTTCACCAATGAGACAACGTGATACCATGTCTAGCCTGGTAATTCATCGTTGTCTTTACCCATGGCTGAGAATGTGAAGCTTTTTTCCCCTTAAAAATGTTTTCTGATTTCACTGGGCTCGTCACACTAGATTTATGTCGCTGACAAATAACGTGAATAGGTTGAATAACTTAGTCAGAATAATTGATACTTTTCTTTTGTTCCTTGATGATGTAAACTAACATTGTTATCGGTAATTAGTGTTATTTTCCTTTGATGTGTGCCAACTGATAATGCTTGTCTCAGCATACTAGCCGTGATAAAAAAAATATCAGGCAGTTCATTACCGGGAATGCGTGACTTAAGGCGGAGGAATCTAAAATTAATTCCTTAAATACCTTAATGTACAGGTTATGTATTACTGTTACTATCCTGTACATGAACAGAATGTTTAAAAAACACATGAAAGCAAGATAAATAAAACATGATCTAAACACCTCCCCAAATGAAAACGAACAAACAAACAAACAAAACATAAAAAATAATCCGACAAATCATTACGGCAGTAAATTCGGACTACACAAGAACTTAAAAACTCATCACATACTGTCTGTACATCAATGCATTGTATAACTAAAATTGAATCTAAATAAATGATGTGTAAATAGTATCTCCCCTGGCCACTGCAAAGTTCTGAAAATTAAAAATAACACAGTACCAAATAGTTACCAGAAATGATGACGATATAAAATACAAAATATAGAAAACAATAAAAAGTGAAACTGACACTCAATTTGAAAATCGGTCAGAAACGTTGGGTGTTGGCAACATAAATTTGAAATAATACGGTTCAATTAAAAACGCAAAATATTAAAAACACAAAATTCGACACCCCATATTATGATTAAGAGTAAATTAAAAAATTCTCATTCACAAACTATTACATAAACGACAAAAAAGACTTCCGATTGAATGACGTTGACGCTAAATGACGTAGCAAACCGTTTTTCACAGATCACTTCGACCAAAAAATAGTGCCTTAAAAATATAGACTAAATTGACTAAAAATACTCTTTTTGAAAATTACCGATAAAAGGAATATAGGGCATTTTGTTTGTGATACAGACTTTATCACGGCTTAATGATACTGGCCGTCATAAAGTCTGTATCACAAACAAAATGTCCTATATTCCATATTCCATATTTATCTTCCAAAATAAACTTCAGAGACACATTGTAGTGTCGACCTGTCGATAAATAAAACACAATTATTAGCTCATGCAACTTTTATGTTTTCTTTTGGTTTTAATATTAAAATCATTTGATTCACGGGAAAATTTGCGAACAATTTTATATTGGACATAATAATAATTTAAAATATGTGTAAAGTCAAGTTGTCGCAATTTCAACATTCAGTGATACAATAACGCAGATTAAATTACCATTGTAATAGTATTACTGGAAACACAAAGTAAAACAGACGATTTCTTAATACATTCTGTCTTAATTACGTTCATGTGCTAAAAATCCCACTTACTAAGCAACTGATTGCTTGTTAGAAAAAATATATTTATGTACTGTACACATTGATCGTACTGAAATAATCTCATTACTAATTGGTGCGTAATTTCCATAATTAATAAGTAGAGTTATTAATCTAATTTTAGATTGTCAATCGTTCTGCACGCGCAAGCATTTAGATTCGCCAAGTAAGTCTTGTCTATCTGCGTAGTGAGTTAAAACAGCTACAAAGAAATCCATGTATATTGTATAAGAAGTTTGCGCAAATAAGTCCGTTGTAAGATTTACAGTGTAGGTCACAATGTCAGCAAACTGTCTACACATTATACCTTACAACGTCATATGCAGCAAATACGTCAACAAGCACTAAATAACATTTGTGTGAACCACTGGAATATTCCGGCTTACACTGCATTGATCGGTCGTACACTATTGCATTAACCCTTGTTGATGAATTCGATCAAAAGGTGACAGTGGACACTGATTAAAACTAAAAAAGCGATGTAGCGATAGAATTCCTGCAGCATCAATAGGCTTCTTACCAACGTGATATGTAATATTATTCTAAAGTTTCATTGATATCAAATGCACATATTTTGATTTATGGTCCGAAAACAGTTTTTTTTAAAGCTTTCAAACATTATATTTGCAAGTATGAACTTGAAATTGCTTGGTGTTTCAAAATAATCGATAGGCTTCTAATCGACATGTATATGGAACTATATCCAAAAGTTTATGGTTACCCGACAAGTGTCTAATTAGAAGCAAGCACTGCATGTGAATTTCGCTTAGAGAAATCTAGCAAAAAATTGAATGTTACAATTATTTACTATTATTTCGAGCATAATTTAACGGATTCATTCGAATCCAGTACTACCCAGAAATGCATTTCAGAATCATCTAATAAAGTTCATGAATGTTTAAACAGACTTCGTTCCCAAACAAATCAGTGGTTCACTTCAAAGGAAAAAAAGAGCTTAAGTACAAGAAAAAGCAACAAAGTGGCGTTATGTGAGAGTTATTGAAAAAAAATTTAAATGAAGAGTTATTTTCTTGTTCGATACTCCAAAACTTGTTATTTTGTCAAAAAAAGGAACACCGCGGAAAAAAATTAAGAAACAAAGAGAATAAGTCTTATGGTATATGATACGGATTTATTTAATAATCACAGGATTTTAAAAAGAACATGTTTATATGAATATCTGTAGAGAGAGAGAGTTATGTGAGATAATTGTCTAACATTTGTTAGCACAGAGAACATTATTACAAATTGAAATAAATCTCTTAAATCAATTTTGTTAATAAAGTTTTGTCTCCAATAAACTGTCCAATAAACTGATATTTGTTAAATATTTTTCGTATTTCGGATGAAAAGTATAATGAGAATACAATAACACAATACGTAACAAAAGACCAAACATAAGTACGAAAGTTACAAAAGCCAGGCTTTACAGAATAGAAACAACAACAGTTGAGTATCTTATGGCGCAAACTGATTTTTGAAACCTAACGAGAAGAAATACATGTAGGGCTGACCAACCGATTTAAATGTTTGATTATTTATTGATATATTCCTAGCAGCATTGTCAGCTGCAAGACATATAAACGAATTAACACGTGATTTAACCACTACAAGGGGCATATGTTGAACAACACTTGAAATTAAAACGATTTTGTCCGGTTTGTTTCTTTTCTTAAAAAGCAAAATCTCCCTAGTATTAATTGCACATCGATTAGAATTGTGCAAGGTTTATTCAACGTGGAATGGCGTTCAACTGAAGTAGCTTATTGTAGATAATTAAAATTACATTTATGTAAACGACATGATCGTCATATCAATGTAGTGATACTATGTAAAGAACAATAAGGAATCTTTATCGCTTGACGTGACAAAAACACATCTTTTGAAGATAAAAATAGACACATGAAGTATGGCAACCTTTCACGTGTTCTGAAATGTTACAAATAGTGCAAGGAAAACTTTAGAACAACAAGAGTCAGCAGACGATTACAAATCCGGATACAGACAAATATGTACAATACAAAGATGCATTACGTAAGCAGTGTTTGCCTCTAATTGGACACACAGTCCGATCATCGTAAATTTGACATTGTAAAATATAAGTCATCACGCGACTTTTAAACGAGAACAATAGGTACCTTTTGGAATACAATTAGGCTTTTGAAAATGATATCCTTCTAGCAATTGAACTATTTTGTCGTCAATTAATTTATTAAATTTGTAAAAAAACTACATTCTTTACAAAGTGTATGGGTTAAAAGCATACACTGTAAACCAAATTCAAAAGATGATGATGACTATATTGCATAATCTCTGAGTTGTTCATTGCATTTCAGCTTCGAATACATAAAATGAAAAGTTACCGAGACCAGCAAACAATACTCGTAAAATTATTCTAAAAACATGTTTTTGCAAGGGACGATTAAAAGTAGTCAATTAATATATTTAATTTGTAAAAAGACTACATTCCTTACAAAGTGTATTTATCAAAAGCATACGCTGTAAACCAAATTCAACCGATGATAATGACTATATTGCATGAACTATGAGTTGTTTATTGAATTTAGGTTTCGAATACATAAAAAGAAAAGTTAACAGGACCAGCAAACAATACTCGTAAAATTATTCTAAAAACATGTTTTTGCAAGGGGCGATTAAAAGTCGTCAATTAATATATTAAATTTGTAAAAAGACTACATTCCTTACAAAGTGTATTTATCAAAAGCATACGCTGTAAACCAAATTCAACCGATAATAATGACTATATTGCATGAACTATGAGTTGTTTATTGAATTTCGGTTTCGAATACATAAAAAGAAAAGTTAACAGGACCAGCAAACAATACTAGTAAATTATTCTAAAAACATGTTCTTTTGCAAAGGTAAATTAAAGTCATTAAATATTATAAGGTGTTTCTGTTTATTACAAAACGAATTTGACATAATTTCAATCAACATATTAAAAAAAGTTGTTGTAAGCCTGATTGCATAAAATGAAATTTTAATTATGACTTGACATTAGATATATACAGAAAGTGCTATGGTAGAGACAATAACAAAACTAAAAAGAGCACCAACGCTGCATTTGAAAAACCTCTGAACAACAACGTTATTCCAGGTGCCAAGGAAGATACAGCAGTTGGTAATGAACATTAATACGTCTTGAGACTAAAAACGATGAAAAGAAATAGTGCAGGGAGATTTATTGCATGAAATTAACAATTGATTACTTCGTATTCCCTGGCAAGAAAATGTTCATTTCGGAAATCCCCGCGATAGACCGCTTAGTTAAGTCCTCCTTACAACATGAAAGTGACATGTAAACTTTATTAACTTAAGAAGCTTTTGCAAATATATTAATTCTATTCCATAAACTAGGCTATTGTTATTAAAATAATAATGATTAGTGCTATCTAAGCGACACAAGTATTTAATAAATACATTTCATTAAGTCGAGTTCATTTTATAATGTCTGGGTTTATTAGGCATATTGACAGGTAAATAATTTATTTTTTGTAATAATAAACTATGTTGCATCTAATATAACATAATTCTACATCATTGAAATGAGTCTTGTTTGCAATTTGCGCAAGTTAGTGTATTCACTTCAAGGTTTTTGACCCTCTTGGCCGCTCTTCCCGATTACATTTCGATTGTTTATATCTTCGCATTAGCTCTCGGATTTGAGGATTTTAGTGTATTTTTTGTCTGTTTCTGTGAATGAATTCAATAGCTGTGCGCTTTGTTTGGCATATTTCCTTTTTATAACCACGCAGGTTTCATTTTCATAGTATTTTATTAAACAAAATTTAGATTAAAACAAGTGCTCGGTTCATCGTGTTAGTAATAACTGCTCATTTTTTGGTATGCTATATGTTGTAAAAAAGTATTCTATAATTATGCCACACATCGAATCTTTCTGTTTCGCTTTAAAAGTGGCATTACTACATAACCTATGTGACCCGATGAAACAATCTAATTGGTCAATAGGTATAATGAAATATTAGTTGAAATACGGAGATAATAAAGATTTCTTAATGACATAATACAAAAAATCGATTCCTATCGGACGACAACAAGTTAACAAATAATTTTGAAACAAATGTTGGTAGCGTATGTATAATAATAATAATAATAATAATAATAATAATAATAATAATAATAATAATAATAATAATAATAATAATAATGATAGTTATAATAATAATAACAAAATAATAATAATAATAATAATAATATAACATTATTTATATAGCGCCTTATATAATACTTAAACTACTCGAAAACGCTTCACAAAAATCTACATCAATTTATTAGAAATTAAACTCAGTTCTTTAAAAAACAAGCAAAAATATACATCAATTTAAAAGTCAAAACTAGAACACAATCCCTACAATAATATAATGTAAGTAATGTTTACAAATATACAAGTTAAAACTTTATTCATAAGTCATTTACACTGAATAATTAATTAAGAACAAAAATATATTAAAAAATATATGATGGACAAAATTTAAAAAAAGAATCAAAAACGAAAAGTTGTAGCTATGCTAAAATTATCTAAATATTCGAAATTTATAATGATGATAACAATATGATGTGCAAGAGAATAAAAGTATTTGAAAATACATGAAATAAATAAGTAACTAAAACCGTAAAATACCCCTAAAATCAGTCAGTCAACAGAAATACATTAACAAATGCATGCCTGTAAATATATGTTTTTAACTTTTTCTTGAAACACTCAATAGATTTTGAAAGGCGAATGTCTATTGGAAAAGAATTCCAAAGTATAGCCGAAGAATGGTTAAACTGTCTTTCACCATAAGTCTTGGTACGCACTCTAGGTTGTTCCAGTCTTAACGTACCATCTGATCTGATCTGAGTTGTCAAGGTAGTTCGTCTACTATTGATCACGTGGTCTGTCAACACTGAGATTGCGGGTTCGATTGTCACTGCAAAAACTTCTAAAAAGACTTAATTTTATCTGAAAGGTGTAACAACAAAGGAAGATTTAAACTCTGTTTTAAAAAATCTTGTCACTGAAATGGTGAAGAGATTGTTCATTAAATCTGAGTGAATAATTCAGAAAAAAAAAGAATTACAAAGTCAACCAAATTCAGATATGACACACCATACATATTTATTAAACATTTAAATAAATGAAAATGGTTTAAGACTTGTTGAACAACTTAAGGATCAGAATAATTAAAAAAAATAGATACTCGTTTTTACACACGCACGACCATTGATGAATTTTTAAACGCGTAAGTGTTTTTTAATATTTCTAAATAGTAATTGCTTCATATTACCTAACGAATCTTAAATTTACAAAAGTTATCTTGATAACTTGTTTTGCAGTCAACAGTACATGCCATTATATTGGACAGAGTAATACTGAGACAAGTCCAGGGTCTGGAATAATAAATAAAAACGTTAGGAACAGATCATCAATTTATTTATCGGACTATCAAACGAGTCCTCACCGGTAGATACAAAAATAAAATACTATAACGATAAAACAACAATCTTTATATGCCTCACTTAAGAATTAGGAATCGAGGATAACTCAGGTAATTCCACGTACAATCGTAACACATTTGACAAAGATGAAATCCTGTTTAACTATAAGTCCTGACAACTCTCTGAATAATAATTCTGACAAAGAATAAGAATACTTGGAGACACCTATTAGGCCTTATGGTTTATGATACCTATCCCTTTTGATCAACTAAACAACACAAATACTACAGTAATGGAAGCGGGAGGTTTGGCATGCCATAAAACTGGTTTAACCAATCATTGCTTTTGAAATGCATATACCAAATTAGGACCATTGCTGTAGTTTCTATATTTGTTTTTGTTGATTCTGGAGTTACCCGTTTTAGGGGCTTTGATTTGTGGATAGTCTTTTTTGACAGTTTCATCGGTGTTCAGTATTTTTTTATAACCTTCATGTACATGTTATTTATTAGTGTAACCAGCCAGTACGATTGTTCGTAATTTTTATCACGTGATTTTTATGTTGGTTTGATAGTTTTAACATTTATGTCAACACTACATAGGATATTAATTTTACTCTGGTAGTCAGACTGCTGTGATATTCAAGTCCACATGTTGTTTATTGTATTTTGTTAAATTGACATGACATTAGTCTCATTAAAAGTCTGTTAGGATATTTCATTTCAACCTGTTGTTTACAACGGCAATTATCAGGTTAATCCAAAGACAAAGAGTGCTGGCAAAGACAATCTAAACAGCTTATATGTCTGAGAAATTGTGTTATTATTAGAAAAAACAAAACCAATACCGATATACTGAGACAGAAGAACAAAACAAATAACCACAATAATAAAATACGACACCAAATTTTTTTTAAAAAAAAGGAGTGATATTAGTTTTAATGTATAGTGATACATGCACGTCAATACTATTGTAGTTGACGTAGTAGAACAAATTGGATTACGTTGACATTGTGTCTATCTACATGTTCATGATTTCATGTCATACAAGAGTTTGTTTCACTAGCGAGATAACGTGATAGCTTGTCTAGCCTGGTAATTCATCGTTGTATTAACCTGTGGATGAGATAAGAATGTCAAGATTTTTTTAACATTAAAAATGTCTTCTGACTCCTCTCAGTTCGTATCACCGTGGCTGAGATCAGAATTTAAAAAATGTGTTCTGACTCCACTCGGTCAAAACTAGATTTATGTCGCTGGCAAATAATGAGAATAGGTTGAATAATTAGTCAGAGTAATTGACACTTGTTTCTTGATGATGTAAACTAACCTTGTTAGCTTCCATAAAAAACTTCATAGACACGTTATAGTGTATAAATAAAACTCAATTAGTTTTTTATCTGTTTTCGGGATTTAATATTACAAGTATTTGATTTAACAGGAGAACTCGTAAACAATTTTATATTGGGCATTCAGTAAAACCCGTTGTGGTATTATAAGGTACACATTACGGCAGATATGAACGGAGATAATGCTTTACTAATTTGACACTAAAGTACAGTTGAATACTCATGAGAGGAGCTTGACGGAAAATTTATATATTGGATCCCATGTAAGTTTTTTTGAGCAGTGGACACTGATTAAACCTAGAAAAATTGATCTAGCGAGAAAATTCCTGCAGCATCAATAGGCTCCTTACCAACGTGATATGTAATATTTTTCTAAAGTTTCATTGAAATAAAATTCCCACGTTTTGAGTTATTGTCCAGAAACAGTTTTTATAAAGCTTTTATTTCTTTTTTGCAAGTATGGCCTTCAAATTGCATGATGTTCCAACATAATCGATAGGCTTCTAATCCGCATTTATACGGACCTCTATTCCAAAGTTTAGAGTTACCCGACAAGTGTCTAATTAGAAGCAGGCACTGCATGTCCATATCCGGATAAATAATTGTCCCTTAACATTCGTACAAGGAACTAAATATAATCATATCATGTATTTGAATTGTGAATTCCTCTTAGAGAAATCTAGCAAGAAATTGAATGTTACAATTATTTTTTTTTCCGAGCATCCGAATTCAGTACAACCAAGAAATGCATTTTTAAGAATCTACTAGTTAAAGTTCATGAATGTTTAAACAGACTTCGCTTCGAATCCAATCTGTGGTTCACTGCGAAGGAAAAAAGATTTTGAATAAAAGACAATGCAATATAGTGGCGTTATGTGGAAGGTATTCAAAAGAATTTAAATGAAGAGATAATTTTTGCTCAATACTCGAAACCCTGTAATTTTGTAAAAAAGAAATCCGCGGAATATTATTAAGAAAAAAAGAATAAGTCTTATTGTGTATGATACGGATTCATTTTACAAGCACAGGATTTTGAAAACATGTTCATGTGTAATATTTAGAGAGAATTATATGAGATAATTGTCTAACATTTGTTAGCACAGTGAACATAATTACAAATTGAAATAAATCTCTTTAAATCAATCTTGTTAATAAGGTTTTGTCTCCTACGCAGTCCACTAAACTGATATTTATTTAATATGTTTCCTATTTCGGATGAAAACTATAATGAGAATACAATAACACAATACGTAACAAAAGACCAAACACAAGTACGAAAGTTACAACAGCCTGGCGTATAGAAACAGAATAGAAACAACAACAGTTGAGTATCTTATGGCGCAAACTGATTTTTGAAACCTAACGAGAAGAAATGCACGTAGGGATGACCAACTGATTTAAATGTTTGATTATTTATTGATATATCCCTAGCAGCATTGTCAGCTGCAAGACATATAAACAAATTAACACGTGAATTAACCACGACAAGGGGTATATGTTGAACAAAACCAAATTTTAAACTACTTTGTCCGGTTTGTTTTTTCTTCTTAACAAGCAAAATCTCCCTAGTATTAATTGCACATCGATTAGAATTGTGCAAGGTTTATTCAACCTGGAATGGCGTTCAGCTTAAGTGGCTTATTATAGATTATCAAGATCACATTTATGTAAACGACATGAACTTCAGATCAATGTAGTGATAATATGTAAAGATACATGAAGTTGGGAAACCGTTCACTCGTTCTGAAACAAGAGTCAGTAGGCGATTGCAAATCCGGATACAAACAAATATGTGCAACACAAAAATGCCTTAAGTAAGCAGTACTTGCCTCTAATTGGACACGTGAAATTGACAATTGTAAAGTATAAGTCATCACGCGACTTTTAAAGGAGAACAATTAGTACGTATCGGAATACAATTAAGCTTTTGAAAAGGGTGTCTTTCTAGCATTTGAACTATTTGGTCGTCAATTAATATATTAAATTTGTAAAAAGACTAAATTCCTTACAAAGTGTATGTATCAAAACATACGCTGTAAACCAAATTCAACCGATGATAATGACTATATTGCATGAACTATGAGTTTTTTATTGAATTTCGGTTTCGTATACATAAAAAGAAAAGTTAACAGGACCAGCAAACAATACTAGTAAAATTATTCTAAAAACATGTTTTTTGCAAAGGTTGATTAAAGTCATTAAATATTATAAGGTGTTTCTGTTTATTACGTAACGAATTTGACATAATTTCAATCAACATATAAACTACAATAATACAATTGCAAACAAAAAGAGTTGTTGTAAGCCTGATTGCATAAAATGAAATTTTAATTATGACTTGACATTAGATATATACAGAAAGTGCTATGGTAGAGACAATAACAAAACTAAAACGAGCACAAACGCTGTATTTGAAAAACCTCTGAACAACAACGTTATTCCAGGTACCACGGAAGATACAACAGTTGGTAATGAACATTAATACGTCTTGAGACTAAAAACGATGAAAAGAAATAGTGCAGGGAGATTTATTGCATGAAATAAAAAAAGTAATTACTTCGTAATTCCTGGCAAGACAATGTTCATTTTGGAAATGACCGCGATAGACCGCTTAGTTAAAATCCTTCTTATAACATGAAAGTTAATAACATGTCAATTTTATCAACTTAACAAGCTTTTGAAAATATATTAATTCTATTCCATAAACAAGGCTTTTGCTATTACAATAATACTTCATTAATGCTATCTAAACGACGTAAGTAATCAATAAACAATGGTGTAAAAGGATATCTTTAAAACAACAAAGAATTCAGATCGTTGATAGACTGATATATTCGTTCCTAAGTACTGCTGGATTACTAAATATGATATATGTCAGGCAATGAATAAACAAGTTTCATAAATTGTTAAGTCGAGTTCATTTAATAAAGTCTGGTTTTATAAGGTCTATTGACAGGCGAATAAACTATTTGTTGTAATAATACACGTTTTTGCATCTAATATAACGTAATAACACATCAGAGTAATTTGTTTTGTTTGCAATTTCCGCAAGTTAGTGTATTCAATACAAGGTTTTTGACCCTCACGACAGGTCATCCTGATTACATTTTGATTGTTTATATCTTCGTATTAGTTTTTGAATTTTAGTGGTTTTTTTCTGTTTTTGTCAATAAATTCCATTGTTGTGTGCTTTGTTTTGCCTATACCCTATTTATAACCGTGCAGTGACCATTTTCATAGCATTTTATCAAACAAAAAGAAGATAAAAACAAATACTCGGTTCATTTGGAACCAAAACTAGTCAAAGGCCAGATAATTACGATTTAGAGCTTTTATTTCTAAATTAAAAAGTCTCAAACATAGACCAAATCTACATGTTATGAAAGAAATACCCAATAATGAATGAACATATTTATAAAGCCGAGTGCAGTAAATTTAGTCGATGATTTGTCAAAAAATGAACTGATATTTATAGATTATTTACGTTTTTTGAAACGAGATGCGTTTTCTCGTCCATATCTCATCGAAGGGCGACAGCCCTGAGATGAGATGACGAGAAAATGCATCGAGTTTCATAAAACGTAAATAATCTGTTAATCGCTGTTTTGTAACATTGTGACGTCACAGTGTTTACTTAACGACGTCTTGACAGCGAGCTGAGATGGCCTATCTCACGCTAGTAGAGTGAGATGGAATAATATTGCACATAAAGGTAAAAGGAAAATACTGCAAAATAGCGATATTTAACTTCTTTGACTAAGTGTGACTACTGGAATGATAATATCGTGGTTGACCAATGTCTACAAGCTGGCAGTAGTAACAAATAAAATGTCCCCGAGGACTCCAGTGATATATAATTCTTTACTCTAGAGGTTTTAACAAAGTATAACCATTGGTATAAAATTTCTAACGCTAGTTACATTTCGTTAAGTCTCTATATATAAATGTTATAATTGGCTTTAATGTTATAACATTCTTTACCCTAGAGTCACATGATTCGTCAGTAATGCTAAAATCAAAATTATTTATCATCCAAATTCCAAGGACGGCCATTTTCGCTTTTTCTGCCGATTTAATAAGGTAGACAAAATCATTAAAAATTTTCGACATTCAACCAGAACTTTTTTATTCGGAAATAAGAGACAAAATATCTGCTCTTGGCTTTTCAAATTATTTGCTTTATTTATAATTCTTGCTAAAAAGATGCTTAATTAAATTGTTGTACAAGTACTTCTAATTAGTTTTAAATTGGCCATGTTTGAAATTATCAATTTTTCAAACTATCACTAATATAGCTGAACAGAAACCTTTCTATTCATCTTTCTAAATCATTTTTTGTTCCAATATGTGTCACAACAAAAATGCATGCTTATTCAGTTACAAGTATTAGTACACTGCCGAACAAATTCGATTTAAAGCTTTTCCGTTTACATAAAGTGTGTTGCCTCCACCTGGTTAACTAATTAACTTTCGTAAACTTATTGTAATGGTAAAATTTAATATCGCAGTAATTAGTACAGCTATACAGGAAACATGCTACAGTATCACACTAAAATATGATAATTTTAATTCATGGCAGACATTCCAAAGATTGATTTTCTATGGTCTTCACCGTGAATTTAAATCATTAAACTCATGGTGAAGACCATAGAACTACTGAAGAGATCACATTAACAAGATCTAGATCAGCAGAAATGTCTACCCGTGCCAGAATCCAAACGTTGTCAAGATGAGAAACGCAGTTATTATATAGACATAATAAGCAATAATATTATATGTTATATATATTATATAATATTAGGAAGTTTAAGATGGCCGGGAAGATTAAGATGGCCGCTAAACTGCTAGCAGAGATATTTTTAGCTCCTCAATTTGTGGAAGAGATGAAATTTTAATTTAGAAGGTACTTATTGGACGATGAAGTTTTTTCTCTTTACAATATAGTGTCAAGTATTGTAGTATTGCAGCATTGGATATTCATTGAATGCAGTTCTGTTTTTTAACCTATCTATCTGTCTATTGTGACAACATGCCTAGAGGGAATACTTTTAATTTACAAAGTCAACAAAAGCCTGTAAGAAGTGTTCAAACATTGCTTGCAGCAAAAAAAGAGAAAAGGATAAACCACCAAGACAAAAAAGAACTCGATCTGAAGTGTCTGATGAATTGAATACTCGTTTGAACTTACAATAATTAATTTCCAAAAACTTCCAAAAAACTTGGGTGAAAGTTAATTTTCTCTAAAACAAAGGAAAATTTAAATGTAGGACAAAAGATATGATGAAAACCTCTGTCTTAAAAAATCTTGTGACCGAAATACTTAAAAGACTGTTAAATTTGGGACAACAATTGAAAAAAAAAGAATTACCAAGTTAACAAACTTCAGAAATGACACACCATACATATTTATTAACATTTAAGTAAATGAAAACGATTAAAGATTTTGAACAACCTTAAAATCCGAATAATTACAAAAAGTTACTCGTCTTTTATACACGAACGACAATTGATGAATTTTGAAACACGTAAGTATATAAATATTTCTAAATATTTATTGTTTCATATTACCCAACAAATCTTAAATTTTCAAAAGTCATTTTGATAACGTGTTATGCGCCAGTCAACAACTCCATGTGTATTGTTTTTAATTATTCTAAGCATGGCCATCGTCACTATCTCTTTTGCACTTTTACATAACATAATTTGGCTTAGAAAATACTGTTTCTAAAAACATAAAAGAGGTACTAGTGATATATATTCAGTTCGTACATGCAATTATATTGGACAGAGTGACACTACTTAGGAGTTCAGGGTTTGAAACAGTAAAAGCAAACGTTAGGAAGAGATCATCAATTTATTCATGAGACTATCTGACGAGTCCGCACAGGTAGATATAAAATAACATACTTTCTCGTTAACACACAAAATCTTGTCATGCCTCATTAAAGAGCTAGGCATCAAGGATAACTAAGGTAATTCCACGTATAATAGTACCACATTTGACAGAGAGGAAATCATGTCTCACCATAAGTCCTTCGTGACTTTGTTTTATATAAATTACGAAAAAGAGTCTTTGATACAATTATTTGTTGCATGTGGTGTATGGTACATATACCTTTTAATCAACTAACCAACTTAAATACTACAGTTATGAAAGCGGGAGTTTGGCAAGCCATAAACATGGTTAAACCAACCATTTCTTTTGAAACGCCTGTACCAAGTCAGGACCATTGCTGTAGTTTCTATTTTGTGGTTGTTGGTTTTGAAGTTACCGCTTCTCGGACTTTGATTTGTGTATGTCAACACTACATAGGATATTCATTTTACTCTAGTAGACAGACTGCTGAGATATTCAAGTCCACATGTTGTTTATTGTATTTTGTTATATTGACATGATGTAAGTTTCATTTAAACACTGCTAGGATATTTCATTTCAACATGTTGATTACAACGACAATTATCAGGTTAATCCATAGACATAGAAAATGTAAACGACTTATATGTCTGAGAAATTGTGTTATTATTATAAAAACAAAACCAATACCACCAGAAGAACAAAACAAATAAAGACAAATAACCGTAATACAAATATACGACACACAAAAACCAGAAGTAGTGAAATTAGTTACCTCTGAATGTTAAGGGTTTCTTTAATCAGTAACAGCACTATAGCAACAGTGTAATCTGAGGTAATGTATAGTTATACATAAAGGCCAATATAAGAACAATACTATTTCGATGACGTGGTAGCTATAAATTGTGTTACGTTGAGAATGTGACCATATAATGTTCACGAATTCATGGTATACAACAGTTTGTTTCACTAATGAGACAACGTGATAGCTTGTCTAGCCTGGTAATTCATCGTTGTCTTAACCCGTGTCTGAGGTAAGAATGTAAAGCTTTTTTACGTTGAAAATGTCTTCTGACTCCAATCAGTTCGTAACACTAGATTTATGTCGCTGAGTAAGAGTAATTGATTGTTGTCTTATGTTCCTTGATGATGTAAACTAACCTTTTTATCTTCCAAAATAAACTTCAGACACATTATAGTGTTCCTCTGTCGATAAGTAAAACCCAATTATTTGTTCATGCAACTTTTATCTGTTTTCTGGATTTAATATTAAAATGATTCCAGGGAGAACTAGTGAAACATTTTATAATGGATATGTAATAATTATTACGTGTAAAAATCAAACAGTTATAATTTTAGGATTCAGTGATACCATAACGCAGAATAAATTACCATTGTAACAGTATTAATGGAAACAGTATTACTGGAAACACAAAGTAAAACAGACAATTTCTTGATACATTCTGTCTTATTTACGTTCCTGGGCTAAAAATCCCACTTACTAAGCAACTGATTGCTTGTTAGAAAAAATATCTTTATGTACTGTAAACATTGACTGTACTGAAATAATCTAATTACTTAATTGGTGCGTAATAGTCCATAATAAGAAGGTAGAGCTACAATCTAATTTTAGACTGTAAATTGCAACGTTCGCATAAGCATTTAGAGTATGGGGAAGTCTTGTCCATCAGCGTAGTAAGTTCAGATAGCTATAAAGAAATCTATGCATATTATAGACGGTAGTTTGTCCAAAAAAGTCAGTTGTAGGAACAAATTGTACCTTACAACGTCATATGCACTGAATACGTCAACAAGCACTACATAACATTTGTGTGAACCACTGAGACGTATGCCGGTTTAAGATTGTATTGGCCAGTCGTAACCATTGCATTTACCCCTGTTTATGAATTCGATCACGTGCTCTATCAACACTGAAATTGAGGGTTTGAGTCTCGCCACGGGCAGGGTGCGCTCGAATCTAGTCTTAATTGACAAGGATTGCCAGTGTTCATACCGATGGCAATGGTTTTCGCTGGGCTTCCTACCACAAACAAAAATTCAATCGATTTTAGAAGTCCCTTATAAGTAAACGGAAACACGTTTTGGTATTAAATGGCACAAATGACGGCAGATATGAACGGGTATCATGTTCTACTAATTTGATACTATACATGTAATTTTAAAAATTATCGTACAGTTGAATATTCATGACAGGAGCTAGACGGAACAATTTTATATTGGCTAACATGTAAGTTGTTTTTTAGCAGCCAACAAAGCTGACAGTGGACACTGATTAAAACAAGACCAATTGATCTAGCGATAGAATTACTTTAGCATCAATAAGATTCTTTCCAACCTGCTATGTAATAAGATCCTAAATTTCATTAAAATCAAATGCACAGGTTTTGAGTAATGGTCCGGAAACAGTTTTTTATAGCTTTCAAACATTTTTAAACAAATCAACCGTGATATTTAAGTTACGGTGCTTGCATGTTGTACTCGTTTGTTTAATTTTCTTTCAAAATACAGGTTGACTGATGTGGCACACACACTTCTTAATAAAATCAAATAGTGATAAAAATGTGTTTACTGTTAGATGTAAACGCCTATGTTATATCAGAGTATACGACAATATAAGTTATCGTGTGTCATTTTAAAATATTAACTGGTTATGATAATGAACAATATGTGGTTCGGTTCGTTATTTACAAGGGTAGGATTATCATTATCTGCCAGTAAAACTCAGGGTACCTAGAAAAGTATGTATCAAATCTAGAGAGCGTTTTTTATTCGATATTTGATTGATTTTATTTTGAGAACTTGCTCCATAAATAGTTAATTCCTCTTCGCTGTAAAGATATTTATGAGTATGTTTCATTCACACATGAACGAACGTTGTACAGTACTTGCACCCGTAAACGCAACACTTTGACTGATTGATAACTGATTGCTGACGGATTTTGGAACGCTGACGGATCGCTGACTGATTGATGATGACGACATCCGTCCAAAATTATGAATCCGTCATTACCTTGGTAACCGTCAGCGATCAGTGCGATCAGTCCAATCAGTGCGATCCAGAATCCGTCATTTAATTATATGCATAAATCGGTTAGTTTATTGACGGATTCGTATAAATTAATAATTTAAAGATGAAACGGATTCTGCGTCATTTGTATATAATATATGCATTTATTATACCTTTTTTTATAATAAAATAAAAACATGCGTTTAAAAGAATTGTAAATGCAATGTCTCGTTCTAAATGAATAAATAAACATATTTAAAGAAATGTTTTTTCTTTATATTATATAATTAAGCACATTTCTTTAAAGCAGGACATATGTGGGAACCGAGTGCTGTAAACCTTCAAAAAACTTCTATTTAAGGCACATCAGTAACGAAGAGGTAAATGTTTTTTTTCGTCATCCATTATTGATTCTCTTTTTTTATTCCCGCGACTCGTGATTTTTGCGACCTGTTACATGTATATTTTTTGTCATATATTAAGCCGACCCGACTCCCCCAATTAGTAACAGATTTATTTCACATTTAGGAAAGAACGTGGCCTCTTTTTGACATCATTATTAGTTACTTAAATGTATGCATGCGTGTTTTTATTTTGTCTACAACATTTAAAATACAATTATAAAACTGTTGTGTATAACAATTGTTCAACTGTTAAACAATCATTGTCAATCAAAACGCATTGTTTACTAAACAAAAGTTGTATTGTAAAATATACAGCAATTCTTGTCGCAAGTTTTATTGGACAGGCAATAAAATTTGTTTAAAAAAGTATACATACAATTACGCTGGATTGTTCCATTTGTTTCATGGCGTCCATTTTTATTGGGGGTGGGGTGGGAGAAAGCCGGAGTACAGGTAAAAAACCGACAGTCTTTTGTCAATTAAAGTGGAGTCGGGGGCACCCTATCTGAAGTCGTTCGAAAATCCGCAACCTGTTGACAGGCATGTGACAACTAGTAGATGACTAACCAATCAGCAACCTAGGCCCCAATAACGCCGGGGAGAATTGTCTGCGAATACTGAGGTTAAGCGTAAAAATGTGTTACAGAAAGACACATGTTTCAGTACGAAATAGTAATTTTTTTAACAAAACGTTATAAATTGTTTAGGTCTTAACATTGTCATTACAGTGTCATATCGATGAAACAGAACCATTTCAAAACTTGCCTTTAAAAGAGTGTCATTCAATTTAAACAATAACTTATAGTATTGATTGATTGTTTGCTTTTCTTTCAGCGAGAGTATTTCAGCTCTATTCATGACGAGAATAAGTTAAATATCAATCAATTTGATTTGTTTGCTTGTTTAAATATTGTTTAATCCACTTTGAGCAATTTTTAAGCTATATCATGGCGTCCAGTTTTTATTTGAGAAGGAAACCGGAGTACCCGGATAAAACACCCGTCCTCCAGTAGGAAAACTGGCTCCCTTTCAATTAAGTCGAGTGCACCCTGCCTGCAGTGAGATTCGAACACGAAACCTCAGTGTTGACAGACCACGTGATCAATAGTTGATGAACTAACATCACCACTCGGCTCCTTCAATCAATTAGACAAAGATGGACAAAAGGGCAATTTTGAAAAATATGGGGCATGGGTTGGGGAGTAAGATTTACTTTTTTTCGTACAAGGAGCGTGACACTCTCTAAACATGTCACTATGGTTCGCGGCAATTTTAATATGACCTGAACCACCCCCACCCCCCCAAAATATATATATATATATATATATATAACGGGAGAACATCACATGTCCGCCAGCTGAGGATGCGCTGGGCAGCTCTGTTAAACCTATCAACCAATTTCAAGTACTTCCTTATTTAAAGTAAACCATTTATACTTATATATCATTAATTGTGGAATGACTTTAAAAGAAATCGTAAAATAAACAATTGCGACGGCTAAAATGCGAAAGCAGAATTGATTGTCGTATCACGCTTACATATTCGCATTTTTAACTCATAAGCGCTGTTAGTAGTTTAATCTTTATTTGAGATTTAATTCTGTGTAAATTCATGTGACGTAATGAGATAGTGAATAAAATATATAAATAGATGTTTTCGCTTTTGTCGTAAATCGTATTCAGTATTATACACCGGAATTCTTAGGAATTGTGGCACAGTAGTTTATTCTTTATTTGTTTGTTTGTTTGAATGGTGTTTTTATTGGGGGAGGAAGCTGGATTACCGGAGAAAATCCCGGACCTGTGGTAGGAAAATCTTTGTCAATTAAGATTGGAGTCGAATACACCCTGCCTGCAGTGATAATCGAACCCACAATCTCTGTGCTGACAGACCACGTGATCAATAGTAGAATAACTACCTTGATCACTCGGCCAACGAGGCCCCTTATTCTTTATTTGAGATTTAATTCTCTGTAAATTCATGTGACACAGTGAGATATATAGTGAATAAAATATATAAATAGATGTTTTCGCTTTTGTCGTGAATCTTTTTCAGTATTATACAGCGGAATTTTTAGGAACAGTGGCACATAAGTTTATTCTTTATTTAATTCTGTGTACATTCATGTGACACTGTGGGGTAGTTAATAAAATATATAAATAGATGTTTTCCTTTTGTCGTAAATCTTATTCAGTATTATACACCGGAATTCATAGGAAGTGTGGCAAAGAAAAAAAACTGATCAAACCACGACAAATGATCTTTTTAAGCGTTTACAATAAAAAAAACCACGACCCCGGAGGTTAAGGTAGCAGTAACCTATTATTGATCACCAAGTTGTCTGTTCGATCCTTACAGCGAGATGGTGTGCTCGACACATCCCTATAAATTTGCAAAGAGCACCAGTTTTCCTGTCGAAACTTTGCTGTTTCGTTGGGTACTCCGGCTCTTCCCAATAAATAAATATTGTGTGTGTGGTTTTTTTCATTTCTTTTTTTAATTATTTTTTAATAAAATGACACTATGTGATGTTTATATGCCGTCAAAGATGCATTAGTGATAGATTTTTTTCGGGGGGGGGGGGATTTCCATTTATCATTTATAACTTTAGACTAGACGCGCTTTCAAAATACGGACGTGCGCCTTGGCACGCGAGATGCTTTTTAAAAGTCATTGTGTGTGTGCGTTTTTAAATTTACTTTGTTTTAATTATTTTGTTACACTATGTAATGTTTATATTTCGTCACAGATGCATTAGTAATAGATTGGGGGGAATTTCCATTTTTTTTATTAATAACTTTAGATCAGTTTTAGCCTTAATATTAGATAAAACGATCCATCAATGAGGACATAACAGTTGACATTTTTATACTTCTAATATTTGCGAGTGAAACGAATTTTCACATTTCGAAATATTAATTTTACTAACCGGAAGTTGAATGGACGGATTGGAGCGATCAGTCCAAATCAATCCGTCAGATCAGTCAAATCGTTCCATATCTGTCAATTGACGGATGGACGGATTGGGAACGATCTGACGGATTGGGAACGATTTGACTGATCTGACTGATTGATAACTGATTGGTGACGGATTTTGGAACGCTGACGGATCGCTGACGGATTGATAAAAGTGTTGCGTCTTCAATCTCAAGTACTGTAATGTACTTAGTTAAGCTATATTAAAGGGGAGTCATAAGGTTGGGAGAATTGTTACTGAGAATCGGTGAGTAGATGACTAACACTATTTGGTGTTGATGTCCCTGCTAAAGAAATGTAGTACAGAACAATGGGTAAATTCGTTGTTTAATAAAAGAGTTAGACGTGAGGAGTTAATAGGTGTTAGAAAAGCACAAATCTGGCATTCTTGTACCTAGCGATAACATAATTCTGAAATTATGGTATTACTAATTACCAGAATGTCGTCAATGACTTAAAATTTGAAAAGAAATTTGTATCAGTTAATATGACATAACTAATTGTTAGTCGTGTGTAAAGACGTAGAATAGTCGGATTATCAGTTGGCCTCCATTCGTAGAAACACAAGTAAAAATAATATTTTACTAAAACTAAATAAACTGAACAAAATCAACTAATTTAACACAATTAGAACATGTAAATGAATACAAAAGAAAAATGAACAGGCAAACAAATGTTTTCACAGTCAAAATTAAAACGCAATACACTGAACTAAAAATTTGTAAAATACAAAATTAACATAAATATGTGTCCTCAGTCATCCATACGACAAAGCCGTCACTCCTATCCAACTCCGAAGAGGTTCCGTTGAATACTGTCATCAAAATAATTTATTAAAGAACATAGCTCACTAATTGAACATTTCATGGTCGTATTATGCAACGTTCTTACAACACCAGGTGATACGAACGGTACTTAAATAATAAAAATAGTTTACACCAACTTCCGGTAAGTAAATCTCTAACTTCCGGTAAGTAACACTTCATAAACTTAATAGCTGGATTTAAGTTAAATCGTTATTGCAAACAAAAATGATGCACGATGACTGACCTATGTGTCGTGTCACATAGCGATGGAAAAACCCCTGAAACAAATAGTTTATCCCTAATTAAACAAATGTTTAACTGACAAGATAATTTAGACCATAAATTGACCCGTCACGCGTAGAATGGACCAACGGTCTGTTCAACACGCCAAAATGACAAGAATTATAAACACACTTATAGAAACATTAATAACATTGTTACCTGAGCAAAGTCAGCATATTTTCCTGTAAAAATCCATGTCCTAAATTAACAATCCTGAGATTTACCAAAAACCTGAAATGCAGGATACATCTATTCTCTTCAAAACTTGGTGTGCTCTACAGCACGGGTTTACCTATAAAATTACCTGTGTACCAGTCACATGTTTTTCCTGGAGCAAAATTTAATCCGTGGGGTGTCAATCAAGGTACATTTATACATAATTTTATAAAAAATGTAAGCAAGAGAGTGAGCTTCACTTACTTATAATTAATGAGTGGTTGCAAATGACTCATAATAAGTATCATAATGAAGTTCGTTACATCGTGTTAAAAGACAACATATTTGTCCTTATTTGAGGACACATTCCATGTCAGCAGACTATTAGCATTCCACATTTCTTAAATATTACTTATGCTGATCGTTATTTCAATTTTCTTAACTTGACACTGCTGTTGCCCAATAATCTCTAATAGAGTTTTGTTGTACCTAGGTTGATTCTATTCATTTAGAAGCTCTATCGCCATGACTTACTTTGATCAGATTAACAAAAGTTATATGGCAATTTCCTTCTCTTAAGCGCAGAACGTACGAATTCTAGAAAGGAAACCGGAACAAGAAGAACCAAACTAGATTACCATGACTGTGCTTGGTCTTGTATAAGTAAAAAAATGTAATGCTGTTTATGTTCGTTTCCTTTGACAAATGTCATGCGTAAAATGTGTTTATTCTAATAACGAATTAACTGCTTCAAAGATGTAGTTCGGGTATGCTTTTGTCAATCTTTGCTAGACATCTGCATCCTGTTGTGTTAATTTTCATTTTATAAACATCCAGAAATACAGATAAACTACGATTTCACAGGACTGTCCGGGTGCATAAACAAATACCTACTACCTGTGTTATTCATTATTTGTCTAAGAGGGCCAGTCCAAAAACATTAAAGCAAAGACATACCATTCTGCACTGTTTTAAATTTTGCTGGTATAACTAATTCGCGCTAAATACAACATAGTTAATTTTTTTATTTGTCTTTATTAAATTTATAAATTTATTTACATGTTTTATTCTAGTTTCATTTTTAAATAGCGTATTGGTAATGAGAGTAAATAAGATCATATAAGTCGTATGGTATATGACACAGGAGCCGATAAATAATCACACGATTTTGATAACATGTCTATATGTAATATGAAGAGAATTATATGTGAGATCATTAATTAACATTTGTTAGCACAGTGAACCTAATTACAAATTGAAGTAAATCTCTGTAAGCCAATTTTTGTAATTAAACTTTGATCTCCTTCGCAGTCCAAAAATAGATATTAAAAAAATATTTGCTTCTACTTCGGATGAAAAGTATTATGAGAATACAATAACACAATACGTAACAAAATAACAAACATAAGTACGAAAATTACAAACGCCAGACGTTACAGAATAGAAACGACAACAGTTGTGTAACTTATGGTGCAATCTGGTGTTACATAACAAACGAGAAGAACTACACGTAGGGCTGACCAACCAATTTTAATGTTTGATTATTTATTGATACATTTCTGAAAGTGAAATTAAAACGATTTTGTTCCTTTGTATTTATTTCTTAACAAAGAAAGTCCCCCTTGTATTATTTGCACATCGATGGGAATTGTACAAGGTTTATTTTACTTGGAATGGCGTTTATCTAAAGTAGCTTATTTTCGACTATGAAGAACATCTTCGCGTTTATTATAAACGACATGACCGTCAGATCAATGTAGTGATAATATGTAAAACTCAACATGGAATCTCTATAGTTTGACGTGATAAAAAACGTATCCTTTTAATGTAAAAATCGAATCGACACATGCATTTGAAGTTGAGAAACATGTCATGCGTTCTGAAATAGTACAAGGAAACCTTAAGAACAACTAGACAGAAGACGATTACAAATCCGGATAGGGACAAACAGGTGCAAAACAAAACAAAACCAACACGATG
The DNA here is from genome assembly GCA_944474755.1 of Limnoperna fortunei. Classification (NCBI taxonomy): domain Eukaryota; kingdom Metazoa; phylum Mollusca; class Bivalvia; order Mytilida; family Modiolidae; genus Limnoperna; species Limnoperna fortunei. The sequence goes on from OX104124.1 coordinate 58,417,611, forward strand.
CATTAAGTAAGCAGTATCGACCTTTAATTGGACACACAGAGGTGCAACCAACGTGAAGTTGAAAGTTGTAAAATATATGTCATCACCTTGTTGTAGAGTCTTGTTTGTAGTTTTTGCGATTTTGTTTTCAGAATATCGTCTGAGACCGAATTAAATGCATTACAATTGTTTGAAGGTTTAGGTTATGTCTTGTAGGCCTCCTATGAACTCAGTCCCATACCAGTACACACATAGGTCATTGAAGAAAGGAGCACAATTAGTTATTATTGGAATACAATTAGGCCTTTGACAAAGGTGTCTTTCTAGCATTTGAACTATTTTATCGTCAATTAATTTATTAAATTTGCCAAAAAAATTCTTTCCCTACAAGGTGTATGGGCTAAAGCAATATGTTGTAAACCAATTCACCGATGATAATTACTAAAATGCATAAATTTTGAGTTGTTCATTGAATTTCAGCTTTGAATACATGAAAACACGAGTTACTATTATCAGCAAATAATACACGTAGAATTATTCTAAGAACATGTTTTATTTGCATGGGACGATTAAAAGTCCTACAATACCACGAGGTTTTCAATCAACATATACACTACAACCATCATTGCACATTAAATAGAGTTTTTGTGAACCTGATTGCAAAAAATGAAATTTAAATTATGACTTGACATTAGATATATACAGAAAGTGCTATGGTAGAGACAAACACAAAACTAAAAAGAGCACCAACGCTGTATTTGAAAAACCTCTGAACAACAACGTTATTCCATTTGCCATTGAAGAAACAGCGTTGTTAATAAACATTAACACGTCTTGAGATTAAAACGATGAAAAGAAATAATAAAGGAAGATTTATTGCAAATTAGAAGCTAATTATTTCGTAATCCTTGGCAAGACAATTCATTTCGGAAATCACCGCGATAGACCGCTTAGTTAAATCCTCCATACAACTTGCAATTGACATAACATGTCAAATTTATCAACTTAACAATCTTTGGATAATATATAAAATTTATTCCACAAACAAGGCTTTTGTTATTACAAATATAATGCTATCTGGACGGCGTAAGTGAGCAAATAACTATGATATAATAGGATTGTCTTAAACATAAAGGAACTGTATTCGTATTCAAGTACTGCTAGAGTACTAATATGATATATGGCATGCAATGAACAAGCACGTTTCCTTACTATATTTCGTTAAATCGAATTTATTTAATGATGTCTGGGTTTATTAGACCTATTTACAGGTTAATTATTTCTTTGTTGTAACAATAAACGTTTTTGCATCTAATATAATATAATACGACATCAGAGTAATGTGTTTTGTTTGCAATTTCCTCAAATTAGTATATTCAATACAATGTTTTTGACCTTCATGACCGGTCATCCCGATTACATTTCGATATCTGTGTATTAGTTCTTGAATTTGAGTGTCTTTTTAGTTCTTTTTTTTTGTAAATGAATTTAATTGTTGTGTGCTTCGTTTTGCCTATGATCTTTTCAGATCCAAGCAGTTTCCATTTTCATAGCATTTTATCTTACACAATATAAAATTAAAAAAGTCATTGTGTAAGTAATCATTGCTCATTTCTTGAATGATGTAGTTTGTAAAAGTATTCTAATTATGCCACACGTCGAATTTTTCTGTTTCGCTTTAAAAGTGGCATTAATACATAACCTATTTGAGCGCATGAAACCATCTAATTGATCAATAAGTATTATGTAATATTGAAGTACAGAGATGATTTCCTAATTATACAAAAATTTTATTCCTATCGGACGACAAGTTAACAAATAATAATATAGGTTGTGGGCAAAAATGCAGCGAGCGTACAATAACTGACATCAACAATGGGTTGTAATTATGCAAGGAGTGTGCAAGCATGTTACCGACTTTACCTCGCGGTCAGGCTTATGAACGAAAAACCAGATAGTGTTAGCGCGTCTAATACGTGGTGTGAATCACATTTTGTAAACAGATGTTTGTAGCGTGGGTAATACGTTTTGTAAACCAGACAAAGGAAAGACTATCTACCCTCAGCGCAAATGTCCGAGCGTATTTGAGAATGATTTCCTATAGCGATCATTAAAATTATGGTGACGACCATAGAACTACTGAAGAGATCACATTAACACGATCTAGATCAGCAGAAAAGTCTACCCGTGGCAGAATCCGAACGTTGTTAAGTTGAGAAGCAAAGTTATTATATAGACATAATAAGCAATAATATTATATGATATATATATTATATAATATTAGGAAGATTAAGATGGCCGCTGAACTGCTAACACAGATATTTTAGCCTCTCAATTTTTGCAAGAAATGAAATTTTAATTTGGAAGGTACTTATTGGACGATGAAGTTTTTTTCTTTTTACAATATACTGTCAAGTATTGTAGTATTGCAGCATTGGATATTCATTGAATGCAGTTCTGTTTTTTAACTAAGTACGTCATCTTTTGTGACAACATGCCTGGAGGGAATACTTCTAATTCACAAAGTAAACAAAAGCAAAAAAAGAGAAAAGAAAAACAACACCAAGCCAGAAAAGAACTCAATTAGAAGTTTCTAATGATTTTAATACTCGTTTGGACTTATAAGAATTATTTAACTTCCAAAAACTTCCGAAAAAAACTTAGATGAAAGTAAATTTTCTCCAAACGATATAACAACACAGAGAAAATTGGAATGAAGGGACAAAAGATCTGGTGAAAACCTCTGTCGTAAAAATCTTGTGACTGAAATAGTTTAAGGACTGTTAAATTTGGGTCAACAATTGAATAAAAAATGAATTACAAAGTGAACAAACTTCAGAAATGACACACTATTCATATTTATTAAACATTTAAGTAAATGAAAACGATTTTTAAGATTTGTTGAACAACCTTAAAATCCGAATAATTAAAAAAACAGATACTCGACTTTTACACACGAATTTTCAAAAGTCATATTGATAACGTGTTATGCGCCAGTCAGCAATTCGATGTGTATTGTTTGTAATTATTCTATGTATGGCCATCGTCACTATCTCTTTTGCACTTTTACATAACATAATTTGGCTTGGAAATACTATTTCTTAAAACATAAAAGAGGTAATAGTGATATATATTTAGTTGGTACATGCAATTATATTGGACAGAGTAATACTGCTTAAGAGTTCCGGATTTTAAATAATAAAGACAAACGTTAGGAAGAGATCATAAATTTATTTATGAGACTATCTGACGAGTCCGCACAGGTAGATATAAAAATAAAATATTTTACGATAAAACACTAAATCTTTACATGCCTCATTAAATAACTGGGCATCAAGAAAAACTAAGGTAATTCCACGTACAATCGTACCACATTTGAAAGAGATGAAATCACGTCTCACCGTTAATCCTTCGAGACTTCTTTGAATGTAAATTAGGACAAAGAATCTGAATACTTTCATACAATAATTTGTGGCATGTGGTATATGATACATATCTCTTTTTATCAACTGACCAACTTAAATACTACAGTAATGAAAGCGGGAGTTTGGCAAGTCATAAACATGGTTTAACCAACCATTTCTTTTGAAATGCCTGCAGCAAGTCAGGAGCATACTATATGTGAGGTTGTTGGTTCTGAAGTTAACGCTTCTCGTACTTTGATTTGTAGATTGTCTTTGTTAGCAGTTTCATCGGTATTCTGTTTTACCTTTACATACAGGTTATTTATTATTGTAACCACCCAGTATATTTGTTTGTAAGTATTTTTATCACTCGATTTATGTTGTTTTGATAGTTTCAACATGTATGTCAACACTACATAGGATATTTATTTTACTCTTGTAGACAGACTGCTGAGATATTCAAGTCCACATTTTGTGTATTGTATTTTTGTATATTGACATGACATAAGTTTCATTAAACTCTGCTAGGATATTTCATTTCAACATGATTACAACGACAATCATCAGGTTAATCCATAGACAAAGAGATCTAGCAAATACAATGTAAACAACTTATATGTTTGAGAAATGTCTTATTATTATAAAAACAAAACCAATGCCGAAATACTGAGCAAGAAGAACAAAACAAATAAAGACAAATAACCACAATACAAAAATACGACACACAATACCAGAAGTAGTGAAATTAGTTACCGCTGTATGTTAAGTTTCTTTAATCAGTAACAGCACTACAGCAACAGTGTAATGTATAGTTATACATGAACGCCGATATAAGAACATCAATACTATTTCGATGAAGTAGTAGCGATAAATTGCATTACGTTGAGTTTGTGACCATCTAATGCTCACGAATTCAGGCATACAACAGTTTGTTTCACTAATGAGACAACGTGATAGCTTGTCTAGCCTGGTAATTTTTTCGTTGTCTTAACCCGTGTCTGAGGTAAGAATGTAAGGCTTTTTTGTACGTTCAAAATGTCTTCTGACTCCACTCAGTTTGTAACACTAGATTTATGTCGCTAACAAAAATGTGAAAAGGTTGAATAACTTGGAGTAATTGATTGTTGTCTTATGTTCCTTGATGATGTAAACTAAACTTGTTATCTTCCAAAAAATGTCATAGACACACTATAGTGTCCCTCTGTCGATAAATAAAACCCAATTAGTTGTTCATGCAACTTTGATCTGTTTTCTGATAAGTATAAGTCGTATGGTATTTGACACGGGAGTCAATTAATAATCACAGAATTTTGAAAACATGTGTATAATATGAAGAGAATTATATGTGAGATAATTGTCTAACATTTGTTAGCACAGTGAACCTAATTACAAATTGAAGTAAATCTCTGAAAGCCAATTTTTGTAACTAAACTTTGATCTGCTACGCAGTCCAAAAGTTGATATTTATAAAATAGTGTTTCTATTTCGGATGAAAAGCATAATGGGAATACAATAACACAATACGTAACACAAGACCAAACATAAGTACGAAAATTACAAACGCCCGACGTTACAGAATATAAAACGAAAGCAGTTGTATAACTTATGGTGCAATCTGGTGTTACGTAACAAACGAGAAGAACTACACGTAGGGCTGACCAACCGATATAAATGTTTGATTATTTATTGATATATTCCTAGCAGCATTGTCAAATGCAAAACTTATAAACGAATTAACACGTGATTTAACCACAACAAGGGGCATATATTGAAAAAAACTGAAATTAAAACAATTTTGTTCGTTTGTGTTTATGTCTTAACAAAGAAAGTCTCCCTTGTATTAGTTGCACATCGATCGGAAGAATACAAGGTTAATTTAACGTGGAATGGCGTTCGGCTAATGTAGCTTATTTTAGACTATGAAGAACATCTTCACGTTTGTTGTAAACGGCATGACCGTCAGATCAGTGTAGTGATTATATGTACAGATCAGCAAGGAATCTCTATAGTTTGACGTGAAAAAAACCACATCCTTTTAAGGTAAAAATCGAATCGACACATGCATTTAAAGTTGGGAAACCTGTCATGCGTTCTGAAATATTGCAAATAGTGCAAGAAAACCTTAAGAACAACAAGTCAGGAAACGATTATAAATCTGATAGAGACAAACAGGTGCAAAAGAAAAAAAAACACGATGCGTTAAGTAAGCAGTATCGACCTTTAATTGTACACACAGAGGTGCGATCAACGTGACGTTGACAGTTTGTAAAATATATGTCAACAACTGTCCTAGAGTCTAGTTTGTAGTTTTTGCGATTTTTTTCAGAATATGGTCTAAGTATGAGACCGAATTAAGTGCAATACAAGTGTTTGAAGGTTTAGGTTATGTCTTGTCTTCTCGTCATTCGTAGGCCGTCCAATAGCAGTACACACATAGGTCATCGAAGAAAGGAGCACAATTAGTTATTATTGGAATACATTAACATGTCTTGAGAATAAAGGCGATGAAAAGAAATAGTAAAGGAAGATTTATTGCAAATTAGAAACTAATTACATCGTAATCCTTGTCAAGACAATGTTCATTTCGTAAATAACCACTATAGACCGCTTAGTTTAATCCCTCGTACAACGGGTATTGACCTAATATTTCAAATTTATCAACTAAACAAGCTTTTGATAATATATAAATTCTATTCCACAAACAAGTCTTTTATTATTTCAATAATACTTCATTAATGATATCTGGACGGCGTAAGTAATCAATAAACAATGATATAATAGGATTGTCTTAAACATAAAAGGACTGATGTATTCGTACTTAAGTACTGCTAGAGTACTAAATATGATGTATGACATGCAATGAACAAGCACGTTTCCTAAATACATTTCGTTAAGTCGAGTTTATTTAATGATGTCTGGGTTTATTAGACCTATTTACAGGTTAATAATTTATTTGTTGTAATAATAAACTTTTTTGTATCTAATATAATATAATACGACATCAGAGTAATGTGTTTTGTTTGCAATTTCCTCAAATTAGTATATTCAATTCAATGTTTTCGACCCTCATGACCGGTCATCCCGATTATATTTCAATTGTTTATATCTTTGTATTAGTTCTAGAATTTAAGTTTCTTTTTTGTTCTGTTTTTGTAAATGAATTCAATTGTTGTGTGATTCGTTTTCCCTATGATCTTTTCAGAGCCAAGCAGTTTCCATTTTCATAGCATTTTATCTAACAAAAATTTAATATAAAAGTCATCAAATAAGTAATTACTGCTCATTTTTGGAATGCTATATTTTTAAAAAGTATTCTAATTTCGAATCTTTCTGCTTCGCTTTAAAAGTGGCATTAATACATTAACAAATGTGACCGTAAGAAACCATCTAATTGATCAATAAGTATTGTGTATTATTGAAGTACAAAGATGATTTCCTAATAATAATAAAAAAATGATTTCTATCGAACGACCAAAAAACAAATAAGAAATCAATGCGTTAAAGATGGCAATAGGATAAAGAAAGTTGATTACCACTGGAAAGTATTAAGTATATGTTGAGGGCAAAAATGTAGCGAGCGTACAATTACTGACATCAACAACGGGTTGTAATTATGCAAGGAGTGTTCAAACATGTTACCAACCTTATTTTGCGGTCAGGCTTATGAACGAAAAACCCTATCAGGCAACTTGACAGGCAGCTCGGAGGGTTAAACAATGTGAACCCATACAGCATGTCATTTATATCAGTAGTGTATTTGTTGTTGTGGAATGTAGAATGTAGATGTGTATATTATACAGTTCTGCATGCGCATGTTTAAAATCTAAAATTTTTATAATAGTTTAACTCAAAATTGGTTTCATACGTTAAACTTAGAGCACTGTCATAATTGATATGCAAATTTAGTTTTTAGAATATGCTATACCAGTCAAGTATTTATCTAAATCGAATCTCAAAATTAAGATAAGGAGCTTTTATTAATACTGTGGTTAGTCCAGCAGTCAGCAGTAGAATTTACCCAAATAAAATGTCGTTCATGACTCCAGTAATATATAATTCGTTACTCCATAGTCAGGTTTCATTTAGTCATGGTAATATCGTGTATTCAACAGTAGCGCTTCAACCAAGTATAATTCATGAATCCATTGGTTTACAATTACGTTTCGTTAAGTCGAGATCCATCTATAGCACTTAAACCAAATGGCATTTATGACTCTAATGTTATAACATTCTTTACACTAGAGTTTCGTGACTTATCAGTTGTGCTTAAATCATAACTATTAGAAGATCAAATGATTAAAATGTTAAGATAGTTCATTATCCTAATTCCAAGGTCAGTCATTATCCCCTTTTCAGCAGGTTTAAAGATTTTTAACATTGAATTAATCTGTCCCACAAATAATAAAGGCAAAAACAATTTGATCATATTTGGTGTCCCGATGTCTATTGTTTTTTCAATAGCAAAGACCTCGGTAATGTTCGGCAAACATCGGAAATACTACTTGAGTGACTAACTCTATTGGTCAAAACTATAAACACTGACTCAAAGTAAAACAATTTATTAATTTGTATCATTAATTAGCAATATATTGTTTTAATAAAGCTGTGTTTTTTGGTCAAAAAATAAAATTAAACGGTGACTTAAATTATGGGTCGGATACCTTAATTGGCCATGTTTGATCGTATCAATATTTTAAATTATCACTGATATAGATGAATAAAAACCTTTCTATTCATCTTTCTAAATCATTTTTTATTCAGTTACCAGTATAATGGAATTGCTGAACAAATTCGATTTAAAGCGTTTTCGTTCACGACAAAGTGATTTGCCTACAGCTAGTGCTAATGAACTTTCGTACATTTAATGTAATGGATATTTAGAACCCTGCACTACTTAATAAGCTATACAGTATCATATTAAAATAATTCCTGGTAACCATTCCTAAGATACGTGGCAAACATCGATACAAATAATGTAAGCAGTGGTTTAGGAAGTTATTTAGGAAATTTATGAAATTTAAAGATGCCAAAAGCGATGAGAACTAATTTCGAAACAGACAGATGTTGATAGCGTGTGAATTACGTGCTGTGAATTACATCATGCAACAGATGTTAATAGCGTGAGTAATACGTGCTGTTAATCACGTTATTAAAGCCACATAAGTGATTGAATTTAAAAATATCTAGATACTGACCTTGTCGTTTAAATATCTTTTTAATAGCATAATGTTAGAAAATTCTATAAAATATATGTCAACAGCATCTATAATGATGGCTGTTAGAAAAAATGGGTTAATAGGAAAGATCGACACTTAACATTTGTTTAGTCTTAAGGAGAAAGAAGTACAATTTATCTACAAAGGTGAATCACCGCTGTTTTTAATTCAGGATGTTTGACACTTTACAAAACAGAAGTTTCATATCAAAATGTTTTTCGATAAAGAAGAAAATTTACCTTTGTTACCAAAAGGTCACAAAACAACGGACTAAGTAAATTAGAAACAATTCAAAACATTAAATACATTAAAATTAAACAATACATATTTTGCCAACAAAAATGCATCACTAAATAATTTGCTGTCAGTATAACTTTGCAAGAAAGTTAGAGATAAACAATCTCGCAAAAATCAGAAAAAATAACAATCTACAACAAATAAATGAAGTCAAAAATTAGCGTTTTCTGCTGAAAACTTTCGACTGTTTTAATACGTCTACATTTTAATGCTAACAAATAATACTGATAGTGTCCTCCTGCTGCAGCAACAGTCAGAACACAAATAAGACGACGAATTAGGTGTGCAGTGGAATAGTGTTTTACTATCCACGCATAGCATTTGCAATCTGCTGTAAAGTTACTGGCATAGGTTGTTGTCTCAATGCAGGTATTTGAAGCCGCTTCCAAAGAAGAAATAATACAAACCGACCAAACAACAAGAACCCAAAGTTAAGGGTCAATTACAAATCCGGATTTAGACAAACATATACAAGACAAAACAAAAGCCAAAAACATAAAACCAGGAAGTGTGTAACCCAACTCAATAAAAATCAGGTGCTTCGGTGGTGGAAGTGCCTTTCTCAAATTAGACACCCGTCAATAACTCATGGTCATGTATAGGAAATGTCAAATCATGGACAAAGAAAGACTATCCATGACTCAGCGAAAATGTCTGGTATTTGTCTGGTATTTGAGAGATTTATATCCCTAAACGATAAATTAATACATTGCGACGACCATAGAACTTGTGAAGGGATCACATCAACGAGATCTAGATCAGAAAAAAGGTATACCCAGAGCAGAATCCAAACGTTGTTAATGTTGATAAACGCAGTTATTATATAGACATATAGACATAATAAGCAATAATATTATATGTTATATATATTATATAATATAAGGAAGATTAAGATGGCCGAGAATATAAGGATGGTCGCTGAAAAGTAAACACACTTATTTTCACCTCCTCAACGTTTGCAAATTTAGATGATGTTTTGGATACATAGATGTCAAATTTATAGAACGATTTCATCCTTAATGATTATTTATGCTGTGGTTTAAAATTTGAGTTGAAATTTTAATTTGAAAGGTAATAATTCTACTTTGAAGTTTTTTATACATTACATATAGTGTGAAGTAGTAGTATTGCAGGTTTGGATTATCATTGACTACAGTTATGTTTTAAGTATTTCATTTATTGTGAAAACATGCCTGCAGGAAATACTTCTAATTTACAAGGTCAACGGGGCCTAGGTGGCTGAGTGGTTAAGGTAGTTTTGTCTACTTTTGACCAAGTGGTCTGTCAACACTGAGTTTGCGGGTTTGAGTCTCACTGCGGGCAGGGTGTACTCAACTCAAACCTTAATTGACAAGGATTGCCAATTTAGGGGTTTTCTTGGGGTATTCAGGCTTTCTAACCCAATTAAAACTGGGCGCCATGATATAGCTAAAAACTTGCTAAAAGTGGCGTAAAATATCATTCAAACAAACAAACAAAAGGTCAACAAAAGCCTGTAAAGAAGTGTTCAAACATTGCTTGCAACTAAGAAAGAATATGACAACTACCACTCCAGAAAAGAACTCACTCTGAAGTTTAAATGTAAATGACAATGTGCAGAAACTATCAGAAACATCAACAATATCAAAGCAAGCAGATGTGAGTAGCAACTACAATGACCAATGCTCAATAAAGATAACAAAGTGTATAATTTCACAAGACGAACAAAACAAGATCTTCGTAAGGACTTTATCGAGTTAGTGAAATCAGATATGAATGTACATCTGAAAGAAAGGGATATAGTGGCTATACATAGATTGCCATCTCAGCATGAACCCTGTCATCTCATTGTAATGTGTTTCAGTAGTGATGTCAAGAGAAGTCTTATGAGGAGTAGAAATGTACTTACGAATGAAGTTTGTAGACGATGTCACACAGTGAAACATGGAACTTATACGTAGATTGGAAAAAAGTCATCGTTTGACAAAGTATTTCAATTGTAACGTTTATGGTAGAACTTCGAGTGGTTTGCATGATGACATTAACTATAGAATAAATCAATTAAGTAACTATTCAGCATATTTATCTACTATCTGTGCTCATATATTTAAATACATTGTTTACTAATTACATTTAAAAAAACAATTTGTGATATTTAATTGTGTTCGGAAATGTTCTGCTGTAAAAATTGTTATATTATATCTTGTCATCTTAGTGTTTTATTTTTTATTATTTTAAACACATTAAATGTTCAATTATTGAAAAGCCAGTTTTTCAGTTATAGTATTTATAGTTATCAGTAGAACAAGACATTCAGGAAATATAAGATAGGGATACATTGCAATTCTTATCAATCCATTGTCAGGGTCTTCGAAACGCAAACAAAAGTAAAGATCTTTTAATGCACTAAGGTAAAAAAAATTACAATATTTATTGTTTACAAGATACACATTTTACAAGTGAATTTGAAAATTTAGTAAGACGTACTTGGGGCTTCGAATGCTATTTTTCATCTTTTTCCTCGAACTCAAGAGGAGTAGCAATTATATTCATTAATAATTTTGTAGTCAAAGTATTAAAAAAGAAAGATGTATCGGGTTTATTATTTGTTTAAGGTGCAGAATATGATAAACACAAATACCGTTTTTATCTTGTATGGTCCAAATAATGACAATCCCGACTTTTTTTTATCAGGTTATGAATATTATTGAAGGATTTGGTATTGAAGATTTTAATTTAGTTTTACACCCAAACTAAGCCTATTATAGCTACAAACATAAATAATGCAAATGCAAGAATAAAGTTTTAGAAATAATGGACCAATTGTATTTAATTGATCACTTTCGGGAACTTTCTCTTGAAGTTAAAAATATATACATAGAGGAAAAAGACACATTTTAAACGGACAAGACTAGATTTCTTTCTTATTCCTGATTAAACGTTGAGGAATAGGAAAAATGTATTATTGAATCTAGTTGTTCAGACGATTCAATGATTGTACTTGAGTGAAAATTTAATTCTTTCGTTCGTGGTAAGTGATTGTGGAACTTTAATTATTCATTACTATAGGATTCAAATTATGTAAAAGTAGTAAAAGCAAAAATATTGCTGTCAAACAGCATTATTCGGTTCTTGTTTATAACTTTGAAAAATTGAATGATATCATGAGTCCTTATATCTTACTTTCAACAATCACCTTTTTCTTTAAACATTGTTAATGGAGATTAGAGGAAAGACAATTTTATATGCATGCCATAAAAAGAGAGAGATCAAAATAAAAGAGCAAAAATATTTATTAAAAGAAATTAAACAGTTGGAGACATCAATACAAGAAAATTTGTGTCAGGAATATTAGAAAATAAAAAAGGAATAACTAGACAATATAAGAAATGAAAAAAAGAAAGGAAAATAGTAAGATCTAGAGTATGGTGCGTTGAAAGAGGAGAAAACAAATAAACACTTTTGCGGATTGGAATCTAAAAACTTCACCAGTAAAATTATTCCAAAGGTAGAAAATAAAAATTGGGACATTATTACAGACCATTATGCTATACTAAATGAAATAACACATTTGTATGCAGACCTGTATAAAGCTAAAGACAGTAATGGTGAAGATTGTAATTAAAAATCATTAAAGAATGCGTTGAAAAATTAAATTATCAGACATTATCAAATGGAGAAAAAGTTAGTTTAGAGAAGGAGATAACTTGATATAGCTAAAAACTTGCTAAAAGTGGCATAAAACATCATTCAAACAAACAAACAAAAGGTCAACAAAAGCCTGTAAGAAGTGTTCAAACATTGCTTGCAACTAAGAAAGAATAGGACAACTACCACTCCAGAAAAGAACTCACTCTGAAGTTTAAATGTAAATGACAATGTGAAGAAACTATCAGAAACATCAACAATATCAAAGCAAGCAGATGTGAGTAGCAACTACAATGACCAATGCTCAATAAAGATAACAAAGTGTATAATTTCACAAGACGAACAAAACAAGATCTTCGTAAGGACTTTATCGAGTTAGTGAAATCAGATATGAATGTACATCTGAAAGAAAGGGATATAGTGGCTATACATAGATTGCCATCTCAGCATGAACCCTGTCATCTCATTGTAATGTGTTTCAGTAGTGATGTCAAGAGAAGTCTTATGAGGAGTAGAAATGTACTTACGAATGAAGTTTGTAGACGATGTCACACAGTGAAACATGGAACTTATACGTAGATTGGAAAAAAGTCATCGTTTGACAAAGTATTTCAATTGTAACGTTTATGGTAGAACTTCGAGTGGTTTGCAGATGAATTTGGAATGCATGATGACATTAACTATAGAATAAATCAAGGGAAGTGACTATTCAGCATATTTATCTACTATCTGTGCTCATATATTTAAATACATTGTTTACTTATTACATTAAAAAAACAATTTGTGATATTTAATTGTGTTCGGAAATGTTCTGCTGTAAAAATTGTTATATTATATCTTGTCATCTTAGTGTTTTATTTTTTATTATTTTAAACACATTAAATGTTCAATTATTGAAAAGCCAGTTTTTCAGTTATAGTATTTATAGTTATCAGTAGAACAAGACATTCAGGAAATATAAGATAGGGATACATTGCAATTCTTATCAATCCATTGTCAGGGTCTTCGAAACGCAAACAAAAGTAAAGATCTTTTAATGCACTAAGGTAAAAAAATTACAATATTTATTGTTTACAAGATACACATTTTACAAGTGAATTTGAAAATTTAGTAAGACGTACTTGGGGCTTCGAATGCTATTTTTCATCTTGTTCCTCGAACTCAAGAGGAGTAGCAATTATATTCATTAATAATTTTGAAGTCGAAGTATTAAAAAACAAAGATATATCTGGTTATTATTTGTTTAAGGTGCAGAATATGATAAACACAAATACCGTTTTTATCTTGTATGGTCCAAATAATGACAGTCCCGACTTTTTTTTATCAGGTTATGAATATTATTGAAGGATTTGATATTGAAGATTTTAATTTAGTTTTACACCCAAACTTAGACTATTATAGCTACAAACATAAATAATGCAAATGCAAGAATAAAGTTTTAGAAATAATGGACCAATTGTATTTAATTGATCACTTTCGGGAACTTTCTCTTGAAGTTAAAAATATATACATAGAGGAAAAAGACACATTTTAAACGGACAAGACTAGATTTCTTTCTTATTCCTGATTAAACGTTAAGGAATAGGAAAAATGTATTATTGAATCTAGTTGTTCAGACGATTCAATGATTGTACTTGAGTGAAAATTTAATTCTTTCGTTCGTGGTAAGTGATTGTGGAACTTTAATTATTCATTACTATAGGATTCAAATTATGTAAAAGTAATAAAAGCAAAAATATTGCTGTCAAACAGCAATATTTGGTTCTTGTTTATAACTTTGAATAATTGAATGATATCATGAGTCCTTATATCTTACTTTCAACAATCACCTTTTTCTTTAAACATTGTTAATGGACATTAGAGGAAAGACAATTTTATATGCATGCCATAAAAAGAGAGAGATCAAGATAAAAGATCAAAAATATTTATTAAAAGAAATTAAACAGTTGGAGACATCAATACAGAAAAACTTGTGTCAGGAATATTAGAAAATAAAAAAAGGAATAACTAGACAATATAAGAAATGAAAAAAAGAAAGGAAAATAGTAAGATCTAGAGTATGGTGCGTTGAAAGGGGAGAAAACAAATGAACACTTTTCCGGATTGGAATCTAAAAACTTCACCAATAAAATTATCCCAAAGGTAGAAAATAAAAATTGGGACATTATTACAGACCATTATGCTATACTAAATGAAATAACACATTTGTATGCAGATCTGTACAAAGCTAAAGACAGTAATGGTGAAGATTGTAATTAAAATCATTAAGGAATGAGTTGAAAAATTAAATTATCAGACATTATCAAATGGAGAAAAAGTTAGTTTAGAGAAGGAGATAACTGTTAAGGGAGCTAGTGCTGTACTTTACAAATGAAAGGTAATAAATCACCAGGAACAGACGGCTTTACAACAGAGTTTTTTAAACGTCTTTTGGAAATATTTAAAGTTTGTTATTGTCGAATCTATAATTCATGGATATAAAGTAGAAGAACTATCCGTAACACAAAAACAAGAAATTATATCATTTTTACCAAAAGATGATAAGCCAAGACATTTTCATCGTCCCATATCTCTTTTGATCACAGTATATAAAATTGGGTCTTGGGTTATTGCAAGTAGAATAAAATAGGTTTTAGATAAAATTATACATAAGTATCTACTGGTTTTATCAGTGGACATTTCATGGAGAACATAAGACTAATTGACGAATTTGTTAGACTTTGAAAAAGATTGTGATATCTTGGGAATTTTTGTATAGTACTTAGAGTTTTTTAATTTTTGGTGAATCTATTATTAATTGAATAAAATTATTTTATAATTAGACAAACTGCTGTAAATCAGGGAGGAATTTTGTCAAGTTGTTTAAATATTTGGCGTGGTTGTAGGCAAAGCGATCTGTTATTACCTCATTTTTTTCTATGTGCAGAAATTTTAGGAAGTCAGGGGATATAAACATATTTAAATTATTTTGTATGTCACATGGACATCTAAAGAAACGATTCAGAAAGTAAAACACACCTTATCCAATAGAAGCATTTTTGTACAATTTGTTCTACGTTTTTTAAGCAATAACCATTATTTGTCATTGAATCAATACAGCGAAAGTTGTTTTACGTAATACTAGAAGACGATAGATAAAAACGTAAATTGAAGCAAACACAATGTTTTGTTTCAAAAGATGTAATTAAATTAAAATATATTGCTTTACTCAGTTCAAATTATTCCAATTAAATACTTTATGTAATCTTAATTGACAAGGATTGCCAGTTTTCCTACCGCAGGTCGGGGGTTCTCTCCGGGTACTCCGGCTTCCTCCCCCAATAAAAACTGGACGCCATGAAATAGCTGAAAAACTGCTGAAAGCGGCGTTAAAACACCATTCAAACAAACAAAACAAAACTTTATGTAATATAGGTAGCGTGTAAAAAAGAATATTTTAAATATTGCGTGACTTTATGTAACAAGTCAAAGTTTTAATAAGAAATAATATGTTTTCTAGTCTGCCACAACACATTTAGATTAAATTTGTTTGTTTAAATATTGCAATGATATTGCTAAATATGTAAATAGAAATACAGAGCTGCGCAAACGAAACGTCATAAGAAATAAAAATAAATAGTGATGACATTCTTGTCAGCATAAAGGTTGTTGACAATTTATTTAAACATGTTATAAATATATGTGTCTGTGCTTGCAGTTAAGGTAATCAGTTCTAGTCCTTAAGGAGGCCCTAACGAATATAAAATTAAAGGACATTTATCCTTCGGGAGTCTTAGATTTCTCTGCCACTGCGTATTCGTCTGGAGCACCTGAGTGGACTTTCGATTTTTTTAGATAAAATCGCTTTCTTTTTTTGTTTTTGGTTTTTGTTAAGTGTTGTTTATGGTTTGTCTCAATCGGATCATAGTAATTGTGTTTGTTGTTCGTCTGTTTTTTTTCCCAATTTTCTTTGCAAATTAAGTTCTAAAAAGTAACTAATAAAACATCAGTTTATATTGAATTATCAAGTGATTTTTGCCGTTATGGCCACCACGTCGGGATTGAATTCAGAATAGTTTGCAGTACGTTGGGTTTTTTTTAAAAAGAGCGAAAATTAGTTGTACTTGATAAATGTGTTTACTATGAAATAAAATAAGCTGCATATTTTAATCACACAGATTATAGAAGTAAATAAAGTCATTATTTTTAATATTATTAGGACCGAAAACAGAAAACTATATGCATTATTCCCCAAACACCGAAACTTAGCTAAAACATACATTTGTATTGACTTTGATTTAACAAACATATCGTATGAATAAAACACCACTAATTTCGCCAAGAAAATACAATACACTATACTGTAAAATAACAGGCTATTAGATTTTACTCACGCAGACTAGGCTTAATTGGAAACTAGCTCTTTCTATTTAACTACTGTTAAGTAAAACTAAATATGTTATGGGTACGATAATTAGTGTATATTGCCAACAAATATGCAAAAGGCAAAGTCACTGACAGGACAATAATAAAACAATTAGGTTCTTACTGAATAGCTTGATGTGTCTTGTGAGACAGAAGCCAAAACATGTACTAAAATTGTTTTAAATTATGCAGGGTAACTTTTAATATGCTGAATATGGTTTCTTCACATATCTCAAACTATTTATGAAGTTAAACATGCAGATAACATCTGGCACAGTGACATTTACAACATGTTTCTCTAATCAACACGTTTATATTGCTTACTGTAAAACTAAAGGTTTTTACAACATTTCGGACCAGCGTACAAACACGATCTGCACAGCTATATATGCGCACCTATACAGTTGAGATATGTTTTAACTAGAGTATAAAGTAATCTAAAATCAGCCTAATAACAAAAACTTTAAAAAGTCATTGTAATTTTCGTTGCGTTTAAGAAATAAGAGACGCATGGTTTTGTCAGTTATACATTAATTTTTTATTACAATATTTGAAATTAGATAACAAAAATTGATTCATCAGCCTTTAAGCATCAACTGTTCTATTTTTACAAATTACAACAAAAAGCTTTTACTATACCGGAACGATGGTCTCACATTTGATATTGTAACCACATTTTACTTGTGCATACAATAAGTTGCAGATATGATCTGGCCAGATTTGAACCATGATAGTGCCGTTTGCTACCTCCTTCGTGATGCGTTATGCAAAGAGAAAGGAGAAAACAATTTTCAAACGGTTTGTTACAACGGAAACCAAACCCGACACTGATCTTTAAAAGTTATTTATTGTGTGGCTTGGTAATAAATAATCTTAGAAGTAAAAATGTGACATTATGGTACATGGTACGTTAGCTGTCGTTTATGAATTATGTTATCATTTGAACATCATTTTGTACGTTGTCTTAAATTTACATATTAGCAGACAGGTTGACTAGTAATACTTTCTTATTTATATTACCTTTTATCTAATAATCAATAATCAATAACAATATTCTTTTTATCTAAAATTAGTTCGACTAAAAGTAATTTGATATAAGTTTCATAAGGTTCACAGTTGAAGCTTTTAGGCAACTTGTCATCAAACAATTGTGTCGCTTTACCGAGACAAAAACAAAAAAAAGGAATGCAAAAATATTACAAATGTTACGTGGGAAATAGAGATAATTGCGTTACGTATTGTACTACTCTGATGCTTGTTTATGATGCGTTAAATCTGGTATTATGTTATTTGAAAACTGACTTGTAAGTAATAATGGCAATTCAAATTTGTCATATTTCACAAATATTCACCGCCCGGTATTTTGTGTTTATCATTCTTTTGTAGAGTATAGTAGCAAATGTCGCACCAATGAATTTCAATTAAATGATGGTAATAATCTGCAAAACAGATCCAAACAGAATTAGAGAAAAAAGGTAGTTCTCATCAACTCCTCATGATGGTGTACTGCATTTATATATCACTGCTTACTTATTTGAAACCATTTTTTAACGACATAAGATAAGGTCATAGGTCACGCAAGTTATATCTTATAATATTGGTTGCTCGATTTGAATTGACCAATCCGATTTCAGCTTACAAAGCAAATTTAATTATTAAAGGTGAGCTTAATAGACTTTTTGAAGTAAATCTTATACAACGAGTCTGTCATATCCATCTGATTTGTTTTGAAAATACAAACGGTAGAGACGATAAATACGTGTAAACTATAATGCTAACACTCAGATTGGGTACACGCACTTTTTAAGCTCA
Organism: Limnoperna fortunei; assembly: GCA_944474755.1. Classification (NCBI taxonomy): domain Eukaryota; kingdom Metazoa; phylum Mollusca; class Bivalvia; order Mytilida; family Modiolidae; genus Limnoperna; species Limnoperna fortunei. Next base: position 58,436,350 of record OX104124.1, read on the forward strand.
AAGAATTTGTAGTGGTCATGATATATACAATTTATAATCAAAATCTAGATGTTCTGATGGGTGTTCAATCTTTAAGGAATAACTCGCCTGTTTACCAAACATACACTTTTTGAGCTGTCACCTCAGAGATATTTGTGTTGCCAATATTAATAATTAAAAGGAGAGAGCATGGGGTTTTTCTCTCAATTACGGTTATACATTTTTGCCGGGTAATAGCTTTTTTGCTGAGTAATAGGCTGAATTTGTTTCCTAAATTTGACACTTTTCTGTACATCACAATCGTAACTTTACGTGTATCCAATCTTATTTTAAAGTGGCAGTTAAGCTTGCCCACGTTATTGTGTTGTGCACGGAATGCTCGATTTGACACTGTTTCTGTATTATGTCGTATGTTTGACTGAATCGGAATTTCTACTTGCCAAAGGAATATTGAACAGTTTATTGTATTTTATTTATCAACAAGACGTTTTATTAACACAGCGTTATGGCGGGTATGAGACGCTAGATGTATTTAAATGTTCAGTAAGGGATATATTTTTATATTAAAAACAAAAGACTCTGTCTATAGTATACGTTTTGCCTGCGTAAAAATTCATAAGAAAAATGTTGCGAGCGGCCTTAATGACTTATGTGTTTGTCATCAATCAAGTTCGATGGCAGCTAAAATGTCATAATAAAGAATTTAATATTTAATCGTTTGGATGCAATTTATTCTATTGATTTAAGAAATACACTAGATGTTGAGAATGATAGATAACTTACTGAGGTTCTTTGTTATTAAATACGATTAACTGTGGGTTAAGAAGGGTTTTTAAGCGTTCAGTAAAAAATGGTTTAATATCTTACATCCCATTTAGGAGATAACTGTATTGTATTTGAAGATTTGCCGGCATCAATTGGTGATTTTATGGTCGGAAATTGAGTTTATTGGCGACGCGATGTGAAATCAAATTATGTAAAACAATGCCAAGCAGTTGATGATAATTTGACAAAATATTCATTACACAAACACAGACATTTTTCAAGAATGTTGATATTTTAAGAACTCCTACGTTCAGTAATATGATATTGGTTTTGCAAATGAGAGGTAGAACATTTTTAAAGAGACGTATGTGATAAAACGTATGTATCAAACCAAGTTCATAGGATTGGGATGGCCGAATCTAGCTTTTATTGCTTGTAGGACATAACTAGTGACAAGGTCGCGTTGATGAGTGGATAAATCCATGGCTAAAAATAAATTCGGGAATATTATTAATTACTCTCAACTCTTTCAATTTAATAGCTCCTTTTCTTTATCCAATACCGTTCTCTTATCTTTCTGAGATTGGTTGTCTGAACTTAGAGAGTGTAAGTTGTGCTTGACTCTAATTTAATTGACGTTCCTTATACTATTCCGTACTCATTTCCTTCTGAGATTTGTCGTTCATTCTATCCGTAGTTACTTTAAGTTATGCTTAACAAGAAATAGCCTGAATGTAGACGAATATGTACTTTATTCGCACATGCATGTCCCGACAGTGTTTTAGATTAAATTTTATATTCTTTAATTTAAAAAAGTATAAACTTTGATTTATGTTTTTGGTTAGAGAAATATTATTTGCTTATATTAAGGATCTTAACTTTTAATACACGTTCTTATTATTTCCTCAATTTATAACAGTTTATCTTTGATTTTCCACCAAATAACAATAATTGCGCTGTAGGTTTTGATGTGGCGTACTGTGTAACCTTCTAAAAACTATATCAGAATAATCATTTTTTTATGATTTTATAACGCACTCTACAACAGTCTTTTGCATAGAGGAAAATAGCAATTTTTGTTGTTTTAATATTTTGAGTCAGCTTATATTAAAACCAAAGATAATTCTTTTTAAATACAAAGGTATGATATACTGCATGACACCGTATAAACGGCATATCTGACACACAATAGAGAAAAACCTTCACAGATTTAAAACATTACAATGTAAAGTAAATTGAATTCAGATAGTCTACCTTCACATCGAAAATGCATAATAAGGCATTCAAAAAAAAATCAAAGTATATTAAATAAAGCTTTTAAAATAGTTTAACAAGTATTTTACGATCGCGAATTATACATTTTCACTTATCCACATATTTCTAATAAACATAACTGAAATAATAATATAAACAAAACTTAATATATAGGCTAAAGTTTTTTTTTACAAATATGATCTAAGATGATATCACTGTTTAAATTTTCATCATATGACAAATTCAAGTCACTTTTTAACTTTTATCTCTATCATTTACTTATTTACTGTATATAATATATATTACAATAAAGTATGATAATATACAATTATTCAAAGGTAAATATTTGCTATTGATAATCGACATACACGCCAGAGGTTAGTTACACAAGTACTGCATGATTTTGTAATTTGCACAATGCATGGCGAAACTGAATGGTTTTAGTTATCGTGCTGTGCTATTATCCGTAGAATTATATTAATTATTCGTTCTTAGTGCATTCATTCAACCATTTGTAACACTCGCACTAATTATATGATAATCCATTGAGCAGAATGATCACTCGTGCCTAGACCGTCGGATTTACCACGTGATAGTAGCAAACTGCGCGCTTGTTAAATCGGCTGAGTTAGGTGGCAATCGTAATCGTTTATAGAATATTCACAATGCTTAATTGCTTATTCTTTCATTGCATTTACCAATATTTTAATATGTAGTCGAAAATGTATCGGAACTTGAATGTTTAATAGTTACGTCGTAAATGACATACATTATCACGTCACTTTCAATAAGTGAACGATCTGAACTTATTTTACATGTAAATTACCGGAATTATACCATTCGGAAATATCGATATTTTATCTATGTCAATGTAACAAGGTTTAAAAAAAAAGACTTTTGCATTTTGGTACACTTTATGACTGAATCATTTCATATATTCAGTAGTTAATGCCTTGTAAAAGTAGGTTAATTAAGTGAAGAATCAATTGCGTCCTTTATACGTAAACGGTTACTTTGAAGTAAACGAAGGTACTTAAGTTGACGTTCTTTAACATTACCCATTTATGTCATTTTCTAACAGAAGATTAGGACAAATATCTGGAAAATATAATAAATATGTATCACAACCTTGATTGCCAAAAGGAAATATTTTTGTTGCATAATACAGGTTAAATGATAGAATGTTACGACCTTAAATCTAAATAACCTAACTAAAAAAACTTCTTGACCGACCCTGTTCATTATACCTCATCTAAATTTACGATGGGACACATAAACTGATAAATTTCATGTATGTCTTTTATTGGTTGTTTTCTTTACGTGCCTCGAGCAGTATTTATGCGTTATTCAGGTTCAGGACAAGTTAACAAACAATAAATCCACGAGAAATAATTGTGTGAAATAGAGAAAAAAACTGTGACTGCCACTAGAAAGTATGGAGTATTTGATACAGACAGAAAATTTAGTATTTAGTAGCGCCTACAATAAGCCTATTCTTTTTATGAAATGTACAAAAGTCTCTTTAATGATCAAGGAGCGTTGCGTTCTCCTAAAACGTTACCCACTGTTGTCCGCGGTCTCTATTATGCATGAACTGGTAAAGTGAATTGTATATTATATGATATTATATAGTATTGTGTGCCTACATTTGGTGATATTCTTGAGCATATTATTATTATAATTATGTATTTCTACTTTTTTCGATTGTCGACAACTGTAATTTAACAAAGCCAATTATTGTACATGCGTTTTATATTAGTGTTGTTTTTTCAATGTGATATGCATTAGTGTACACCGGTGTACTTTCAGATTAATAATATCTTTTTATCTTGCAATACCAACTCTTCAACACACTGTTGAAACTTACGTACATCTAAAATTTGTGATTTAATTTGTTAAGGCCATTTTTGTTTTTGTCAACATTGAACAAGTTCATCAGGTTTCTTATTAAAATGCCTTAACCCAAAATTCAGACGCAGATACGCTCAGATATAATGTCTTTGTTATGATCCTACCGGATATTTAACCTTTCATATTCATCTTCCAAGCGACAGATGTGATTGACATGGTAAACAATAAACATTAGAAAGTAATCCTCTGTAAATACGTTATGTGGGGGATTATCAACAGGAAAATATTCATTACCGGGAAAGTGAGGAGCAGTGCCAAAGCTGCCGTTTTGTTAATGTAGGGATGTAATGTATTGAGAATTTATCTCAGTGAAATGATTAGCATTATAAATTTAGTATAAAATAGCTGGCATCCAATTTAATTGTTGAACCCCACCCAAAAAACTTTTTACCTCAGGTGTAGACATCGTAAAGTGACAATGTTATGTAACTGACTGGTGTCTTGCCTTGTTCTATTCATTTTCATCCGCAGCGCCGAATTGAATTCAGTTAATTAAATGAAGAGCATATTTAACATTTGCTTTCCTTGTTGCGAAAATATCCAACTGTCTGTAGTCACAGTCGTAAGGACTGATCCATTAATGGACGACATTATTGCATGGATTGTGATCAGTCTACTGCATAGGCGTATCCGGTATATGAATTGGAAAATGAAATATGACCTTTCAAACAACGAAAGCCAAAACATACTTGCCATTTTCAATAATCTATTTTTGTAAAGCGGTGTAGATGTGAAGATATGATTACAAGTAATTATTCCAACTTAATTTTAATACTATATAATGTTGTTCCTGAAGTTATTAGGGTCGTTATCTGATGGAAAAAGGACATTTTGGTCATGAGTTTTTGGTGACTGACTGATTATTGTTTTTATGCATTTGATGTTGTCAACAGTCTGGTGCTCTTTTTCTCCATATTGCGACATTTTTTTCTACTGATTCTATAGGTATTATATAATTGTGGATTTAAATTTCCAGTATATTGGTCTTTTGAACAAATTATTTCGGAGGTGTTCATTGTAGAAGATGACCATGTCTTCACTTATAACATGACCTGCAGGGCTATTAGCTGAAGTTGGAATGAGGCAAAAGAAGTCATGGCGATTTGGCTTTGAAATCTTACAATATTTTGTAGTGGCAAAAGATAAGAATTTGTTCTTTTTATTTAGTCATGTTTTAATCACATGTTTCAAAGCTATAGTGTTCTTTACGATTTTAAGATAGAGGTTGTATTGATTGATTCAAACGTATTTGTGTAAAGTTTTTTGAACCGTCACTCTTATTTTATAAGTTAAAAGTTGTAAGCAATATAATTCACTTAACGAGGAATCAAAGGATTATGTATTTGTTCAGAATTGTACATCTCAAACAATTCGCGTTCTTGATTTCCGCTGGGTTACGTTAAAGTTATGCAGATATTTAAATTTATTTCAAACGGTTTCTTCTGCGATTTATCGTTTGAAATAATTCAAATTTCAATTGTCAGGGTACAGTAAATAATTTCTATAAACATCTAGAAATTTAGATTACATACACTTGTGTAAATCCAATTATACAAGGGTGAGAAACGAAAAACAAAATAAAGACAAAAAACAAAAAACAAAACCCACATTGAATCTACTGAACATTTAGTTGTTCATACCACGAAAAAGGTGGACAGAGCATCTACTTCCATGTGTCATTTTTGTCAATCAACAAAAAGTTTACCTGATAAAGCGTTAATTGATTAAGTAGTTTAATTCGATACTGTTTAATATTACGTAAATCATAAGTATCAAATACAAGTGTTTATTTTAAGAAAATACCAACTGTCGTGATCCGCCTCAATGTGCATAAGTTACAATGAAGATTTCGATGCAAGTTGATTAAGCCATCAACTTAATATACAGATTTTGATTGTAATGGACATTCCACAGAAATTCTGCAAATAATATAAGTCTTGATCTCTATCATAATCATGTACTATAAAACTATTAATTATTTGTATCATCAATCGATACTGTTGATTTCAAACAATAGTATGTTTACTGCTGGGTATCATGTACTTGATAATTTGTGACGATATCCCTGTTACCATTCTTGCGCGCTGGACACCTTTGGTATTTTTGTTACAAAAATGTGATACAATACAAAGAAATGAGATTTAACAGACAGACGCAAATCATTTCATACACATATCTTGTCATGAACGTGGAACTAAAAACGTGCAATTCATTGCACTGAACGAACGAAGACTTACTGACAGCAGTATGAAAACGAAAACTGAAATTGTATGGAGATGTAACACGAACATAAGGTTTTCCAAGGCAGTAATGCAATTACATTTCAATAAGTGAGAAAAGGATGAAAAAATGAAAAGTGTTGGGAAGTCTGGAAAAGCTAAAATTCAAACAATACAATAAACCCAACAAACAAGAGATCAACACAAAAACAGTTTTGTTTTCACTGGGGAGTTATACATGACGTCAAAGGGTGTGTGTCTCTATGACGATTAATTTTTTTCCATCCTCTGAAAAAAACTGTTTCCAAACAATCAAAAGTCAGTAGCCTCGCCATATTTATTTATTATTAATTAAAAACCATAACAGTTGTAATAACTCAAAGTGACCATAAATATAAATGTCTGTCAGCACACCCAAATAACAAAACACGGGTGCCAATAAACAATGTCTGTAAGTTGGTTCAAACAATATAAAACGTTTGGCAATATACAATGGATGTCTGCAGGCTTAAAAAATAAACACGGGTGGCAATACAAGTTCAGCTGGTATTAATTAATATGCACTATACATTTGACATAATGGCATCATCTCGTCGCCTATAACATTTTTTTTAATTCTTTAATAAAATAAATATAACACATGATTATATTGATGGCATTGCCATTCTACTTAACAGTTGTCTGGACAACGGTGTTCCCTTCAACATTGATAATACAGTACCTTCGGTTCAAGAATTATTATAGTTGAAAGCAATACCACTAGCACCTGATACTGCAGAAAAATGTGAAAAACTTAACACGTTTCTGTTTTGTTTAAATGTTTTTAAGCCAACTTTCAGCAATTTTTAGCTTTATCTTTGCGACCAGCTTTTTTAGAGGAGGATGAGGCCTGAGTACCCGGAAAAACCCCTCCTTGTTAGGAAAACTGGCATTCATGGCAAATACGATTGGACTTCTTCCAGGAAAAACTCATCTCTTCAACTGGAGTGAACTACCTTAACCACTCGGTCACTAAGGTTTCAATTTATAAAACATATGCTAAAACTTGAAATATGATGGTTGTTTTCAATGACAAAAATGTATTTTCCTGTTTAAGTCCTGTTTGCACACAGTTTAGGTAATTTTATCACAAAGGCATATGATCTCTTACCAAAATCAGTATTACTCTTGCGGCTCGAGAGTCCTCCAAGGAGCTAGTCCTACCGCAACCAGCTTCATGTAAATGTACAATACGCAATTTTAAATAATCCCATCTAACATATTGGTGTGATGTGTTAAAAACCGTACCAACATGTTTGTGGTGCTTTACGTGTAAGTCAGCATCAAAATTGCTTGTGTTCTACTTATCTTATCTTTTAAGGTATCCGACCAATAATTGATCTTTTTTTCCTACCCAGAAATAAATCTGTATTAGATCCATGTATTGATACAAATGAAATAAATTGTTTCTTTGGAGTCATGTTAACAGTTTTGAGCAGAAAAAAGTAGTAATAGTATTTCCAATGCTTGCCGAAAATAACCGAGGTCTGCTCTATAAAAATAATGGATATCCGGGACATCAAATATGATCGCGTGGTTAATTGTGGTATTTTTGCCTAGCATATTGTTACAAAAAATCAAATTTTATTTCAATTCACCTTTATCAATAGACATTTAGCGAGACTCCTTTCCTAATCTATATCTTATACCAATCTTCACGAGTCCTTAATTATATTGTAAAGAAGGCAAATGCCAAACATAATCTAACCATGCCAACAAATGGTCATCGTTGATCTAACGTAGTATTGATGTCTGGGTTGTCACGAGAAAAGTCGTCAAAGGAATAAAATTGTTAAAATAAAAAAAATGTGGAACAACTTAATACGTGTCAAAAAACATTTTATGTGGACAAACAGTGGCAAAACAAAAAATGTCAAGTAAACAATCTTGTCACGGAAATCTGCAAAAGAATAAATTAAAATTAATATGAATGCTTACAACAGAAATTTTATTTGAATTCATTTTTCAGGAATATGTTTAGATCGTAAATGCCCACAGTCATATATACTTATTGGACCCGTTAATATCCATTGCAACAACATAAACAAGATATAATCTTTTAATTTCCTGTAGCAAAGAGCAACATTTCACCAAAAACAATAGGTGTGAACACCATAGTTTTGCAAAAATTAGAATCCAGTAAAACATAACAAAATAGGACTATTGGAATAAAAACGAGATTTGTGGTTAACATTACATGTTTAGCCGAATAATTTGCTTTCTAAGCGTGATTTTTCTACCACACAATTCACATTTTAGCAATTTCATTATATTTTCAATAAATGTGACAACAATATGTGTAAAGTTCTCCTTCAGTATATTTCGTTATTTACATCTCTTTATTTATCTCAAAACGATATTTGGGATCATTTGACTAAAATAACTGTATAACAGAAAAAATATTTATTCTATTTATTCATTTCACAAATTAGAATGCATACGGTATTTGTTTTCTTTTTTTTCACTATTTTCCTGCTCTGTGAATTGCTTTTAATTTCTTACTTAGTTAAACAGAATTGCATGTTCAAAAAGAATAGTGGTGACGTCAAAACATTCATTTAGAAGATTGAAATAATAAACATTGATAATTGATTCATTTTTATCGACTTTTTACATTTACCTTGGGATAAACCCACTTATCCGTTGCATTTAAAGTTTTCACGTCCTAAACAGAAAACGTCAAGAATGTAGTTCCTACCTATAAACATCATTCTTTATCTTTTAGCTTTTGTCCGATGTTTTATATCATGTTTTTTAATTAATGAAGTAAATAACAAAATACCGAACACTGATGAACGTGTCTAAATAGACAATCCACAAATCAAAGTCCGAGAAACCGGCAAACTCCAGAACCAACAACCAACATACAGCAACTACAGCAATGTTCATGACTTGTTACAGGAATTTCAAAAGAATGGCGGGTTAAACCAGGTTTTATGGCATGCAAAACGTCCCACTTCCATTACTGTAGAAAGTGAGTTAGTTGATTAAATAGATGAGTATCATATACCACTAGTATCTAATAGGTGTATCAAACAATCATCGTAGCAGGTTCACTATACACTGAATTTTGAAATCTGCAACCATATTTTCAAACGAATATTTTTCGACAAAAAAGTCATATCTACAGAAAAACGTGTAACCTTGGTTTATAAATTTATATGTTTATCCCCAAGAAATAGGTGACGTACTAAATATTACTTTAAAATAAATTAATATTAGATAATTAATAGTCGTGAATCGACTTTATATAAAGTGATTTCACAATGAAAAAATAATAACTATATTAAAAATTGCAAATTAATCAATCTTATGCAGCAAATATTTTTTCCTTCAATTCATTATATTTGACGGAAGTGTCCATATTTGTTCCGCAGAATACGTGAAGAGGTTTTAAAAACATGTGTACAGTGAATGCGTTTAACTTAAAGATTTATGTCGTTTCAGTACATATACAGTAATTATGTCTACTTACGGAGTCAACAAAAGTAGGTTAAACAACACAATACGCTAGCATTTAAGGATGATCGCTGGTCAATTTTTGAGATTTCTGTCAGATTTTCAGAATCCTCTAGATTTTACCATTAAAATAGGGATAATTTTTTTGCCCAGCAACCCCCTATTTTCTTTTTATAATAGGGTTTATTGGGTCAGTTAAAGCTAATTTACAAAGTTTTATAAATTTCGTGTTATTTTTTCATAGGTTTTTACACTAAAACATGTCCAATGCTAAACCTATGAAAAAGTCAGAGAAAGCTTTTTCCCGCCAAATTTTGGATGCTTATTATCTCGAAAAAGAGTTCAGCAACCTATGAATTTTTTAAGCTTATTTTGTACCTTTAACTATGGTCTATTTATCAAATATATTAATTTAGATACCTTGTTATTTTCAACATGACCAGCGAACATCCTTAATTGCATTAAGTGCATCTATTTTCTCTGCATATACTACTTCTGTATAGATTGCCTGTTCATAATTATTCCCTTTAATATGACAAATGTGGCACGTGTGTATGTGGAATTAAGCTTTTTCTTTCTTGATTTAATACCTAACCTGCACAGTACTTTTCTATACAAACCAATATTCAATTAAAGTAAACATTCTAGACTCAGGATATTGCCTAGCACGTCCCAGTTAATACATATAAATAAGTTTGCGACACGAAGCAGACAATTATTGAAGTATAGTCAAATAAACTTTTCTGCACTTAAACTTGTATCTATCAAAAAGATTATAAAGAGGCCAACAACAGAATACCTTTAACGCAGCATTGCAAGAACAAATGTAACAGCAAATGGTTATAGCTCTCTCTGTTTCTTTCTGTGGTGTAATTGTATTTGAAGATAGTTCAAACGTGACACACTAATTGAAATAATTCACATTACTATCGGAAATAGAATAGGAATGTTTAAAAAGGGAGGTTAACAAGGAAAAAAGTTTAATTTTATAGTGAGATAGATGATACAACGGATACTGATTATTCCGACAGAGTATATTTTAAAATGATAAAACAAAATGAATTCTTAAGGTATCCGACCCATAATTGAAGTCACCGTTTAATTTTATTTTTCGACCAATAAATACAACTTTATTCAAATCAATCTATGCTAATTAATGATACAACTTAAATATATATTGCTACTTTGAGTCAATGTTGACAATTTTGAGCAAAAACAAATTGGTTACTCAAATAGTATTTCCGATGTTTGCCGAACACTACCGATGTCTGCTCCATTGAAAGCAATGGACATCCGGGTCATCAAATATGATCACGTGGTCATTTATGGTCCGGATACTTTAATTAAGGCAAACAGGTAGATTATTGGATGTAAATATTCATCTAGGTATTAAACGGATTTATCTAATTCTGTTTTATAACTTGTGTCTAGGACATCCATTTTGTTTATATATAAATGTTTATGCCACAAATATGCAGCACCAATATTCTCTTCTGCATTACAAAGCGTATGTCGCAATTATAATCTACGATCATATAACAACAGACGTTAAACAGTGATACAAATCAAACAACTATATAAAGTATTTCAATATAGTAAATGTACTCAGACTCTTTTGAACACGGGCAAAAAAATGACCTGGATCAGCTTTGAAATCAAATTAGATATACCAAGGAACAATGGTATATAATTTTTAAAAAAAGTACAAAGATAAACTACAACGTAGATAAACTAAAAATTGTTACTACTATTGGAAACAAAAACAGAATCTAAAAGCTTTGGAATAGACTTAGTTACTTCAGAAAGGTAAGCAGTTCCACGTGAAATGTGTCATGTTGCTTAACGTAGTAAACTGGGTCACGCAAAAAGAAATTAACGATTAAATGCAAACTCATTCTGTGTCGTTTAGCAGTAGGCACTTTTTAGAAATCAACAAATTAATGATGGCGAGGATAAAGCTTCCGGCGTAAACATTGTAATGCAACAGTCATGACTTGTGTAAATTTTCCAATTTACCTAAAATACTCTTAGACAAACAATAATACACGACCTACTCTCAGGTACATATAGTAGACATAAAATCTGGATTTGTTTACAAGCATTAAGTTGGCCCAATTTATAGTATGTAATAAGTGTGTAGGTTTGACGTGGCTTAACCATAATTTACAGATCTTGTTTTCATATTGGAATTTAATATTTAAGGTTTACAAATCTTGTGAACCAGCCTTATAAGGATTTAACAGGATATAATATAACGTCTATGTCATGTGTAAACATACAGATGGAGTTTCCTCATAAGTTCTCACATCTTGCGTTATAGCTCACATCCACTTCATCCAAATAACATCCAGCAATTAGAGACTTAGCGTAAAGAATTTTCGATGTGTGACTTTGCTGTACCCTTTTTAAGAAATATAAAATATATACAATATTTAAGAGATTGACAAGGTAATATTTTGTTAAATGTTAAAAACTACTTTTTGTGTGCTAAGCATTGAAAACAAGACGACAGTGACAAACAGGATTGAGGCAATACACACAAGTGACACACGATGCAAACATGAAAACATGAACAACACATTTATAAAAACCATAACGTTTCAAATGAGTAAACACAAGTAAACAATATAAATGCAAACTGATGCCCTGGTACGCAACTAATATTTTCAAAGTTGACCACGTAGCATTACTTGTTTCCTTGTATAGAAAACATTATAACACAAATGTAATTATGATAACATTGCGATAGAAATTTGTCTAGAATGAAATTACTCAAGCAACTTTGTTTATTTCAATCAATCCAATCAGACGTGTTATAATTATACTGACACATGGCATTTCATTGTAGGGTAAAAAAAAAACTAAAAATGCATAGAAAACCATATCATATTAATTTTAAAAGTTGTGCTTAACCTGAAAACGGAAAGTGTCTTTATATTCTGTTTTCATTGCCCTAGGTATCATATACAGCCTTGAGTTGTCCAGTGGACAAACCTTTTACGTGACAAAAGTGGGAACAGGAAAAAGACACAAACTGTCGATAGAAAAATGTCTTGTGTACATATTACTTACAATAGAACAGTCCAAGTTAACGTAAATTGTCAAGTTGCTGCTCAAACAGGTCTTATTCTCTGTATTCTCAGTTAACTTAGAAACAACATATATTATTGTTTCTGCGCATTTTGATTTAAACGTTATTGTTTCGTAATTCGTGTACGACGTCGTTGTCGTTAAAATTCCGTTAAATTCCCATTTCAGTATACGTAGGTTTTATAGATCTACTAAAATATTATTTTATAAGTAAAAAAGAAACAGCCTTTTAGAAGTTGGGAAAAAACTAAATTAATAGCTTTGCAATATCAAACATACACAAAATGAACTATTGTACTTTTGTGATTGCTACAAATCTAGAAAAGATATTGCAGTTTGTACGAATTGGCCTATACACATTTTCACAAATATGTTCCCTTGATTCTGTGACCATTTTTTTTATTTCTTCAATCATATGGAGATCGAATGGTAGAATATGTCATTAGATCAACCCAAACCACTAGCATGATATATTATGACAGCACTTAAGTACATTAACCATTATGACATTGTTGTTTTGAATGGCGCTATATTTAAACATTAAACATACTTTACTGTAGTTGTAAAATATAGTTTAACTTTTTTTAATAATCAGATAACAAATATATATTAATTTGAAACAATTTTACTTTATGTTAAAGGTTATTTGTATTAAGTCCATATTCTGCTCAGAAAACACAATAGGATTAAGATTTTCAAGCCTTCAAAGATGACTAATTGGTTACAGGATTAAGAAATTTAAGCCTTAATGTCTTTGTTTGCTGTAAGCTACTCCGGTCGTTTCAAGTATCATTCGTATGTCTATAAATGCTAACAATAGAAATTTCAATAAACCTTATATGTTTATAGTCAATGTTTTAGATCGCAAATGCTTACAGCCGTTTGTACGTTTTTGAACTATTTCGTGACTAAAAAAAAGATTAAACTGATTAAACAGTAGACATAACCTATTAACCCATTTGCCTTTGGCAAAGAGTACCACTTTAATCAAAACTCAAGAGATGTGACACAATTATTATAATCATTACAAAATTGGAAACCAATAAAAAACTCTTACTTTGCAAATTTTTATAACTTCAACCAAACATAACAGGAATAGGAATATTAGTAAATCAGAGAGATTTGTGCTTTCTGTTACATGTATATGTTGCAATTAATTGTCTGTTCTGTTTAAGCGTGGTTTAATTAACACACGATTATTGTGTTTTTATGACAATAATATATTTCAACATTTATTACATCACAGAGATAAATACAACTAATTTTGATCTTATATACATGTATATATACATAAATTTACCATGTGCAAAAGACCTTGCTTGACAAGATTATTTGAAGTGGTTATTTATTTTCTCCTTATGCATCTTTTGTGTAGAACCAGTGTGTTAACTGTTTAAAACTCTTTTATTTATTGTTTAAAAACTAGTTAAAGAATGATACTATTTATTAGTGAAATGATTTAAAGAAAAAACATCATCCAAAAAATTAAATGTATTACATTGATACTGTTATAGAAAACAAATAGCAGAAAAATTCAAAAGAAAAAATATAATCCGATACGGATGTACGTGTTTGCGTTAAATCGTGTGGTGCTGCAGAATAGTAAACCATCACCGTCAAAGTATTCACTAGTCTAAGGAAAGAATAATATATATCAACGTACGCATGGTGTTTGCATCACTATTTGTGTATTTAAAAATGTAGTCTAATAAGGATTTAATAGAAAATAATCAGACGACTATTTGTCATTTGTTAACATAAAGATGTGCTTTCCTCATTAGTCTATCACTTTATAAAATAATAACAAGCAATTAGTGACTTAGCGTCAAAAAGTTATCGATTTACCCTTCAGTACTATAACTAAATTTTATGATAAAATAAAACAGTATCAGTTTAAAACATTACATTAACAACAGCATTAAAGGTTTTTATCATAATAAGAAGTCATCCTATACAAATTTAATATAAAAGTGAAAGACATGTGATTTATGTTTTTGTTTTGCGTTGTGTTGTATGTTTTTGTCTAAATGCTCATTCGTAATTTTATTGTCCTTTGTTGAATATCGGCTCGTCCTAGTTTTGAAGGAAAATCGCAAAAGCTTTACAACCGAGTAAGTCTTTTTTAATTTATAACGACAATGGTTGATACAATTTAAACGCTTTTTTGCTATTGTCTAATAACTATTCAAAAGTTTACGTTCTATTACTAAATTGCGAGAAAAAACACCCCAAAACATATTAGCCCAAACATAAGACTAATCGCATTTATAACAATACGGAAAGTAATGATAGTCTATAGAAGGAATATTATATATCAACGTGTGCATTATGTCTAGTGTTTACGTGACCATTTGTGTGTTTAAAAGGCTTGTTCTTAATGTGTTGGTCTCATTTCATTGGTGTTCGGAATTTTGTTATTATCTTCAGAATCATACAGTATTCTGAATTTAATCTTTTATTTATGTAACGTCTACTGTATTCATTTATTTTGTTTTTAATTGCATACATTTTGTGTAATGACTTTGTACCTAAGCGCTGAATAAATAATTTCATTTTTCGGTCTTAAATATTTCAAACACAATTGAACTGAAGTCATTATTAAATGAAGTGGTAATTTAAATGTAATAAACTACCATAAAACAATTGTTCGACAAGTTGTTCCTGCCATTTTAATCTATAACACACTGACAGTTGCAGAAGTTATAGTCAACGTTTAGCGACATTTACACAAAAAACGTTACTTTGCTGTCACTTTAAATGGACTTAATTGGAAATAATACAGTGGCATTTCTTAACATAAAGATCTGGTTTCTTCATTAGTTCTGACATTTTTCTTTAGATCGACAATCATTTGATCAAAATAATAACCAAGAATTAAATAATTAACGTCAAGAATTTTTTCGATGTATGACATTGTTGTACATTATTTAATAAACATCAATTTAACAACATTATCTGCTTTAAACTATCTTTCGTTCTCGACATAAACAACGACTGTATGGTGTTTTATTATTAAAAAAGACATTCTACTAATAATAAAATATAAAGTGCAAAGTAAAATATCAAATACTAAGCCGTGTCTACGACATAATTATTTTGGTACCTAATAGTTCGTACGCAAACAATATTAGTATACGAGTAATATGTAGTGCGAACATTTTAAGATAAAATCAAGGATCCTTCAGAATATCAGTGTTATATTCTTGTTTTTGCGAATTTTGTTTTAATTGGATCTAGTGATTACACAAACACTGTTGTAATTTAGCTTTCAGTAGATATATGTCGCCCTTACCACCATGCTGGTCTCTTGTCTGTTGGTACTATGCCACCACGTTGGTCCCTTTAACATCATTGGCTGAATGTCTTCTTGTCTATGTTTTTCAGCATAGTGCAAATTATTTTAATATGGTCCGTTTTCCGTCCCTCTGTGATGATATTTTGCTAATAAATCAGTTAATTAAATGTTATTGGACGTTTTCTAACGTTAATTAGATAATAACAATAAGACCCGTAAAAAAGACCCATTTTAATGCTGGAAACAAGTAATGTTTTGATCACTTATTGTTTAGTTTTAATAATTATGATTGTTTTAAAAAATGATCATATAGTACCACTATTCTACAATATACAGTTGGGTGCAGTCCTAACATAACATGCTAGTTAACTTGTAAAGCAGAGATTCTGACTGCTTTAAGTTAACTTCGAGTAGAGAATTTGACTGGTTTGAGCAGAGATTTTGACAACCCAAGTTAACTTGGGCTGTTCTTTTGACAATTTTTTTATACAATACAGTTGGGTGCAGTCCTAACATAACATGCTAGTTAACTTGTAAAGCAGAGATTCTGACTGCTTTAAGTTAACTTCGAGCAGAGAATTTGACTGGTTTGAGCAGAGATTTTGACAACCCAAGTTAACTTGGGCTGTTCTTTTGACAATTTTTTTATGCAATATATTTCTGTCCATTTGACAATTTGTTGACAATTTCTGTCCACTGGACATTTTTGTTCTTTTGACAATTTTTGTCCACTGGACTTTTTTTTTCTTTTGACAATTTCTGTCCTCTGGACATTTTTTTTTTCTCTTGACAATTTTGTCACGTGACAAGTTTGTCAACAGGACATTTTTTGTTCTGACAATTTTGTCACGTGACAATTTTGTCCACTGGACATTTTTTTATTTTCTTGGAAATTTATGTCCACTATGTCAACTTGCTAACCTTTCGACTGCACTTTAAAACACTTTTAACTTTTACCTTTTTAATGTTTTTTGACAATTTTTTTACGAAAGAGCGACTGGTTGTACCGTACGTCCATTTATTTTATCTGCGCGTTGTCGGAATGAAAAGTATACGAAAGATGAATCAAATCCTTTGTCGTTTATTAAAATCCTACTACAAAAAAAAACAATCGATAAAATACAAAATTAGTTAATGAAAGAATTGCAGATTTGTTTGCTATTTACGTGTTTCTGGAGGATATCAAATGTTTTAAATCTTACGGCACGGAAACATATTACTTATTGCGCCGTTGTTTCCTTTAATTAAATATTAATGTATAGTCCAATAAAGTGAGACATATCTTTGTTATATAAAAATCTATAATTCAAGCAATTCTTCGATATCATAATATAAATGACAACTCTTGAACTTAGCAATCATTCAAAATATAAATTAAGTCTACATGTATCCAATTGAAAGTACATTGCATATCCAAAATGTGTGATAATAATAAAAAAAGGTTAAAAATCTATGAGAGTTCTGTATTTTAACAACTAAATCTTATTAAAGTACACAACAATTAAACAATAATGTAAAATATCATATATTTACAATGGTTAAACCCACATTCATGACATTTTGGTTGCATCTTTTGGGTATCAGGAATAATTTTATATGTAAAATATGGTTTTAATTCCATCACTAATATCCCCAGAGTGATTTTATACATAAAAGTATGGTTTTTACTTTTATAGCTCAGGTCTCAGGATTGATATTATTTGTACATGTTGTAAAATATAGTTTTTTTTTCCCATCACTATGGTCGCAGGAATGATTTTATATGTGAAATATGGTTTTTAATTGCATCGCTTAGGTCTCCAGAGTGATTTTATATGTGAGATATTGTTTTTATGGCATTACCAAGGCTTCAGGAATGATTTTATATATGAAATATGGTTTCTAGTTGCATTGGTAAAGTGTCGAGATTGAAATATGGATTTTAATTGCATCTCTTAGGTCTCCAGAGTGATTCTATATGTGAGATATTGTTTTTTATGGCATAACCAAGGCTACAGGAATGATTTTATATGTGAAATATGGTTTCTAGTTGCACTGCTAAAGTCTCGAGATTGGTTTTATATGTAAAATATGGATTTTAATTGCATCTCTTATGTCTCCAGAGTGATTTTATATGTGACATATTATTTTTATGGCATTACCAAGGCTTCAGGAATGATTTTATATGTGAAATATGGTTTCTAGTTGCATTGGTAAAGTGTCGAGATTGATTTTATATGTTAAATATGGATTTTAATTGCATCTCTTAGGTCTCCAGAGTGATTCTATTTGTGAGATATTGTTTTTTATGGCATAACCAAGGCCACAGGAATGATTTTATATGTGAAATATGGTTTCTAGTTGCACTGCTAAAGTCTCGAGATTGGTTTTATATGTTAAATATGGATTTTAATTGCATCTCTTATGTCTCCAGAGTGATTTTACATGTGACATATTGTTTTTATGGCATTACCAAGGCTTCGGGAATGATTTTATATGTGAAATATGGTTTCTAGTTGCATTGGTAAAGTGTCGAGATTGATTTTATATGTTAAATATGGATTTTAATTGCATCTCTTAGGTCTCCAGAGTGATTTTATATGTGAAATATGGTTTCTAGTTGCATTGGTAAAGTGTCGAGATTGGTTTTATATGTTAAATATGGATTTTAATTGCATCTCTTATGTCTCCAGAGTGATTTTATATGTGACATATTGTTTTTTATGGCATTGCCAAGGCTTCAGGAATGATTTTATATATGAAATATGGTTTCTAGTTGCACTGCTAAAGTCTCGAGATTGGTTTTATATGTTAAATAAGGATTTTAATTGCATCTCTTAAGTCTCCAGAGTGATTTTATATGTGACATATTGTTTTTTATGGCATTACCAAGGCTTCAGGAATGATTTTATATGTGAAATATGGTTTCAAGTTGCATTGGTAAAGTGTCGAGATTGATTTTATATGTTAAATATGGATTTTAATTGCATCTCTTAGGTCTCCAGAGTGATTCTATATGTGAGATATTGTTTTTTATGGCATAACCAAGGCTTCAGGATTGATTTTATATGTGAAATATGGTTTCTAGTTGCATTGGTAAAGTGTCGAGATTGATTTTATATGTTAAATATGGATTTTAATTGCATCACTTAGGTCTCCAGAGTGATTTTATTTGTGACATATGATTTTTGATTAGATTGCTAAAGTCTTTCTAGTGATTTTATTTGTTAAATATATTGTTTAATTGTATTGCCAAGGTTTCACGATTGATTTATATGCAGAATATGGTTTTAATTCCATCTATATGGTCTCAGGATTGATTTTATATGTAAAATATGGTTTGGAATTGCATGGCTATTAAGGTCTCCAGAGTGATTTTATATGTGAAGTAGAGTTTTTAATTTCATTGCTTCAGTGTCATTAGTGATTTTGTATGTTTAAATATGGTTTTTAATTGCATCACTTAGGTCTCCAGGGTGATTTTATATGTGAAATATGGTTTTTGATTACATTGCTTCAGTATCATTAGAGATTTTATATATATGTTAAATATAGATATTAATTGTATTTTAAAAGTTTCAGGATTGATTTTATATGTGAAATATGGTTTTTTAATTCCATCACCATGATCACTATGGTGTCAGGATTGCTTTTATATGTTGAATATTTTGTTTTAATGGTATTGCCAAGGTTTCAGGATTGAATTTATATGCAAAATATGGTTTTTAATTGCACGGCTAAGGTAAACACAACGGCTTGCTATACATTTACCGAAACGCGGACGGGAAAGAAATCGGCCGCGTTCTTTAAAAGGTATCGTAACGAGTCGCCCCACTCTCGAGTCGCCCCATCTTCCTTCTTCTTCTTTAATGTAGTATTCCCTCCACTGTCTGTAGCAACCACCCTCATAAGGTGTGTTCAGGTAGGATGAAGTGTATCAGAATAGCAACTGAGTGCAGGCTAAAACATGCAGAAAAAATTGTGATCCAGTATATTTCGGGTACGGAGTGACCATAGATAAATCAGTTATAAGTCCGATACTGGATTGGAATAGAATCTATTAATCCACTTAACCCACCACCATATATACATAGGGATCAACGTCCGTTCCACACCGGTTGCATCAAATCCATAAGTACATCTATATACATAAAACTAGTGTGCACAACAATGTTCAGTAATTGTCAGTACCTAATATGCTCTACAAAAAAAACCACTGTTAACCAAGCATATTATACAAAAAAGAAAAAAAAAATATATTAAACTGACTTAGAAGCATTATTTAGCAACAATTAAACGAATATAATTAGCTAGCTTAGACAGATATCTGTTTTCTATGTGCTTGTGATTTACTACACAGTCTTCCACTGTAAATTAATCAATTTATCAATGGTCATTCAAAAATATAGACTAGTTAGAAAATCAGGTATTAATGTCCATACTTTAATATTGAAGTATGATATTATCTATTTTTCATTACTAACAGCATTTAACTAATAACCTCAGATCATCTTTGACTGACATAAAATTAGTCTATTTTAGTCCACACACATAATCTATAGGATAGTCAATCCAAGAATCTGACATCTTTCTCTATGTAGAGCATACAATAAACCTCTTGAGATTGCTTCTATACTATGGTACACGTGCTGTTTTTGATACATCATTGGTAACTTTGGATGTGTTATGTCCATCATGACTTGTAGTAATATTTTATTATTATTCAGTTGGAAGTTACTGTCAATAATCAACAGCTCTTTTGTTATGAGTTTCAAGAATGGATTTCTGATTTTCTCAAGTTTCACACAGCTCATTACGAAATGTTCAGTGTCCTCAATTCCCTTTCCACACAACAGACATACAGGGCTGACCTTATGCTGATTAAATTTACTACGCATTGACTGTAATATATACACACCGACAAGAAGTCTAGACTTCACATTGGCTTTTTTTATTGTAACTGGATCATTTCCACACTTATTCCATACATTATGCGGTTTACCTATGACCATTGATGACGAACTCAAATACTGAAGTGACGATTTTCCTTCAGACATTTTATTTATTTTATTTAACCAACTAAATTCAATTTTCTTCTTCACTGATGCTTTCCAACTGCATTTACTTGGCATATTTTCTATAAGATAAAATATAGAATCCAAATCATAAAGTTCTAGAAGTTTTGCAGCATAAATAAACCAACTATGAGAGTCATTTTTCTTAACCAACAATTGCCGAACAGCTATTTCTTTCTCAATTCTATTATTTGATAGTATATTACCGAGATTTACTAAAACCATATAATGAATAAAAGCTTCTATTGGTAATTGACCAGAAAGTATGTATACGGCTGCATCTGCAGTGCGTTCTGGAAGATTTAGTAAAGATTTCAATTGACCTTTATGAAATAAGTTTAGTTCATTTACATCTCGTTTTGACAAAACAACTGAATCAAGTCCAAATAACAGTCTTGGGCGTACATACGTATTCCATACCTGGATTCCGATATTTGGATTGACACCATTATATCCATGAAGACCAGCACCCATTAGAGCATATGAAGTTCGTCTAGCGACTTTGATTCTTTCATTTACTAACTGTTGATCTTTATGACTCCTGTATAATCCAATATGAGTATACTCTGAAACTTCATCTAACTTTTTATCATTAAGATATAGTTCATTAATATTAATATGGTTTCTCTTCGAATTGAAAATCATTATTTTACTTTTACTCTCACTAATAAAATATCGTTCCATATTTGCATAATACTCCTGCATATTCAACATAACTTGTAGGTCATAAGCATTTTCTGCCAATAGCACAATATCATCAGCACATGCTGGGGAACCAATATGTATAGAGCCTATCTTCAGTCCAACATTTTTCTCTTTAAACCAATCTAACAATGGGTTGATAAAAGCTTTATATAGTAATGGTGATAATATACCTCCCTGCCGTACACCTTGTTCTTCCCTAAATGAACTAGATAACTGATTTTCCCATTTAACTTTTGATTCTAGATTTTGATACCATTGGTGCACAAGCTGCCAACTACATCCTGTAATACCGGACTCATATAGTTTACATAGTAGTGAATTATGCCACACCACATCAAAAGCCTTTGACGCATCAATAAAAGCAGCAAACAGTAAATTACCTTGGTCTCTAGCCTCATTTATTGCCTCTGTTAACAAAAGTGCAGCTTTAGTTGGAGATACATTCTTAGTGAAGCCTCTCTGTAGACTATTTTGCTGTACATCCAAAACATGACTAATCTTTGACATAAAAACTGATTCAAACACTTTTCCTATTATACTACACACAGTAATTCTACGATACGAGTTCGGATCCTCAAGTGGTTTATTATTCTTTTTATAAATTGGGGTAATTACACCAGATTTAAAACATTTAGGAATATAACATTCGTTCCATATTTTTTCAAATATAACATGTAAGACTTGTACCAATTTAGACCCACCATATCTCAGATGCTCAATAGTAAGTGACAGTTCATCCGGTGCTTTCCCGAATTTAAGACCATTGATTATATTCATTATATCTTCCTCATTACAAAAAGGCTGCTGGTCATTTGACATCATTTTCTCAGTAAGCTGATCAATCATCTGAATTTTATTCAAAATAAATTGCTTATATTGTTCTGAAAATGATTCATTTTGAGATGCTTGACTAAGTTGTTCAAAGTAGTCTACCCATCCTTGCCTAATATCACTATTGGTTTCAAGATGTACATCATCAATAATCAACTTTGATAGTTTTCTGTTACTGCCGTTTCGTTGTATGTTAATCAATTTATGAAACAATTTCTGATCATTCGATTGAGCGGACATTATTTCGGAATACAGTTTATATTTTCGACTAGCTTCAAGTTGTCTTTGTGCTCTTCTTAAGTCTCTTTTTGCTCTTTTACAAATAAGCCATAATTCGCTACGTTTATCTTGGTCATTTTTTGTTCCTTGACAATGCTTATATTCCCAGTAAGCCTGTTTACTCTTTCTGCAGAGATCTAATATATGTTTAGGCCAGTTTTTGTGGTTAACTTTCTTTTTCCTTACTCCCCGTAATCTTTCTGCGGCGTTTGTGACCTGTTCAGCACTGTTGATAAGGATACTTGAAATGCACTCAAGGTGTTTATCCAATGTACCATTTTGAAAGTCATGTTTACATAATTCAGTGTCGACTAATTTTTGATATTCCTTTAAGTCACATTTGTGCCACTTTATCCTTGGTTTTACATTACATGCAGGGTCAACAGAATTAGACAGTTCGATGTCAGTACCATATATCACACCGCCAAAGTCAATAGAGCCTTCTACAGGAACATGAGTAGAGAGATTAACACCAGACACTCTTTTAACTTCTATATTATATACCATATCTTTATTATCAGCTTTCACTAATATATAATCTAACTGAGACCTATCCACATCATTGTGATGAAAAAATGTACTGTCCTGTGGATATCCACACGGAGTTACCAAGTTAAAGTCAATAAGAGCTTTTTTAAAAAGTCTATCCCTAGATGTTTCACACTTTCTGTTTAACGAAGCATTCATATCACCCAGTATAATGATTGAATATGCATCATACTTCTCCATGATTTCAGCAATCTCATCAATACACTTCTCATAACATATGTCATACTGCTTCTTACCAGTAGTTGGCATGTACACTGATATAATACAGTACGATTTCGGTTTACTATTTAAGATAATAACACAAATTCTTTCGCTCCCATCTAATTTTACCTCTATAACTTCACTTAATTCCTTTTTCCAAATAAGACCGCATCCACCCCAACCTCTCATTCTTTGATTAATTGAAGTTTGTTCGTATTCATCAGTACACTTTATAAAACAATGACAGTCATTACTTTCAGCAAATTTTTCAATAACTGATTTTTCGTACGTCCATAGCCAATGTTCCTGAATAGCTATAAGGTCTAGTTAACGGAGAAGTTCGGCGACATATACTCCATTGGATGTGATGTTCTCCACATTGAATGTTGCAATACGTAGTTTGGACTTAGATATCGTTGGGGTATTCGGTTTACGAAATGTGGGTGAGGTTGTGCTTGTGGCAGAAAATGAGGCAAGTGATGTGGATGTGGATGTTGAGTCCATCTTGTGATTGGTTGCATTTGCTGGGGTGATTGAGTTACTTTTTTCTTCCTGCTCCGAGGTGGTCGTCTTTTCTTCTGGCTTTTGTCTAAAAAAGAATTTATGGTATTGACTTGTCCTTGTGTCGATACAGCAATGTTTGTGTCATTACTCTCTAGCCTTAGTATTTTAGTATCAGTACTTTTCTGTTCACTTGACGGCATGCATGGGTTTTCAAGGGGTGCTATACGCAATTGAGTCACACTCTCAGAATCTGTTGAGGTTGACTTAGGTTCAGTATTTACATTACTTGATTTCTGCCTAATGTCATTGAAGGACATACGATTAACATCTCCCATGTGACTTGTATCAAGGGATCTATCACAACATTTCACATTATTATTTATGACTATATTTTTGTCTTGACTAAGAATTTGGGTCATTTTCTGTTCCACAACGCTCAATCTAGATTCAACATGCCGAAGTTGATCTTGACTATTAGTGTTCAAACAATTATTTGTACAGCTCTGATTTTTGGTACCTAGCTCTCGCAAACAGGCCTCTTTTAGTGCTATAGTTTGTTCAAGATCTACTATTTTCTTTTCTAAGGTGATAATATAGGTTTGTGATAGGGCTAATTTTTTGCTTGTTTCATTCAATGACCTCTCTTTACTGGTAAGAGCTATTTCTTTCTGTTGCAGTTCCTTTTCTTTTGCTTTTAGTTCTTTTTCTTTCTCATTTAGATGTGAAGTATTACCTATATCGTTCATACAAAGGTCTGTTTGTGTATATGAAGTTGTTACCCGTGCGTTGGCAGCTATTTTGTCACCATTTATTACATTCGTTGACATAATAGTTGTCCTACTAAGGTCATGAGGGACTACTGGTACGTCATTTAGCTCAGATCTATCAATGTTATCTATAAATAGGTGGTCTTTACAACTTGTACAGATATAATGTACAGATGTATTTTCAAGCTCATAATTTTGAATTTCTGCTAGAGAGAGACCTTCACAGTCATAGTGAACCCATGAATTACATCCATCACACAAGATGGTATTGTCATTTATTTTACAAACAGTTTCACATACAACGCATATGTCATTTAAGTGTTCTTCAGTTGCTTTGTAGGTTTTTATATTAAGATTTGGCAACATGATTTGAGTTGAACCATTTGCTGTGTGTTCATTATAAGTACTATCTGAGTTCTCCACTATTGTATACTGTTTCTGATTATCTACTAAATTAGATAGAATTTGATCACGAGTCGCCCCATATTAATAACGAGTCGCCCCACATTTAATAACGAGTCGCCCCACTCAGTAACGACTCACCCCACATATGTAAAATATATAATATCTAGTTTATAAATTTAATATTTTTAAATATATTTAATTAAATTTATAGTATAAATTATTTAATTTGCATATATTTTATTGCTAGGTGAGATTAAAGTGAACTCGTTTTTACTTCTTTAATTAATTGTGATAATTATAATTGAATGTTTGCTTGTTTACAATCGTGATTAACTTTGATGGGATTAACAAATTTAAAAGATGAAAAGTTAACCGATGTAGTTAATATTATTATGAAGTGATTAATTGTCTTTAATGTCCAAATTGTCTGAGATTGGCATATGCCACAGATACTGGTTTTTGAACAAGATTATCGTAGCATGTACCTTCACTTTTTAATTGAAAAAAAGACAAAAATTATTTACATAAAATTCCAGTAAAAAGATATTTTGCATCCAAATGATCAGAATTTTTACTGCTAGTATGCAGTAAGGTTTTTTCTTAAAGCGTATGTCTGTCCCCTTTACATATTAACTACAATGGGTTTTTTTAATGGTCTCTTGTTTACTGTCTCGGTGTAGTTTGAATAATCAAGCACGTTTGAAATTTTTTTAACAATAATACAACCTTTTTATAAACTTTAGAAAACTGTTTTGAGTAGTATGTAAGATTTACAGTATTCTACACTTAAATTTACAGGCAGCATTTAATAGTTTTACATTTAGAGTACAATTTCGATTAATTAAAACACCGAGCCGTACAATATACCCAAATTAAAAAATTTATACTATCATTGTATTTATTTATATTATAAAGTATTAAATATATAAATTTCTATTATAAATTTTATATTTTACATATGTGGGGCGAGTCGTTATTGAGTGGGGCGACTCGTTATTAAATGTGGGGCGACTCGTGATGGGGCGACTCGAGAGTGGGGCGAGTCGTTATATATTCCTTTAAAATAGACTGCCGTAGATTTCGTTAACTAATTTTTTATGATTGTCTAATTGACAATTTGTAACGAAATGATTAAATAAAGCATACATTTTGACTTTTTGTACAAAGGGACATTTTGTGACTTGAAAATTGAAAAGCAGTGATTTTGTCCACTGGACATTTTTGTCACGTGACTATTGAAAAGCAGAGATTTTGACAATTTTTGTCCACTGGACATTTTGGTCACGTGACAATTGGAAAGCAGAGATTTAGACAATTTTTGTCCTCTGGACATTTTTGTCACGTGACATTTGAAAGCAGAGATTTTGACCGTTTTTGTCAATTTGACAAAAGCAGAGATTTGGACCGTTTTTGTCCACTTGACAAAAGCCGAGAATTTGACAATATTTAAAGCAGAGATTTGGACAAAATTTTGTCCTGTCAAAGCGGTCAAATTGACTGATTTTGGGTCAAAAAGCAGAGATTTTTTTTCTCAAAAGCAGAGATTTTGACCAGAGATTTGGACTGGTTTAAGTTAACTTTATGTTATGTTAGGACTGCACCTAACTGTATATCCAACGTTATATCATAGCGGCAGAACTGAATCCAGAATGAGAAAACTCAAAAACTATGTTAAATATTATAACATAGTCAATCCAATCAGACGAGTAAAATATTTTAACGTAGTCAATCTAATCGATCGGGTTAAATATTTTAACAGTCTATCCAATCAGACGGGATATAATAATATTAAAATATATAGTATGGCAAGGTTGGGATAAACAAATTACTAAACGTGCATTGTATTTGGAAAGGAAACCGAAGATATCAAGACATCATTGTTTAAGCAACAAAATGACGTCACGTTTTATCCTATGTGAGAAAGTAGAAATACCTACAGTAATAACACTTGACTTTGAATCTAAATGTTTTGTCTAATAGACCCTTATGTTTTTTCTGTGAATAATATTAGCTCTTTTCAATAAAATTTCATTGTTCCATCTTGCAAATCTTAGGGCTTAATAACTGACTTTCATTCCACTAAACAACAATCACAAAAGGTCGACTAGTGTCTAGGAGAAAAAGGTAACTTTAAGATTTGTTTGTTACTCATAAACTTCTGTTTCAGCTCGTTTGTGTACAATTTGTTTCGACGATTCTTTTAATATTCTAAATTTAATTCCATTATGTGATATCAGCTAACATTAATTTAATGATCGTATTATATTTTATACGAAGACGTAAAGAAGACTTGTAAAAAATATGCTAATATAAAGATCTATCAGTTGCCAAATTAACAAAAACAATTGCACACACAATTACAAAACAAAAACGCAAAGAAATTATTTATTTTTAGAACAGTATTAAAATGAGTCGACTAAAGCAATTTTGACAAGTACTATAATCTAAAATAGGAAGATTGATTATATTGTGAGCTACATTTTTGAAACTTTTCACGTCATTTTTATATAAAATAAAACGTCCCTAAGAGAATATGTAATTGAAATTATTTATAGGTATTTATCTTTAATTGAAACTTCAAGGATCAACGGATTTATTTATACATGTTGTCATTTTCATAGACTTGAAATCATATAATACAATTTATATTGGAATTCTTAATACCGAAAAGGGTAAGTGTTAACACATTCTATATTTTAATTGCCCTATATTCCATTTACAACGATGTCTTAGAAATAATTATTTAATTTTTAGGCCAAACATTTAATACTGTGTAACAAACATAAGTGTGGAAGATCACACATAGAGCAATTCTTGCGTAAAACAATGGTCGCAGAGAAAGAATAAAACGTTTGGCGTTAATTTTTTAGTTCTTTCCTCTCGGTTAAAAATAGTATAGACTTAACGTACAATTATCAATAATATTTTGTATATTTGAACCTCATTCTACATACTTGTTTAATCTTTAATAGGTCACACTCTAGGGCTACGTGATCATCTTAACACATATTGTAACCTTATCTTATTATAAAAACTATATATAACTATGCCTATGGACAAAAACGGACCAGATAACTAACATATTGTTATCAAGTTCCTCCGAACTAAAGATGAAAAGAAGAGATTGTATCACGCAACCTTATGAGGCCTAGTAGTATTTGTTTTTTCCTGTTTGGATGTCGAATTGAGTCTTTGAGTTCGATTTTATTGCTAATAGGTTGTCACTGTATAGTTTTCAATTTGTAAAAAAATACTAAGAATGACATTGATATTGTTTTTTTTTTGTTCGCAATCATGCAACCTCATACAACAACGAATAAAATATTATTAATAAACGTGGCTGAATTAACAATTAAACATGCGAAACATTTTTAACTGTTTAAGTTGCTGTATTTACTCGTTTCGTGTCTGAAGAAAACAAACTAGCACATGATTAATATAAATCAACCGGGATTCAAACCTTACACGTCTAACATCCCAAATGTTGCACTCCAAAATCGAGTACATTATTTACATAAATCGTATCATACACTCTTAAGTCACGAAAACACCGACGAAATAATTGTTATTATTATATGACTAACATTTATCTTAATTTTGATTGGCCCAGGGTATCGTGAAAAGTATTATGCAGACAGTGTGTTAACCTCAAAGTAGATAAAAATAGACTGATATAAAAGTTTTGACTTTTGAGTAGCTACAAATAGAATATTTATCACTTTTCAGTAGTTAAAAATAGAATTCAACAATGGAGAAACAAGCATTAATTTGATTGGTTGAATTAAAAATATCAGCCAATCAAAATCATTCTTTTAAAACATTCTATTGTTGACATTAGTTCAAAATGGCTGACGACCAGCAGACAAGTTCTGCAACTGTCAATGAACAGGAACTGTGTTTGCCAATTTTTCATAATTGCTCTTATATAACTATAAATTTTAATTGGAAAATGTGAATATATTTTAATTTAAAATGTGATAGCCTACTGTTGTTATTGTTGAAATAAATTTGTATTGTTATCCTTTTTGATTTAAAGAGTTCCAGTTCAGAAGTAAAAATAGTCATATATAAAACATTCATCGACTTTTATATAGGTTAATACCTGGTTTTATCAACCCTCAAACATAATATCCACACTCGCCGTTGGCTCGGTGGATATAATTTTTTCAGGGTTGATAAAACCAGGTATTAACCTATATCAAAGTCAATAAATGTATATTATTAATGTCCAACATTGTACTAATTTTTAAGCAAAGGATTATGGGTATCCTACGACAACCAAAATCACCTCTACTATACCATTGTTTGACATTGTGAGAGATATCTATCAATGCGGATACGCTTCACGTACAAACACATTAATTGCAATGCAAAACTGTATCAAAAGTGTATAAATAAAGTTTATAAAAATTAAAAAGGGGTGTTTATTATTTTAGAAACAGCATTTTTTGTTTAAAATAAACGTTAAAAGCAGACGATAAATGTAGTCCCGCAGTAAATGGAGAATGACCTGTGGCGGAGGTTATATCTGGGAACCAGTTGTGTTCTCTGTGCCGGAGAGTAACATTGTACATGTACAACATTGAACAATAGACATCTTTAAAGATTTTACACAGTCTTAACATTTCATTTCAATGTCGCTTCGTAGACAGTTGAATGAATGAATCAATTTAGATATTCGATACTTTGAAGCTTACATGTAACAAGAATATTAACAACCACATGTCAACGTTGCATCGCTAGTAAATGAACTGTGATATTTAAGCTACCGTATAAGTGGTTTTTTTCGCGGTGATTTAATTTTCGCTATATTCACGGTAAAAGTTGGGACGCGAAAATAAAAACTCGCGAAATATTAAGACAAATGATAGTGTTATTCATTATGACTACGGACCGCGAAGATCACATTACACCAAAAGAAACTCACATAGGTTTTTTAACAAAAACGCAAAATTTTCCCCACGCGAAAAAAACCACTTATACGGTATTCAATGCACAATAAAAACAAGAAAGAATCCTTGATCTCTGAAGCGTTTATTTCATAGAATATAACTGTTGTATGGAAGAAAACAATTGTGTAGTTATATACAAAGGCGTCATTTGCTCCTTCTCCTAAAATACATAAACATTGCAAATTAAACTTAATTTGTTATCGTTATATACATTATTCTAATTGTATGCTTATATTAGTAAAATGTAAACGTAACTCTTAAATTTGATATAAAAAATTGCATACCCACGTTCAAATGAAAGATTTTGTTTTAAATATGTGCTTAGGCGATTCGTATAAAATTGCTTTATATAATACAATGTAAATGACCACAATAAACAAAATTAAGCACTACTTTCGTATGTATCTGTAGTATGTTTGAATGTAGTACAACGTGTAAATGTTTTAAACGACATTTAGACATAGAGATCAAGGTAGCTTTATCGTAAAGTGTTGAAGGTTTTCTCATCAGTTCTGTCAATGTGTTTGATCGCGACAAATACTTTAACAAATGATAGCCAGAATTAGATATTTTACGTAAATTTGTTTAAAATGCATGTTTTTGCAGTACCGTCGTAAATAAATAACGAAAAAAACTCAATCAATTTAACACGTTTTATTGGATTTGTCAAGAAACAGATAAAATGTTTTTGTCTTAAAGAACTACATGTACCAAAGGATCAAATATAAAATTGACATAACCTGTGCATACAGTTAATCACGAAACCCTTATGAGGACATGTAAAAAAATATTATATAAAGAATAGCGCTTCGAATATCAAAGCGTGCTCACACAGTGTAAATATTATGAACGAAATTCTGTTGGATGGACACGACATAATACAGTGACAAAGAGGCCTTAAGTGGGCCTAGCTGTTTAATTACAGTTTTTTTTATTTTTTCTATTCATTATACAAATGCAACCAAGACTTTTGAAAAGGAATTTCTTTTAAGAAAAAGTGATACCATAATAATAACTCTCATGTCACAGTATAGTTCACCTTGTCCAAAACTTTTAGCTGTATTTATTACAATATTGAGTAGACAGTATAAAGCGCCTTCGATATAATTATATATACTACTATTAATTTTAAAAAATAAGCATCCTAAAGTCTAGATCTCTTTTTTCAATGTAACAGCATCAAACAATTTTATTTTGCGACACAGTCCAGGGCAATTACACATATCTCAAGAGTAAGTTTTAAAACGTATCTAAAGTAACATTTCCACAGTCACAGTTACAAACTACTATGTACATTAAGTATTTACATTTAAGCCTTTCGACCGTGAAAATTTACACCAAACCGCACAAGTTTCTAATACAAAAAAACGCCTTCGAATACAACACGTCTGTAGTAGAAATTGTCAACATCATCATTCTTAAATATTTGTCCTACAGAACCATCCGGTTAGTAGCCTTTGTAACTGTTTTACATACCAAATATTTAGGCAGATGTACTAAATATGACGCATTTACAGTGTGACATAAACAACAAAACACGAACAATGTTTTGGATGTTGAAATAAAATATATGTGTTTAATATGGGTTACATTATGTATATTATAAACATTTTAGTTTGTCATATATGACATTAACATTATTTTTTATAAATAAAGCCTTTACGTATGTGCCCAATTAAATGCTACTGAAAAATCCGACATGGTATTTCAACATAGTTATAAACAAAAGATTATGAGATAATAACATATTGGGTTGTCTAGAAAAAGAAGCATTGCATAATACTATCAAATTGATCTCTTGATACTCTTAGGAGATTACCAAGTCTGAAAGTATATACATACAGAAAAACCATACGTATTTGTCTAATGAATTTCAACTTAAATAGTAAAGAGTGTTAATTTGCATATTTACGTATTTTAATTTAAACGTAATCATATTTTTAAAATAAAAACAAAAAGTAATAAATATTATTTTTTTAATTACAATTATAAGGTTTGTATTAACTAAACTCCTCTTCTGTTCAAAATGTCGTCAAATATATAACTAAATTATTATATTACAAAAAATACAAAAAGGACCAAAGTGTCATTAAAAAAAATATACCTGTGTTATATAAATGCATGATTTTTATAGGTGGATTTATAAACATAACAAGAGGAAACATTCTTCATCTCCGTTAAACATTGAAAACGCTTACGAGTTAATATTATTCAATGTTATATGATTTATTCTCGTTATCTTCATGAAACATTAAAACACGTTGAATTGAAAGTTAATTCAAAAGAAAATGACCTTGTTATTTTATTCATTCTTGTATGCATAAATCTCCCCTCAAGCTGAAAATAACGATGCGAATTTATGAGACAATTGTTCACCTTCTAAACCAAAATAAATGACTCCGGTTTACACTGAAATTCTTCTTATAATGATTCAAAAGATAAAAGGGACGTTAATTTAATCCTGTATAGCAATTGTTAAGAGACATTATTGCATTTTCGTGTTTATATTTAACAATAATTCAAGAACAAGACAGTAATTATGAAAGCTTTTAATTAAAATTTCATTGTCTATTATAAGCCATCATATAATCTACTGCACAAAATATATTTTTAAACAATTATCCACAGGTAACTTATGTTTGTCATAATAGAATGAACACGTGACTAACCGTTTTGCAGACCGTTAAAATTCTTCGTTTTTTCTAACTTTCTCGCCATGCGTCTGTGTGGTGCAATGTTTGGTGCAAGAGACACTTGTGCTTTGTATTGCTTGATGTAATATTTTAAGACATAAATTTCTATAAAATATATTTTAAATGCCCTTAACTATGTTGTTGCGTTCTGTCTCGTCAAATTATCACGAATTTTATGCTTTCTGAAGTTCATTCTCCAGATTTCGCAACTATATGTGCAATCGCTTTCTTATAATCAATAGTATATTTTTATAGTGATGGTATGACTGAATGAAGCCATTTGTTAACACATTGTGTGTCTACGATAAAAGTAACCGTGCAAGGTCTTTGAAACAGTTACCAATTAAAACAGTATTTGGAAAACTGAAAAAAATGTTAGGTAAATGTACGCGGCGGTGTAAAAGCGGTGAAATATAGCAACAATGAGGAGCTTATAATTTTTAAAAAAGGTCTTGATATCGTAACTATAAAAATCTATAATTAAAAAGTATCCGATTCTCTTTCATGTTATCCGACATACGAGACTCTGCGGCAAAACGGCCGAGAAATTATTAATGTGTTTGCTTTTATTATAGTTAAAAAATGGTGTATAACAGTAGTATTTTTGTTCAAATTTTGTTTATGAATTACAAACTTCCCAATAATCCGTTTTATTGACATTTCATCAGCGTCTGTGGGATCGCTATTATGGTGTTTTGATAAGTCCCTCATCAATAAATTTGTTTGTTTTTCTCGGTCTAAGGGATTAGTTAATAAATACCGATTTCATAATTAAAGTTTTCACATCAACATATATATATTCGAACAAGATGGCGAAAGAAATAAATCAATGTTTTTGAATTGCCAGTTTCAGTAAACGCTTATTTTAATTTGGTAGATTATAGATCAGTCTAGTAAGAACAGAAGATAAAGGCTAATTGGTCGGATGCGCGCTATTGTTCATACTTGATAATTACATTCAACAGAAATTTGTAAAGCGTATTGTATGTATCGCTATGTGCCGTAACAACTGTTCTCATTAACGTGAAGGATAGTAAAGTAAACATTGTATACATAGAGAACTGCACATTTGAATAATTGAACATGGTTCTGTACGTCTCTTTTTTTTACAGCAGCATTGCAACTAGAAATGTTGTGTTAAACTTTATATAAATGGAATTGTTGATTGTGAAACAAAGAAGGTTGTTTTAGACTTAAATATGATGATAAATTTCCATTGTTTTACTAGCACTAAATGTTTTAACATAGGTGTTGTATTTTTACCTTCTTGCATTACGGAAAGCTATATTTTAGTTTAATATGCCTGTTATATTGGTTATTTCAATATATCAAAGAGATTTTTGTATATAAATATAGACAGCGTAAAACGATAGACCGTTATGTCACTGACTAAGATAAAATGAAATACTAAAAGCAAATAATAACAGACCTTATCTTAAACATTGTCAGCATTTAAAGTACATTAACAATTTTATTCTATGGCACAGAGAATATAAATGGTTCCCAGATATAACCTCTACCACACGTCATTCGCCGTTACAGCGAGTCTACATTTGTCGTATGCCCGTCGATGGTTGTAAACAAAAACGGATATTGTTGAAAAATACACAATATCATATTTAGTATGTAACGCTTTTGTGTCGAAGCCTATCCACCTTGTCATATATGATAGCTCTAGTGGCGTCAACCAATTATGTTGCAGGGGTGATTGTTTTTGACTTACGATACCAATAATTCTTTGTGTGTTTCAATTTATAGCTAATCTTCATCACCTCAATACGAAAGTTATTTTAATAAATAACGACCATACAACATATCCAGAGTCATGTATATGTATGACACTGGGAACATTGTCAATATAATGAGTAAAATATTACAAATATGTAGTTATGCAGCCATGTTATAGTATAGGCTCGTACTCTGACATTAACTACAAGCCTAGATGCTTGGGCATTATATTATTACTTATACTTTGATTATCAGTATTGGAAACAATACATTGCGTTTGCACAGTGACATTGACTATAAGCGTAGGTGCCATGACAGAGTGAGACGCTCCTTAAACGTTTGCATACGTAGAAACACTATGTCCATACGAAGCAAAAGTGTTTCTAGTCAACTGTTGTACTTAGCCGTAGTGAACAATATAAATATAAATCTATATTTCTGTGTCCCATCTTATGACTCGAACTATTGTTTGTTTTATTAAAATATGAATTAAGATTATAAACATAAATGTCTTACGCGTAAAGTGTAATATTTTAGTAATGACTTAAAAATGAAATACATTAAATAATAAGTTTTGAAACTTTTTATAAAGGTGACATTTTTTATGATGCGTAGACTTTAATTAGTTTTATACATAATAATTAATAAAACACATTTATATTGGTTATCTTATCTCTTTCAAATTACCTCCATTTTACGTGTTTGAATACCTGCATACTTAAGAAAAAAATATGTTGGTGTTAGACTTTAGGTTACAAAAGAGAAATAGAGTCAGCCACAAATGACACGAAAAAAAAAGATTCGAACCGTGTTAGAAAATATAACTGTACGAATATTGTTTTTATCCTGCAAAGCTAAAATAAATTCTATAACGATTAAAAAAGATGAAAAATTCTCATTTAGGCCGATTTCTGACATTAAATTTTCGTCGTGTATTCAATTGATAGTCTGATGTTAAAAATATCGTATTCGTCAACATGTCGTAAACCAGAACATAATATTAAATTTGTTAGAAATGAGGACAAGGGTACCGGAGATTTTATTTTGGAACTACCGAATAAAGCAAATATTTATTCAGCAACCTTTATTGCACAGCAAAAGTAAGGATTGCTAGGTTAACAAGATTATTAGAATTTCCATGTGACACAAAACAAATGCATGTACACTTATTGAAAATTACCACACAAAATCTAAAAATATCAAGAAAACTATTATTGAACACAACAATAAAAATTACAGGTGAAAAAAGTTCAATTTGACTTGTATAAAATGAAATAAAAGTGTTGGCCGTATGACCTGGTATTTACTGTTTATGTGATTACAGCCCTGCATTTGGGTGTGCTAGTCTTCGTTAAAATACCCTAGTCTTTAAAATTATAATAATCATGTATCTCTATCCTTGTAGCAAAAAAGTCTGAAAAAAAATTCCTGTTCATATTAAATTATTTATATTATAAAGTAAAATTGGTGCAAATTTTTGACATAATAAAGTAGACTTCGGTGCTGACAGGAATATCATAGATTTTTTCATTGATATAGTCATTGTCTAAATTTACTGCCCTGAAACTGCGTAAATGTAGGTTGTGGTATTACGTTTTAAAATTTTAGTAATAAAAGGTGTACAACCTCTTAAACATTTGGATTTTAAATACTGTTTGGTTCGAGCGCCACTGATGAGTTTCGACTAGACGATATGCACGTCTGGTGTAGTAAATTATGTTAGCCTTGGTATCTTTGATAACATTTTGATTGGTTACGATTGTCTTTTTTCGTTTGAACCACTCGATGTCAGTAGCAAATAAATAGAAAAACAAAACACAATGCTTATCTAACTGACTAATATTGCTTGTTTATCATTAAAAGCTAATTTATTCTAGTTCTTTTTATTATCAAGGTGTACACTTGTGAGATACGTCAAATGTGCCCTGTATTAACATCCGTGCGCATACACATAGTTTAACTTAAGCAATAAATAGTCTAACAAGGCATAAATGTCGATTTCAGAATAGTTGACCGAAAGTGGGTATGATGATAAATTTGAAGAAATGGATGATGGAACAATTAACGAGAGACTGAAATATTTCTATGGCAGTATAAAAACTAAAACGGGAACATACTATCTTAAATCTGCCTTGATTGGTATAGGAGCCGCGATTTTGCGATTCTTAACCAGTCCCATTTACCCCAGAAAAATAAACTTAATGAATGATAGACAGTTCATGACATCCAACCATGCATTGCCTTAAATGATAAAAAACTCTAAAAAACAACGGAAAAAACAAGAACTTACGAAAAACCTGTTGCCGAAGTTGACATTGAAAAATTGTACTCAAGTGGAGTATTCAGTGCAAATGTTAACTGTAATGATGTCCATAATTTATAAAAAAAAAGGTGGTCTCTCTTATAGATACACAGGTCACTGCATCCGTAACGACAGGGGTAAATGACTTAAACGGCAGGGGTAAATGACGGGAATATAATGTTGGTGACAGGTCACAGTAACTCAAATCACTTGCAAGTTAAATCTCTGGATTATCTGACAAATTTCGGTAGCGTGCATGTTGTCATGCGACGAAGCATTCA
Source organism: Limnoperna fortunei (assembly GCA_944474755.1). Taxonomy (NCBI): domain Eukaryota; kingdom Metazoa; phylum Mollusca; class Bivalvia; order Mytilida; family Modiolidae; genus Limnoperna; species Limnoperna fortunei. Next base: position 58,473,612 of record OX104124.1, read on the forward strand.
ATATTTTGTCGTTATTTTTGAATTCTAATGTTAATGCTAATAAATATGTTATGCTGTTCTTAATTTATATTTCTTCTATTATTATACAAATTTACAAAGAATTGTGTTACATGGGAGGGTCTCTGAAAGTTGGAACAGCCAAATTTGTAGTTTACAAGTTTTTTGCTTTCATGTCAAAATCGAAATAATTAATTGCTGTCCATCTTTTGGATAGTTACATGTGTATAGGCAATATATTCATGATATTTTACCAGTCGCTAACGCTCGTGGCAAAATATTCATGATTACAATGCCTATCCATATCTAAATAAGCAATATAAATTTGACAGCCTGGAATTATTTCTTAAATATAGAACAAAAGTACATGCAATTAGTCTGTTTCTCAAAGCACTTTTAAAGTACCTTTAATGCTACCTAATGATACAAAATGCCATTAAACCCCGTGCTATAAAGTTCACATAGCAAAACAAGTGATTGCTGTAATCCAGTCACTTAAACGGTATTTGATTTTTATTGCTACAGATAAACAGATAAAACAACAGCATGTCTTTTTCATCTAAAATAATTTTAATCAATAACATATTGCATTGTACACATTCTCGATATTTTAAATTGTGTTTAAAGTACAGCATATAAGATAAATAGGGAGTGAAATGTGTTTAATAATACAATTAATTGCACCTGTTATGTGTTATTTGTGTTTCGTTTTGAGGACCAGAGCCTATTACTCTATACAGCTAAATTTTATATGATAATTAATTAACATATTGAGCACTAAATTAGACAACTACCAGTTTTATGTATGAAAATGGCAGTTTCAGAAAAAGCTTAACTTCCTTCTTGCATATCTGCTGAAATCAACCATAAAGGGGAGATATCGTAAAATATCCTTACAACAATTTTGAAAAACACAATCTAGCCCTTGTCGAATGAATACCAGTGTTTATTTTCTCCACAGTATTAGTTACCAGCTGGTGCAATATCATATGAATACTACTTACAGGAATAGCACAACAAAATGCGTACACGAATTTGTGCATTCAACAATCTTCGCAGTACAGATATGCTGACAATGTTTTGAATTCACAAATTAGGAAAACTATCTTTAATAATATATTCATACGATAATTAATGGGCGCTTTTCTCAGATTTTTCTTTCGTGTAATCTTGGCTTATAAGTCTATCACAAAAATCTAAGTGGCGCGCTTGCAAAAATCTGTATACTCAATAAAAGCTCTTTCCATCATGATCAATTGAGAAATATAAATACCGTATGCAAGGGAACGTAGAATTGGCTGCATAATTGAGGAAACTTTATAAAATCGTCTCTTTTGTCGTAAATTTGTGTGCTGAATTGAACATTTGAATCATTTTCGAGGTGTACTTGACATGATATAGACGAAGCTCTTTCTGTGGTTGATAGAATTTCCATGATATATTAACTAAAGCTTCTCTGAAAATTAAGGTTTAGAAATTGAAAGTATATTATCAATATAAGCATACATATATTGCCGGTTTCTCGGCCTTCATCATTTAAGGGACTGGCTTTCCTTCTTCATATATTTCATAAGACGTTGAAAAAATTCAGGTACATAAGGATACAAGAACAACTCGGCAAGGGGTTGGGCACATTTTGTAACATTGAAAAAAAACGCATCCTCCAAAATTTAAATTAAACCTATCCAAAAAGATTCCTCCTAATTTTAAGAATACACATATGATTAATATTACATGTACTTTGCAAACAAACAGGTTTAAAGCGGTTTCGCTTTCCTTCTTTAACTATAAAGAATTTGGCGCGCAATGTCATTTTTATAGTTCTCTCTTTTCAAAATTTTAGCTCTGACACATTGAAATATAAAGTGATTCATGCACCTTTTAATTCTCTGTTAATTAAAATATTTGTCAAATGGTGCATAGAAGCAAACTTAGTTATATATAACAACAGTAGAACTGATGAACCGTTTGTATGCTATAAATACTTAAATAGACTGTGAAATCAAGTGTAACGTAAAGATTGCTATGGAATTTATATTGTATATATTAATCATAACATTGATGCATTGTAGGGTTTAATAACTTTATTTTCATAATTAATCTAGCAGTCTGGTAAAAATTGCTGAAGAGACAGCTTTATTTTGTATGCATAATTAAAGTATTTTTTCCATTTCTAGTATACAATATACAGTTATGGCCTTCTTAAGAGGTTAACATCCAGAATTGTCAACTTGCGTGGAATGTCTTTCCGTGGACTTTAGCCGGAGGGAAGACAACCCAAGCAAAGTGACAATTATGGATGTCCACCGATAAAGAAGGCCACAATTGTTTTATTAAATGGAACAAATCAAGATAGACCACTGTATAGACCAAACAAGGTGTTATTTCTTATAATTATGTGTTTTCAAAACTTCGTTCCCATCCATTATTGCAAATTTAAATAACACAAACTGTTTCCAATAATCGATTACGTTAGGTTAATGACTTAGAATTTGCCAGTCGAAAAATGGTATTGTCACACGTTTCCGATTGCCGATCACTGGATTTCGAGGGTGACAATAGTATTGCTTTGGAAGCAAATTTTTGGCGTTATATAGAAAGACATATCATTTATAAAAGTCACGTGATATTGTTTGGAGCCAATCAATAAGTGTGTTTAAGTGAGGTTTAATTATATTAATTAATTAATATTAAGAGTTGTTCTGATATTGTAACTTATATGTAGTTTGGTTCAAAATAAAAAAAAATGACGTTAAAGTAAAATTTAACGTGGCCACTGAACGAGTGGTTGGCTTTTATGTAATTGATCGCTTACTCCTGATTGGCTAAAATAACTGTGACTAGACTTCTTTAAACAAATTAGATACAAATGATGTGGTGTAAATTTTACATGAATGTGATAAGTCCAAGTATGAACACAGTGTCCAGTGTTAGGCTGAATTTTACATATAGTACATACAAGATGATACTTTAAAATATAAAAACATCTGATGTCAGGACAGTAGTTACACCTCGTTGATTCGGTTAGTGATTTGGAATATATTTTTTTGAAATTTCAATGATCCAAGCTTCACAACATTGTTACTATTTAGTGTTTTAGTTGAGTGGTAACGAATAGTCTGCCAAAACTAATTTGTGTGGCAATCGGTTTCTCTGTTCAAAGGTATTCGTTTGAAATATTATTGCAAATAATTTTCCTAATTTTTTACATTTAGTACATACCCATTGTAATGCAACGATTCTTGCATACACCTATTAATGACTAGAAGTGTATGATACCAAACCATTTTCATCTACATACCAACTCACAGACCAGTTATGTAGCAGGACCTTTGGCATTCAATAAAACCCGGTTCACCCCCACCATATCTTTAGAAAAGCATGTTCCAAATTAGGACATTCGCTGTAGTTGCTATATTTTTGGCTGTTGGTTTTCTAACTGTAGGATTTCTGGTTCTTAGACATGAATTGTGAATTGATTTTTTCGGTGTCTTTAGTGGTCGATATATTTAGTTCTTAACTTCATCATCAAACTAAATTTTTTAGTTTAAAACTCATTTTTACCCGGTTTCTGTTCAATTATAAAGATAACACGTTCTGAGTTTTGGATAAATGCGGCTGTACCAGGGTGATACCGCAAATTTGGCGTAAAGGAAGAAATATATAGCTTAATGATTAAACTACATGCAACATGTGGTTTTTGTTAATGAATCAGTAAAAGAAAATACTTTCGACTGTCTTGCCGTCTCCTAACAGCTGGAATTCTAAAACGTCTCCAAAACTTTATAGCAATTGCTTTGCAATTAATTATTGGCCTTTCCTATCACATTTTGTAAACACGAATTGTGTATTAATTGAATAAAAACAATACTCACTTAGCATACGCGTTTGCTCTTATGACGGAAGTTGCGTTTTTGATGGGTTTCGTAAAATTTACTTCAACATTTAGATATAAAACGCCCTTTGTGATGTCTGCTCTTGCATTAACCTAGGACATCATACCATAAAGAATTGTTACTACACAATAAACTTGTAAAAGAATGCGTTTGTTTTAAATATTTCTGATATTTATAGAGATTTCAGATTTGGAGCACCTATGGATTAAATGGGGAATGCAGTTTAAACACAAAATTCGTGGTTTGCTAAACTAATTATAAAACTGCTAAACTAAAATGAAACAATGTCATAAAGAGAACAGTAAACTGTCTCGAACGATGTTCACTGAATTGATGATTAATTAAATAAACGAATTAATTCCTGGACACTGTGCGCAACATATAACGTAACAGTTGAAGATCGGACAATTTAAATGGACTAATAATAATACATGATTTTTTTATTCAATAAGGCAATCATAAAGAAGGCATTGTAACATGACAATTTATACTTTCTATACATTCTATGATATCGGTAATGCGTACATGTCATTATCTTACAAGTTATCAGCTCATAAAAACACAATTATTGGAACATACCACTACCCTTGCGCAGTCCGAATATTGTGCATTAAGTATAATAAATAATATGTAAGTATTGTTGTGTAGCCTTTTACCAAGCGGTTGGACATTTCACATCGTAGAAACGAAAAGGCAAAATGAAATAAAGTGCAAAAAGAAGGCGGATCGGACACGACTTATATTTGTTTTGTTTTTTTTCTGATATAGAGATGTTTACTCTTTCAAATCGTTTGATTTATGCTGAAACAATAGACACGAACAAAGGGACGAATGGAGAATAGTCCTTTTTTTAGTTTTGAGTGGAATGAGCAGATGACGTGTTTATTCAATTTGTCGATTGACTAATACGACGATATTAAATATTTGTTTGACGTTTATCCGTTTTTGTTAAATTATTACTAAAGTACGCGAATAATGGTATATTCTGGTTATCATGCAACACAGTTTATTATGAAGCTAACAATATTTTTTATTACTTCATTATAATTTTATTTTATTACTTTTACGATAGCTGCAAACAATTTGAGTACGATAAAGGCAACAACGCTAATATTTACTGTTTGTTTTCAGATCCAAGTGTATTGATGACATAAGATAAAAACAACACTAATGGAAAGAAAATGGGTCAAATTTCCGTTAAAGTAGAAGCATGTCCACTTAAATAGCATCGATTAAAGTTGTATTTGTTCTGCAAAATAATACTTAAATGAACGATAATAATATTCAGCTTAACAGTTTAGAATACCATAATTGTAATATCTATTGAATCTAATTACATTACATTATTCATACAACCGTAACTATTAAATATTTTAAACAAAACAATCTACCACGATCATTAGCCTAAATTCGTTTGCTTATTTGTTTATTACAGTGTATGTATATTTATAATTAAGAAATGAATATACAAAATTTTACCTCCAACAGACCGGGATTGATTTCTTGACTCTCTATCCGGCATTACATTATTAATCTTCAAACCAGGTTAAAGATTATTTAAACCCTGCGTTTCAAGACATATAACATAGACATTTCAAACAATGTGCCTCTATCTGTAACGGGCAATCTATTGTTTAAAATTTGATCTGAAGTCTTTATTGCTATGATTGATGAAACATTAAACAAAAATGTTTGTGTGACTACCGAAAAAACATTTTATGAACTGTGTAAGTTAACAATCAAGTTAAGTAATATTCCATCTTAGACACATTAAAGTTAGAGTCAAAAGCATCAAGATGTAGTTCATAAGCATGGCTGAATACATAACATTGCAGACTATACAAATATATTGTGCATTACAAATTCAGGAGTTGTTTGGGTCTTTGCGGTTCGAATAGACAACGAACGATGATGTGTTCACAGTTTTTGCTATTAAAATATAACTTCAAAGAACGAATGCATTCAGGAATATATTGTGAAGGCCGGAGAACCTACAGAAAAAACCTAACAATCAGAAGGAAAACTGACATTTCTCGTAAATTATGATAATAATTCAGCACAACCTGCCTGCAGTAATAAGCGAACTCGCAACTTCACTATAGGCAGCCACGTAATGAATAGAAGACCAAATTTTCAATCATCGACCACCAAAGCCCTCGTTTTTTTAATATGGTAATTTCACATAAACACATACCACATCTGAAAACTTAAAATACATATATTGAATTACAAATGACGGTGGAAGAAACATAAACTGCTCATCTATGTGTTCTAACAAAGAGTTGACAATTGTTAAAAACGTTTGTGCCAGCAGTAAAAGAAGACCAAGTAACTTCTGTCTGCGTAGCAATATCAATTATATGTGGGTCCAAACAAATTCTGAAGAAAAATCTGAAGTCAAAAGATTCCGTATCCGGCCGAACTGTCGTGTTTTCAACCCTTAACACCACATTCCCGCACAAATAAATACATTTTTTACGGACTTATAACTAAAGCCTCTGCTTACACTTATGCTTAAGCAGTTGAACTTACCAAAACGCAAATGAACATAAATATTCTTTCAAGATATTTTCCCATTTTTGTCAATTGAGTTTATAGTGAATGTACTACGTCGATTACTGGCAAAAGCTATTGGTAAGTAGTGGTGCATGCTACAACGGTTTGTTCTTCAACACACCAATTCACTCTACTGTAATAAAGCTTGTTTTAATCCACTGTTTCTTTTTAATTCCCTGTACTAAGTCAAGACCATTCAATTGTTGTTGATTATTGGTTATTGCTAATTTCTTGCAAATTATTTTGTGGATTTTCTTTTTACAGAGTTTTCTTGTTGGTCATAAAATGAATAAATACAATTTCTTCTTCATATATATTTAATATAACAACATTAAAACCTTCAAAATAATGCATTTAATACTTATATTTACATTTTATTTCATTAAAAAATACCGGGGTCCAGATTTACATCGTGAAGACTATGTTTTTGTTAACTGAAATCATTCCGCGTTGTTTGTTTCCTGTGGACGTCGTCGAGAAAGCGCATGCTCTTCATGGCCACCGGTTTTATTTAGAAATGCAAAGAATGATTCTACGTCATCTGTTACGGTTTGAACCAATATAAATGTAGGATATCAATGAAAGACATACGTAATGTAAATATTACTCTGTACACGGCTATTACAATATTAATCTTAAAACCAGGCTAAAAGATTAATTAAACCCTGCTTTTTCCAGACATAGAAAACATTCAAATAAACGTAATATTTTATTTTGTTACAATTTCTCTTCTCACATTAGTAGATAAGTGATCAGTTTGTAACATTTCACCTCTTCGTTGGCATTTTAAATTCTAGGAAAAATATGCCAAGACTTCATCATTTAAACAATTATTTTGGACAGTTAACAGAAATAACCCTTAAAACTGTCACATTATATAACATTATGAAATAATTTACAGACACGTTAACGAAATTGATGTACACTTGACATGTTAGTAACTCTTGACTTTGTATTCTTTACAGCCTTTTCGTTAAGTATTTGTATACAAATAAATAAAAAAATTAATTCAAAACCTTCAACATAATCTATTTTAATTGTTTTGACACTTCTTCTATCACAATTTAATTCCAATTATATTGTTAAATTTTTTCTTCTTTTAAAAGGCTGTTCTCCATATAAAAAGTGTTTCTTTTGTGAGACATGATTGATCAAGGACACACTATTCTACATAAAATAAAATAATAAAATTGTGTTAAGTCGTTCACGGATACCCGAAAATGCAGAGAATAAAATAGTACGTAACCCGTTGTTTACAGAAGAAAATGATGTATTCTTATCACCAAAACACATGGGACTACATATTGATGTAAAAGGAAAACACTGCTAACTACCGATAATAATATTTTTAAAGCACATCTAATTGTGCACTTCTTCTGAATGACTAGATTACAGCTGTAAACATCCTTCGTGTTAAAATTTAAAAACCGAAGTTTTGTTGTGAGAATTGAAAATATCCCTAATAAAGAGATACTACATACAACTTTTTGCTTTCAACAACCTCAGTCAGAACATCTTTTTTTAGTTGAAATATAATAACTTGAAAACCATTATTTTAATGTTCTCTTAGTCAAAAAGTTAACTACATAGCGCAGTTTTAACAACAGTTGCAAAAATCGTTGAAAAGGGATATATCAATGTGGTTTTGTCAATTAATTATTTCTGACAGTTATAGCACACAGTACAACAAACAGAATATTTATGCCATTTAATTTATCTGAATCGTTTTTTTACTCGGCGATGCCGTCAGAATGTATATGATTTGTTACATTTACACTGCTCGTTTGTTAAATGTCAATGATTAGAACATAAAGTGTGTTTCTTGTGCTCTAGTTATGTTTATTGTAGAGTAACAAATGGACTCGCATGCTTATTTTATTTCTAACATATTTTATTAATACATTCTATATTCAAGTAAAATATTAATGCATTAAGTTACATTATATTGTATAAAAATTAATAGGATTGTAAAAGCAAGTTACTAGAACTTATATTAATTCCTGTACAGTACGTAGCATTACTAATTATATATGAATTACTCTGTAAGGATGTCCACAAGGATTCAAGTAATACATTATGTTGTGGGGGTTGGATAGGGTGGTGGAGGGGTTTGAATTGTGAACATGGACAAAATTCGAAGATGTATAGTACATCTGAAGTCTATAGAGGTGAATCGTTTGCTGCTGACTAAAACGGTTTGTAATAGATGATTAACTGTTAAGAATATTAACAAAGCGAATGCATCGGTTTCTCGACTCATCAAATCAGGAACAGTGTAATAGATAATTAGAATTTGTTTCATTTGTTAAATCAAACACAAAAACTGAAATTACTTTAAATAACAATTATTCCGCAAAGAGAATTTACTCGAAAGAAGCTATGATATGCTCTATAAGAGATATACGTCATTAATAATAAGAAATAAAAGTACCTTTTAATAAATTATATTTCCAAAATGTTTGGTAGAAAGGCAAATATTAAGCTACAGCTAAACCATGTCTCTGAGAGATATGGTGCAATTACTTATTTTAGGATTTGGATTGTTTCGTTATAAAAGCTCTACATTATCTTAATTATAATTATAAATTACGTTTCACGGACAAATCTATTTCTAAACAAGTAAAACGACCAAAATACATATACTAGTCAATTGCATTTTAATTTCTGTTCAATACTCTACAAGTGAGCAATGTTCTTCCTTTCAGTCCAACATAACTTGACATTTTAGCCACGCCACTACACAGCGTGTGACTTATTAATAACGTTGATGAAATTAAACAATAAAAAACAATGAAGTTTAGGCCATATTTGATTTTTGGTTAAACATTTTTTTAACTATCTCCTTTTGTAACATTGCATTTTAAATATTGTTTTCAATTGTTTGTTAGATAAATAGATATATAAAACCTCTAATCGGCTTGCTCTTTACAAAAATCACTTCGCGTTAATTAACGTAAACCGACCCAAGAGCGTTGTAATTAAAAAAAACCTTTCTTCACAAAACATATTACTTTATAAAAGACGTTTATAAACTTATGAACAAAATCATAAAAGGTTCTTAGTCAACATATACTTTCTGTGACTGTCCGGTGGGTCGCCACTTTAGACAGCTAGACCATCATATTTCGGATATGCATGTCAACGCTCTTATGGAAACTAGCATGGGCGAAAAACAACGACAATCTTTGGAACAGAAGATAATTAAGTTCCTGGGATCCAGCCATCCGTTTGGGATGAATGTAAAAAACACTTTTTCATGAGTGTCCTCTTTTGTTTTTTTGGAATTCTTAATGAATGTAATTGAGAAAGTTCAAGACCTTTTGTAAGGTCAAGTACAACAAAAAGAAATTTTTCTGGTTATGTCTATGTGTGTGACCGATCACAGCTATCAGTCATTTGTCCTATACGGATGTGTTGTTCTTTGTCTCCCTCTTTCTCACCCTAAAGAAGGTCTTTGGACCGAAATCTCGAGCCCATCTTAATTGTTGTTTGATTTTTAATTTTCATTTAAATTTTAATTTGTCTTTTCGATTTTACCTTTTAACCTTGTGGCGTACATGACCTTTATTACTATACGTTTTGTTTCCATGGAATTGTATCATGCAGAATCAACGTGGTTTAAATAATGAAAAAGAATAAAAATTTTAATATGAATTTTCCTTCACTCGTAACAGATACGATTTAGCATGACTCACATAACTGAATAAATGTCATTAGATTTTGCTTTAATTAAACAAAATACAAAGGGTATATCAAATATTGATTAGCTTTGCTATCAACATTTTGTGTCTTCGATTCATGACGATATTACGATTTTTGAACGGACATTTGTTCGTTTCATTTAATAACAATTATTGCACTGAACTCTGAAGTATGTACAATCTGAAATGAAACATTTGATTTCTTCAACATAGATGCAGAAAATCATCGTTGCAGAGGTCACAATGCAATCACTAAATGAAAAGAGACATTTAACGATAATATCCATCTAAATAAATCGATTCTTAAAATGAAGCAAAACGTTCACGCATAAGTTGAACTAATGAACCGAACATATACGTCATAGCGTCAAAAACGGTCATTTGAAAAAAAAACCGATTACATGGTTCAATTTTTGTACCTTTACGCTGTTTACAATAGCAGCAGATGTTTCTCCAGGTGTAAGCTGTGAATGAATACAAAGCTCATTAAAAAATATTCTCGTTAAGGCTGTATATGAACACAAGGTTCATAAAAAGTCATTTCTGCACGTGTAAAATGTATATGTGACTTATAATAAGATATTTCCACAAGAGTGTATGAATACAAACGCATCCGTAAGTTCTATATTTAGTTATTTATATACTTATTGGTTAAGATCAGAAATAACAAAAGAAAGTTTACAACGTAGCCACAAGAAAAAAACTTGAGCGCAGAAGAAAGCGTTATTGTGTTTATAAGAAAACAAACGCACAATTGCGGTCATTATTAGCCATAATATGAAAAAAACTAGATTGAGACTATGTTCTAATGTACAATATCTGTAGTATGTTAAAATTAACAGTTGCTTCTTTAATTATCAAACATGTTTATGAAATTACAGATGATATCTCCCGATCAACTAAATACACTAATTTTATTTTCAGTCATGTTGCAGACATGTCAGTTTCAAATATAACATCTTTATGATAACAACTAAACGCGTCTTGACATATGCATGAGTGACGTTAACTGATGCAGCAGTGAAAACGAAAGAGGGCGCTTGTAGTAATTGAGAGACGGAGGGAAATATAGAATATATATAATTATTAGTACAGTACAGTTATTATCAAGATGCCATATTTAAAAATACTTACGCTATAGTGTCGAACAAAACATACCCCGTGAAATAGACAGACCCAAAATCCATAATATGGATTAAAAAGCGAAAATATATTATAAACCAAACTAATAAATTGGAATATCTAAAAGTACATGTTGAGAAAAAAAGAGATAATATATTGGCTGTATTTTATCAGTTGTTTCACAGAAATGCTGTTACAAATCTTGTTGCAGGGACCATTATTAAGTTTATGGACCGCATTCTCTGATGCACTGGCTTGACGACATATGTTATGTTGGATGTGTCTAGCTGGCATATTTTAGAATAGAAACATTTTAATGACAAAATTTATTTACGCAGTTAAGTGTATTGTATCGCAATTATTTTGATAAAAAACTCAACAACATCATAATAATGTGGTTTTGAGCGCCACGGATGAGTCTAGATTGGACAAAAAACTCATCTGGCGTGGTCAGTTCTATCAACATTGGCATTTTTGATAAAATTTAATTAACCCTTTTACTGATAAAGCATTACTATCGCAAGTAGCAACATATTATTTTTGCTTTAATCATGCAAACATGTGCTTGATGCCACTAATATATCAGAAAGTTCACAGTAATAATTCAAAGCATGCTGTAAAGGTTTACGCATTCAAATTCACTTTAAGCTGAGCAAACTAAGTGAAATGGTAACCAATAGCGATTACGAATGTGTTGGTTTAATGCCGGTCTGCTAAAAGGAAACATAAATCAACAACCAATACTAAAATAAATGCATTAGGTGTTCAATGACTGATGCGAACAATTAGTAGCTTGTGATTGTTGTGACAACGCCCTGGCATAATTTTGATAGTGCATATTGTGGTACATACTTTACAAAGCAATAGAAGTGTCATTAACAAAGTTGCTTTCCTCAGATTTATGGGTATGTTGTTATCCATGCACATAAACAACTACTTTATTATATGCACTCAACTTCGTGGAAACTTTACACGTAATGAAAAAGGTACTTGTCAAGCCCTTACTTCAAACAATTATGTCTAATGCGTATAATTTTTGTACTGAATTTCTCGGACTTTTTATTCAATCAGTCAAAGTAAAATATAAGCAAATAGGACATTGACAATTCGTATTGCTACACAGGAACACGAAATAACGAACAAACTAAAAAGAACTACACAACCCTAACAAGAGAAACGCAAGCCCATTTAAACCAGTGATGCACTTCATAGTCATTTCTGTCTGCACAACAAGTCGAATCCAGTACACTACATATATGGTTTAACCAAAATGTCTGATAGCCCTGTGCGACATGGATTGTAAGTAAGAATAAAATAGCGACCATTGTGCAGATTCTATCAACTATTCCTAGTTTAAGTAGCTATTGCTCAACAGCAGCGTGAGAAGAAGAGAATGGAAATAACAATCGAAAGATCTAGTATAAAGTATGTGTTGTGTGCGATGTTGAAGCTTTATGCAGGGACCTATGAAATATTGCTATCAATAGACAAAGTGACAAATTGACATTATTATGCTTTAGCAGTATTTATTTTGCAGTTTGACTTTATTGAGTGACTCGACGGGTTTCTAATAAGAGGCATGGACTGGTTACTTGTCCGGTTTGTTTGTAAACTAACATAACAGTTGTCTATTTAATTATAAATTGTTATTTAAGCGTTATTTATTAACGATAGTCCGCCCATATTGTCTCGTTTTAGTCCATTACATTTGTGATCTGTTTCAAAGTAAGTGTTTACATTTAACATTATTTCCTTATTATGCTTAGATATCCGCTTCTTTTTGCTGCTTTGATTTAAATAAATATAATGACGTAATTTATTACATGTTAATTAATCTAAATTATGTAGTTAATTTCTAACAACACTGTGTTGATAGTATCTTTTTTATCCCTGTATCCGAAAACCTCGCATACTATGTTCTTGTTTGTGTTCGTTTTATTATTTTTGTCCCACTTGCAGTGTGACCACTTAGAGCCTTTTATAATCTATTGCCTTTTTTGTAAAAAAGAGCATATGCCCATTACTTCCATGTTTTTTAGATTTGATTGTGTGTAATGATAGTGCAACACATATCGTTGTAAAGTGGTTGTTTAATTCTAAATGTGTAAGGTTTGTTGTGGAAAATTAATGTATGTTTGCATTATTTTATTTTAATTGGTTGATGCGAAGTATACATTCAAATAATTTTAAACCACTTAGTTGAAAAAAATCAAATTGTTCAGTTATTTCTTTTAATTTGTCACTGATAGCTATACTGTTATTATCCGATGATGTAGAAACTAAGACACAACTGGCACATTTGACACCATTGTTTTCTTTTATTCCGTTTTGTCTTTTTGTGGTTATTTTTTGTTTTGTGTTTGTTTTATTTTTATACAATGCATGATTAACTGTGCAGAACAATGCTAAATTTAATGACTTTTTGCATTCAATTTTTCCTAGCGATTTTGAAATTAAGGAAACCACCAATGCACTAAGGTCAGACACTTAGATCTACTTCGTGTTCCTTTTCCTGAATTTTAACGTTACCTATGCATATATATTAACTCGACGGGTGTCAAATTAGAGGCAGGGGATTTCGGTTTACTCTTTGTGTTTTTGTGTTTTTTGTTTTTGTGTTGCGATGATTATGTTTTTCTATATCAAGGTTTGTAATTTTCCATTGACTTTCGGCTCTTGTTTTTGTTGTCAGGTTTCTTTGCTCTTATAACTGATTCCTGATGAATGGTGTATTTGCAAAAGTTATAACTGATCCATTTGTTGTTTTTTCCAACAATAAAATATATTTAAACTAAATCTATAGTTTTCATTGGGTTTGGGTTTCTTATTTCAAATTTTGATATTTTGATTTTGTTTCTTGTTGTATATGTTTGTCCAAATCCAAATTACTAATCGTCCGTTTACTTTACGTTGTTCAGTTCGATTGCTGACCTTTTTTCTTATTACATTGGTATTTTCAGTTACCTATTATTATATTAATAATTATAGATCGGAACTATTTGGCAGATAAATGTGGTACAACTATAGCTAAATATGTGTTGAATTAAATAAACTGTTATCATCTGATTAAATACGTGCTCAATACAACGAGCAATGTTTAATTGTAAGCAATGTTCGGGGAATAGTTACAGAAAATGTAAAATATGTATTCGTGTCAACGTATCATAAGCAAACTCTAATTCCAATCAGTATTCAATGACTGCAAATAATTGTCAACTTCTGCATACATGTACATTGGAATACTACACATCCGTTAAATCATCTTTGCAATGTTTAGGTCACACTAGTAACTTCTATGGATTTTACATAGGAATACAACTTATGTACTTTCAAAACTGGTATATACTTCAGAAACCAATTTAATAAAAATTGCTTTTACGGAAGTAACTAGCTTAATCAAGTTTGTCATTAAGATCTATGCTGAATAATTAGATAACGTGCAAAACGGAATCCGTTTTGACGTGCACATTGATTTATCGATAAAGGGATGATTTAAAGCTTATCCCATCAAATGAAGCGAATATTTAATGACATGTGTGATATACAGAGCAGTGTAAAGCTTGAAAGAAGATTGTCCAATTTCGAATGAAATTTCTGTTATAATGGCTATAAATATAATTTTGGGACGAGCTAGATTTACAGTACATCTGAAAATATGGCACTAGCGAGCACAAGAATCATTTACAACATAAAGATAAATATATTTGAGCCTTTATTTTTTGTTTTCGTTTTGACGATTTCTAAAGAACAACTGAGTCCATTTCATAATTTTCTTCATGTCCACTAAATCCACTTTAAAAATGCATTAGCGTCTTCTGCTTTGGTGTTGTAGGATGAGCCTCTACGTAGAGTCCTGTAGGTAAACAACACTCTCACCTCTCTTCTGAAATATGCCCCAGTAATCAAGTACAGAAAAAAGTTAATACAATAATTAACATAAAATATTGTGCGTACAAAGTATAGTACACCCTGCCAGTATTTTAGATCTGCATCTGTTGAACTGGAAACTGAGTGCGAGACATATTTCGATGTCAGGAAATTTCGGCACCACATCACGAAATATGGAATGTTAAAGGATATAAAACAAATTGACAGAGCCAAAAGAATAATGGTAAATTCCAGTCGTATTATGCTTTCCTCGGTAATAATATTTTTGCATTTCCGACTTCGCCTTCGCTTAAAAAGCTTCTGAAAAATACGAACGTTCAACACTGTTATGATTACAAATGGTACAAATGTAATCATTACAGCAAATATGGAATCGCAAACGAAGGAAACAAATCCGTGGTTAGGACTTCTGGTGCAATATAAATTACCGGAAGCACTTTTGTACATTCCACTCAAGACTGGTTTATAAATCACAATGACAGCTGAAACGAAAAAAATTCCAGCAACTATTTTCCGCGTGGTTGAAATTGTACACAGATCTCTTCGGAGTAAAGGAAAACAAACACCAATATATCGCTCAACTGTAAAAGCAACTACTAGCCACGCTGACAAAAATCGTGATACGTACGATATATAAAGCTGTATTTCACACATTCCGTTAAAATCTAAGAGGTGTATATTCATTTCTGGGAACAAATATGGCAATCCTCTTCGTATCCATTCCACTGCGACATAAAATATAACAGTAAACAAATCGGATGCTGACAAAGCCGCTAGGTATGTACTTGATGATAAAGAGCGCAAATTCTTTGATAGGAATACATTCAGTGACAGACAATTTCCAACTATGCCAACAATAATTATGACAGGTGTGAAATACGAATAAAAATATCTACCAACACTGTAAATTGAATTAAAATCTGATGATGTGTCTGAACAATCTGATGACGAGTTCGTATTGTTGTGTAGAAAAATAAACAATCTGTAATATACAGAATCACTCGTACACAAAGTTGACTTCATCTTACACTAATTGTCGGATACAGAAATTCCTTGCATATACAGCATATAGGAAGATTTATTAGCTCCGAATAAATGTTTTTGCCTGTAAAAATATAAGATTTTGTTAAGCAACTTTACCTGAATCATTTGCTAGCTCATCATTACAAAAGAAAAAAATTGCTAATTTTGTAACGTGTCATTACAGGGTTCAACTCTTATTTTCGACACAATTCATTAATGTAGGAACGAGGGCGACTCTCTCACAAACAAATAAACGGCCATAGGCCATTTATAACAAATTTGTGAGTGAACCGACCTCATTCATACATCGATGAATTACTGTGCATATGAGTTTAATTCTGATAATTATTCCAAATTTGTTTTTAAATATTTAGTATCTTTTCCAAACATAAAATTCCATTATAAATGTGTGACGTATAGGAATATACACAACAAACTAAAGACGACGGCGGGGTCGGTTTGGACAGAATAACTCGAATTGACAACATTATATTTAACGATTTGAAGAGAAGAGTATTTCTCAAAACAATGAAGACAGAACAGCAAACAATATTTTCGAGAATTCCGTACAATAATGTTCCTACAGCGGTATATATGTCACATCATATGTGACGTTATATCTTTTCAAACGCAACTTAAATCTAGCTAGACTTTCTTTCTTTAATACTAACATAACAAATAGTAGTTGTCATTGTTAAATGGATTTATCAGCTAGTAAAAATAAAAGGAACAGTGCTGAAACATGGAGTTAATGGCAATCTTGATATTGCTCATTTCGTGGATTTATTATGACTAAGAAAAACGATTTTTTTTACCGTTACGGCTATTGTGTGTTGAAACGATTAAATGAAATCTGAATTAAAAGAAAAGCAAAAAATTAATATACAGCTGCTTCATTTAAACGACTTTCTGTTTTAGCGATATTTTTATTGATATATAGATACTAAGATAATTTTATTACGAAAAGTCGAGTTTATGGCTTAATTTATTATCTGAAGCGTACACGAATCATGGTCGCTATATTTGTTTACGTTTAGCAACATAAAACTTATTTTCCCAACATTCGTTCATCAAATTATGAGCGAATCTGGGAATTACTGGTTTAAGGCATTTTGACCAATAAAAAATTACTTTAAATGTAAACGAATACAAGATCAAGGTTATAATAACATCTATGCAACGATAACATGCAGCTAAAATGCAACTTTACAACCCTAGGAATTCTATGACAGCTGTATAGTGTTAAATCTGTAAGAAAACATAAGTTCACAGAAACGAAATTAATTTAATTACACAGTCTATGCTGGCAGAAATACTTAATCTTCTGTATAATGATTATTTAATAGTTCACGGGACGTACATCACTAGTCTTAATGGTTATTCAAATACGATTGTAATTGACGCAGTCATGATTCATTGTATGCTTAAAGGTCACATGGATTATACAGTTTACGTTTACATGTTATATTAAAATAAAATGAAAACTTGCAATAGATACTTTTACACCTAAATATAGATTGACTAGCATGATTTGCGACATATCGTCCTTCCGTCTTTTCAAACCTTTGAGGACAGAACCTCTTCTTGGTGATAATAGAAAATTCCTTCACATGAAATTCAGAAATAAAGGAATTAATGCAGTTAACATCAGCAATATTCTCACTAGAAAAGAAATGAAAGATCAGATCCCTGCATATTTCAAATATCAATCTATTACCATCGTGTCTTATAAATATACTTGTGATTGTTTATTTTTTTTTACATTTGATTTTACACCTTTGCATCCAGTTGGGTATGTCCACTTAAGGTCAATTACGCAGTACAAAAACAAACGGATAACGTATTACAAAACTGTTAACGAAAAATTTAAATCCTAGTTCAACCTAATAATATAATTTTAAGCAGCATTTCAAAAAATGCAAAACATAGTGACAAAACGAACAACCCAGACAATTATGCTGAGCAAGAACAGCAATAGCCAACATGAAAGTTAGCACACTGTGTTTTCCTAAAATACAGAGGTTAGTAAAACGTAGGTAAGCAAACTCTGTTTGCGTATGTGTCTGAAAAATACAGCGATACGCAAAACAGAGGTTCGTAAACTTTGGCCGAGAAAGGTTTACCAAAAATATAACGATGACAACATGTAGTTTAGCAAAGTGTGGTAGGGAAAGTGTCCATAAATGATACGCGGTATGCAAGAAGGTTAGAAGTAAAATGAAGGGAATTACCACTATCGCGAAGCATGTTTTTGTGTGTACTCTGGAAAATGGTATATATTGATAAATACAGTAATTTTGAATCAAGTCAAGTATCTGACGGTTTATAGAGGTAACACAGAGATGCTGTTTGCTATAGATCAGTGTTCACATTTTCAGTACGAGCACCATTATTATTTCAACCACTGTTACATCCGTATTTGTTAATAGACACTTTGGCAATCAAGACTAATCAAGGTTATTTAGGAGAATAAAACATTTCACTACTCAACTAGTATCTATCTAATTAAGGCTAGTTCAGAGTAATGACATTTACTAGAAGTAGCTTAACAATACAATACCAATGGATAATAAAGTGGATACAAACAGATCACTGATCGAAAACAACTAAACCTCAACATTAATTAGGCTTCTTTATATTATTCATATCTTGTTAAGCAAAAGGTCAAATCCATTTTTAATAGATTATTATTACCAGAACAATAAAATGTGCAAATATTTTTTTCACAACTATAGACAATTTGTAAGACAAATAAAACATTACAAATATAAAAAACAAGATCCAAAAGTCAAGGGACAGTTACAAATCTGGATATAAACAAACATACAACACAACACAAAAACAGCAAGAGAGTAAACCGAACCCAATAATATTCATGAGTGCATTTTAGTTCTCCGGACAAGTAAGCAGTGCCTACCTCTAGCTAGACACACGTCGAGTTACTCATTATTATGTGTATGAAAAAGTAAAGTCCAGAAATATGAAACACTAAATATGTCTCAGCGAAAACGTCCGATCGTATTTAGACACTGATTTCGCATTACGATCAATTAAGTCAGGGTGATAACCATAGAACTTCTAAAGAGATAGCATCAACATAGGCACAACGAACCCTTTTTTGTGTAGTTGTAGTTCGCAAGTTTGTTTCTAGAAGTAGGTCTAAGTAAGATGCTGGCCTTAGTGTATTAATGGTGTCTTTAATTTCAAGCTCGCTATGCTAAATTGAATGCAAATATAACGAAGTCACAAAATTTAGCATTGTTGAGGGACAAAACATCAATAATACAGCGGAATGTGAAATTAAAGGTCTGAGCTAGTGTCTTTTCTTTTTAACAGGCCTTCTAGGAGTCTCAAGAGTACAAAAACAGGTCGGCACGAAGAGGACCGCAATTAGTACTCATTTGAAATACCAACAGTCGGTTGAGAAACGTGTCTTCCAAACATGACAAATATGTTGTTGTTAAGAAAATCTAACATTTGACAGATTTGGTCTTCAGTATATTTATGATTTGATTTACAGTCATTGATGACGAAGACTTTGGTAATTTCCAGGTATTGATATCATATACCTTTTTATAGAGTAAGTGGGTTTTAGAGGTAAATATGTTCTGTTATGCTTTTCTTTTAATTTCATCTTGCTGAAAACTCTGTGCATTATTACTGGTATGCACAAACATAGATAGACGACACAATAAATGATGCAGCTTTTAAGTTTGTCAACATATTATTTTTTGTGACTTATTTAATTTATTTATTATTGTTTTCGTTGCGTGTACCCGTCCAAGTTTGTAAGAAATAAAAGTATTTTGACATAAATATTAACATTAATATTGCCATTAGCCGTTCGGATGTGGACTGTCAGGCTTGCTTACTGAGTAAGATGTAAGCATCATGAAGGCCTAGATGGAGGTTATATTTACATAGAAATATTTAAGGTATCCGACCAATAATTGACCACGTGATCATATTTGGTGTCCCGGATGTCCATTGTTTGTCAATGGAGCAGACCTCGGTAATGTTCGGCAAACATCGGAACTACTATTTGAACAACTAAATTTTTTTCTCAAAACTGTTAACATTCACTCAAAGTAAAACAATATATTTACTTTGTATCATTAATTAGTAATATATTGAGTGAATAAATTTGCATTTCTTGGTCTAAAAATAAAATTAAACGGTGACATCAATTGTGGGTCGGATACCTTAACAAGGCTTGCATATATATATATATATATATATATATATATATATATATATATATATATATATATATATATAATGTTAAAGTTGGTGTAGTTATTTACATGTATTGAGTATAAAAGACAAGCCAACCTCAATTTAAAACTAACTTAAGCAGTTGAATATATATTTGTAGTTTGCAATTTAATATATAAGGGTATTTTAAACAATGCTTTCTTTTTTTTAATTGCTGTTTCCGAGCATTGTATTATTATGTTTACAAATTGATACGTAGTTAGATACTTATGACATTGACAATGCAATAATAGAGTAAAATATCAAATGCATCAATAAATCCACGACATGGAATCTTTAAACAACAAATCGGTCAAGCCCGGTAAAGTTATATTTTATCCCAACGGCGCTATATCAATGTGTAAGTTTTTTGTTTAATTAATGTCCATAAAAGTCATTAGATTACATGTGAAAAGTTTGGAAAGACAAAAAATATTGAATCGCGAAGAGTTAAATTATTTTTGTTGCATTATTTATATTTATTGTACATATATTATATTTTACGAACACTATTGTAGAAAACGTTTCAACACTAAAAAAAATGTGCAAATATTTCAACTACAAATTCTTAAATTATTCAAGGAAAAAACAATAATATAAATGTCTACAACTTTGCACTGTAAATTTCAGATTGTAAAAAACATTTATCTTACCATTAATAAAGTATTTTTGTCAATATATTCCCACATATATTTTATATGTTACTATGAACTCCACGTTACACAATTTTAGCGTTGTTATATTATCCATGCACGCACATGTTGCATCAGTGATTATTACTGTAAAAGATAAACCAACATAACTTACAATATAAACGTATTACTATTGGTTAGTTGTAAATCAATGCCTAATATCCCGACATTAACTGGCAGTATACAAGTAATGCTTTATTTTTAATACCACATTGGTTAATTAGCGGTAGGACGCGATATTGCATATTTTATTGTATTTTATGTACGCTTTTAATTCACACCATTGTAGAACGAATATATATTAATTATTAGTATTTTTTTCGCGAGACAAGGATTATCAGATCTATATCAGATGAGCTCGTAGAGCGAATCTGATATAGACCTGATAATCCTTGTCAAGCGAAAAAAATACTAATAATTTTTTTATCGGTAATTTCTCAATTTAAATACATCTTTTTTTATTTGTTTTCGTTTTTTTTTTTTGACACATTTGTTGTTATTTTGCTTTGTAATAGTGCCGTTTTTACGGTAAGAATCTGTGCACTACTTCTTTTGTACAATTTGTTATGCGTAATGCGGTCTGACTTGACGTCACTTCTACCTCATTCATTCAAAAACTGTTAAAGCGATTGTACGCACGGAGACGGAGGGAGAGGAAATGTCAATCTGAAACCATTTTCAGCGTTAAAGTTTAAAGAGGTAGGTTATCATGTTTGAAAACTATATTAATGTTTCTTCACAGAAGAAAATGATTCTGATTACGATTTCTTTCACTGACCGGCTTGGCCGTGTGCATGGCAGTTATTCCGTTTATGGGGCTACCGATATTGATAAATCAATCCATATTGATTTCTTACCCCCTAAATATGTAATAAAAATTGCTGCCTGTGTAACACCAAATTATTAGTTGCCTATAGTATAAAGGGCTATAGCCTATCTACACTTTCAAGACACGTTTATCGCCGAAATTCGAGCGTACTGCCATACAAAGTCAAAAAAGGGGGGTATTGTATGTACATTGTTTGTTATTCTTATTTCAGGAGATGAATAAGATACTCTCTAGATACTGATTGTGTGTTGCGTTTTATATTTTGTAACACTTCTTAGTGTCTGGACAGGTCTGATTAATTGCAGCATAGATGTAGTTTTTTTCGTGATGTTTGTTTTCCTTAATATTAATGAGCTTTGGTCAGTGATGCGCGATTGGTCAAAAAGTAAGGCAGATTCTTCCGCAGTGTGTTCGCGCATGACAAATGACCAACAGCTGATAATTTCTAGTATCACTGGTCGTTGTTCTTCTTAGCGTTGATACTAATTTTATTGGTAGTAAAGATCAAAGGAAATTGTAACAAATTACCGATAAAGGTTTTTATTAATTAAAGTTTGGGGGGGGGTTTTTTGTTTTCAAAAACTATATAACTACACAGTTCATGATGGAATTTCAATGCACAATTGTCGGCAAAACAAACATAGTTTCATTTTAGTACCTTATAAAACACAAAATTGTTATCAAAGATAAACATCTGATACTGATTAAGAAACCCCAAAATTAAATTTCAAACATGGAAAATAACGTATTGTGGAGAAACACTGTATAGAATCTTACATTGGTACATGGGGTTTCTCAAAATTCTCCAATCGAGATAGGATAATTATTGAATTTTAAAATTGCTCAGTTTAACTATCGAGATTGGAGACATTCGATAATCCAAGATCAATAATTAGGATTCCATTTCTTTAATTTAAAACAAAACAGTAAATTTGTAAAAAGTTAAATCTAATCAAATTTTATTATCATGACTTGAGATGGAAATTGAAGTTGTTTTGTTTATGACGTCATTTTTTATCATGATTATTTATTTTATTTTAAAACAAATAACATATAACAACATGTTAACTAGTTACAAGAACTATATTTTTCACAGAGGTCAAGTGACTTTAATATAATTTAAGAATTCAACCTCCATTCGTTCATCCAAAAATATGTTTATTGTTGAGCAACGTCTACTGAAATGAATGAGAAAAAAAATATTCGTTTATTTAAATACCTTATTATTATTTTTATGTTTTGATAATACTATTTCTACATAAAGTAAAAGAAAGTTTACAAACAAGTAGCCATGTACATTTGCAATATAAAATACAATCCGCCTATACCAAATGTTGACTAAAATAAAGGCACAGATAAACATATTGTTTTTATATGTAGATTCTTTAAAAAAACATCAACATTCTAAAATGTGGCCTTGACCAGTGTGCCTGGTTAGTTCGATGATGTTGATGTTGCTGTTGAACCGTTTATTAAAAGGAAATTTTAATGGGAATTAGTAGCGCAAGCTGTATTGTAATTAAATTTATATTATATAATAGTAGCGCGCTAGTGTAATTTAACTTAGTGAATTGTTTAAAACACTTACAGCATTTCCCCAATACGAATCATGCAACAAATATAAATAAACTAAAAACAATCCTTATCAATATTTCATTAGGATATGTCAAGAATATAAACTTTCATCCTCGAATTTTTAGTGAACTAGACGAAGGACGAAATAAATGTCAATCAATACTAGCACAGTAAAACATATTCATTTCTTAAACTAATGCATTTTTAAAGCCGACAAATGACATACATCAATGATGTATTTCTTTTCAAGTGTTACGAAGCAATTTATAAAATGAGTAGGCATTTTATCACTAAATAAGTCTTATTTGATTTTATGAATAATAGTACTTAATATCAATATTATCCGATTCGGGAGTAATTTGTATTTATTATTAACACATAATAGCGATCATTTGATGTAATATGGACGTTCATCTAAAGTGTGTACTTACTATTGATAATCATTGTAAAAGCTTGATTTGCATATATAACAAAAACAGTGCCTTGTTTAAAACTGATTTAAAAATAATGCATTATGACAGACAAACACAGTGACATACCAAACTTTCCGTTCAGGTGTAATTATATCTTGGCACGTAAGACTCGAATGTTTAGATGTAATCAAGAGAAAAGTGTTCAAAATACAATATACACAATTATTAGAATAAAAACAACATTTGGGATATATATAGTTTTAACAATTGATGTTTTCTTAAGGACCAAAAACAGATTGAAGGATAAGAATAAATGGACAGACTCTCATAAAACCATATATGAAGAACGGGAGGACCTAACATGAATGTGAAAATATTTAATTATAGTGAACAAAGCGACTAAGTTTCTAAGCAATAACAAACATTTCAGTCTGTTTCAGTTCACCCTATTTTGCTATTTGCAAACTTTGACACAAATTTGCAAAATCAGACCGATAAGTGGACTGATATTACAACATGGAGATCACGATTAGCTCCAACACTTTTAAACCAATTAACCGTGGTTTAATGAAGGACCTAAAACACAGTTTGATATATTTGCCTATTTGTTGTGTGTCGTCAAACGACAACAATACTACTATCTATGCTAGCGTGTGCCCTATTATAAATCAGAATTAAAGAATTTACAAGCGTAATTATTCTTCAAAAAATCCTGATACAGCTAACTGTGTATCTTATATTCAGGAATAAAATGTAGTCATTTTAGCAGACAATCTTAGTATGAAATACTAACTTGGTTTTTATATCGTTTACAAGATATTTAAGTTACACAAAAAAAACTTTACAAACAGAGCATCATCGAAAACTCTACTGAATTTTACTACAAATACATGATAGAGTTTGAAAACTACTACAATTATAGGATCATAAACATAGGTACAATTTTGATCACTAGGGGCCTCTCAGACCAAGAGGTTGTAAGTCGTTACTATTGATAGCCTATCTTGTGAACAATGAAGTTTGGAATATGCTTAACACAAAATTTTTGTTGAAAATTTCGTAATGTGCCACATATGCACGTTGATTGCGATTATACTAACAAGGCTTTTAAAATATTTGAAGATATTGAAATATGTTCACATATCTAATTAATCCTTATGTTACATGTGTATATATATTTTTACCTTTCATGTATAAAATATATATTACATAAGGATTCATGTCAATATTTTATAGATGTTACAGCACGAGGAACGGAATTTTTATATTGAAAAGGACATAAACGTTCAACTTGACGCTTCCAATACACTTAGTATAACTTTTGGATCTAAAACGGTATGTTCATCATAACAATATTAGTAACAAACATCCTTAATGCAAACCTGTTGCATTAGAAATGACTTATTTGTTTTCCTGTTCAAAATAGTTTTGAATAAATTCATATGTTTTGTAAAATAAAGTCCAACACCTCCAGTTAAATTTACATGTTTGAAACTTTTATTCAAGCAATATGTACGTATTACATTTATGACAGTTTTGAAAACTTCATCTTATTGTACATTTTTAAAAACGTTTATCTTTTAAAAAATTCTGATCTTTTGATAATTGTTGTAGTAATTGTTTTTTGATATTTGTTTTCATTGCTAAATGTGTATTTAATCAATATCTTTATTATATATTAATCAAGGTATGTTAAGAATGTGGGATTTTTTTTATCTTTTTACATGACATATGTGTTCCTCATTTGTAAAGCACTTACAATTTTTTTTAATTTTCTAGAATGTGCCTTTAAAAGGCTTAGTAGTACCGACGACACAACAACAGTGATAATACTAGTGCAGTGACTGTGGTTGTAACAAAATCTCAAATGTATGTTCACTGCAATTATCATGTCCACTCCTTTAGATATTAAGCATTAAATATCGTCTCTCAGTTTAAATATGGAGTATTTTTAATTGGCAATATATAATAACTGTCATGCATTTCATACTAGCTACCAGAGTAGATGGTTTTTGTCCTTGAGCTATTCTCTTTTTAGGAAATCACTGTATGGATTGCAGACACGGGAATTCCTTATGTGATGTATAGTTTCATAATATTATTTAATATAACTGTGAAATATATAATTGGAAATCGACATGCAGTCGTCTTACTTATCGTATAACTACAAGAACAATCAGAATCAGTATTTTACCATCAACACAGTTTTTAAACTTTACCGATTATACGTTCAGATATGTCTAGATTTTTCATGGGATGAAATTTATATCGTAAGGTTAATCGGATTTGATCTATAACAGGATGATTTAGAGCTCATAAGCGACAGTAAAAAGGAAATTAAAACGAGAGGTAACATTGACAAGTAATTTCCAAACGGTAAATTGGTTTATTCATTCACATTATATATAAACTAAAGCGGAATACAGAATTGACAGGATATTTGTTGTATTGTTGTAAAACTTCTGAAATTACATAGTTTGACTCATATATCAAAACAGAGACTAGTCGAATATAATGCGGTATAGTATTTATTTATAGGTAAATATGACAGCAATACACTCTAAATAAACATATAGAGACTGTAAAATTTTATTAAGCGTATTTAAAAAAGTAAAACAAAGCAATATTTTACCTATTACAACAGCTTCGAAATACTTTATTATGATGTGATGGTACATAGGAACAGATAACACCGGTATTTAATTATCAAATTTAAGTATCGGAGAATGCTTCTGAATGCACAATAGTAAACGCATTTTTACACCTTTTGGTATGTAAAACAAAGGCAAATAGTTCAGGATTAAATGCTTTTTCTGTTAAGTTATGTGCAGACTAAACTTAAAGTCGACATCAGCTTTTTGGTATATTAAGTTTCAAACAGGGACAAATATAGCAAATATTTCAGCATGATCGGCTTCTAAATACTTAACAATCCTTAATCTAAAACACATTTGAATTCTAATTACATTTTCTTAACATATTATATTGCAGTTTAGGAATTTGGTGCTTTTTCAGTGTGGTAAACGACCGCTCGCCAACTCGCTCAATGCGAGTAGAGAAGATTTTTGGCGAGATCAGATCAATCGCTACTCGTCAGTTTGGCGAGCTGAAATTCTCTGGCGTGTTCTAAGAAAATGTAACAATTCAGGCTTACATGATGATAAATGTTCCATAAGTGAGCGTTAACGATGTAATTCGCGATGTTTCTTTCGTTTTTTAGGGGTAATTAACTTCAGTTTAATTATAAACAAAACACAATTTTTGACCACGATAAACTTGTTTTAACTTCCGGTTTTTAGACCGGTAGTGCTAAAAACTTTGCAGTGATCCCTATCTCGGATTGCCATAATCGTAAATTATTTTTTAATTTCTTTATCTAAAACAATTTATATTATCGAAATATCTAGCTACATGTAGGTAAAATATTGTGTTAGAAATTAAAATTATTACGGAATTAAAAGAATTGAAGTTAATAGACCAATTTCATTAATGGGCACAAGGTCGGTACTTATTTTTTTATCTCAAAAAGTGCTATGGGCGCCAAAATTTAAACTCAAATATTGAAAAGTTTTTAATCAATCCAAAAACAAAAGAAAGAATTACAGATTCATCTATAAGGAAGAGAAAACTAACTACTAGTAGCTCTCAGTCTCAACATGGTTGTTTTTGTTATTTAATTTTTATCAATATTGTATGTTGTCGAGTTAGTTTGAAAACATACTTGCCAACTTAGGCTAGTAGGTCATAAATTCAGCAAGTACTATTGTTTTGATACTGGCCAGGATGGCGAGCTGGAAAATAAAATCGTTTCCCTCACTGTTTTTGCATACAGTAGGACAAACTGATTGTGTATAAATCTGCATAAAGACATGAATTACAAGTGACCAATTTTATATTTTTGGTCACGCAGTAACCGAATAGATAGTAAAACTGTGTTTTATTTATTATTTTCTTTCTTAATTTCAAAGTGTTGGCATTTGCAGACCCTTTTGTTGGGGCTTATACGGTAAGCCTTACAATAGTGGGAAGAATGTTTGTTAAAGCTGCTCAAATATAGCTTATTTATATAAAAATATATCCCTAGATAAACAATTTCCTATGTGTAGTGTTCATTTGCTAAAAGTATACCCTGATGTGTATTGACATACCCTGATGTGTATTGACATACCCTGATGTGTATTGACATACCCTGATGTGTATTGACATACCCTGATGTGTATTGACATACCCTGATGTGTATTGACATACCCTGATGTGTATTGACATACCCTGATGTGTATTGACATACCCTGATGTGTATTGACATACCCCGATGTGTATTGACATACCCTGATGTGTATTGACATACCCTGATGTGTATTGACATACCCTGATGTGTATTGACATACCCTGATGTGTATTGACATACCCCGATACACACACGAGTTCATTACAGGTATTTTTTATTTAAAAAATAAATGTCATTCTTCCAAACGCCTATGATGGTATGTTTGAGACTCAGGTTCTTCTTATTACTGTGTTCCGATTACAGTGAATTACAATAACTGCATATCTGCTATAACTAGATCAAGGAAACTACCCGCGAAAATGTTTAAATATCCTAAACTGCAATATTTTTTTTATAATTGTAATCCATTTGTCCGTGTCATAACTCTACATATTTTATAAAACATATCATGAGTATAACCAGTATATAAGATTGCAGACGACTAATGGGAAACATCAATTTTAAACAGCATATCAACCTGTTAGCTACTAAAAAACTTTAGGTATAAACAAAATATCATTTGTAGATGTCAGGGAGAACAATGAATATTTATCAATTATTGACTTCTTAAGAGGTCAATATGCAATTGTATTTACCGAGTAGAATGATATTAACCGACAACGAAACCCGTATTGACCGAATTGAATGTCCTTTAATTGTTATATAACATACATATGTTGTTATCAAACATAAATGTGGTTATGTACTCTTTAATGGTAGCATATTTTTGAGCTATTGAGTTTTAATAAACAATTGTAATATATATAACAACACCTTTTTGTGTCATTTTACTAACGAACATTTAAAATATAGTTAAAGATTAATTATTTTATATATCAATGGTCAAGTTTGAGTTGCTGTTGTAGTGGGACTCAATATTGGTTTGCAGGGGGTACTTCATATGCACATAAGATGTCATCCTTGTCCCGTTAGATTTAATATATCAGCTGAGGTACCAATATAATTGAGAACAAGTTGGTGATACTAATTTTGTATTTTTATTAAAAATCACTGACTTCTCTTGCAGTACATGTAGCCGTAATGAAAACTATGTCGAATTCGTCTCTTTTGTTTAAAGCATTTTACATAAGCCTGTTTGTTTCTGCTCTAGTTTGTTAAGTGTATTTTTAAAAGAGTATTCATATTTATGGCCGGTAACTGATAGACTATGGTTACTAAACAATTCAATGTCTATTGAGCAAGCATTTTATTTAATCTATTTATTATTCATCATTACACCTTTAATTTTATAATTCCGCCTTCACTTTTTGCATCGTCAGTTCGATGGTTCTTTGTTAGCTCATATTTTACTTTTACGCAGTGCACCCAGTCAATTGCGAGAATTCAAAAATCGTCTTTTTTTAAACATTTAATTTCATTTCCCCGTCTGTCGAAATGAGGCATTGTTTGAAATACACTTCAAAATTAAGATTGCATTCATGTAATGTTTACATGCGCATTCTATATTTCAATGTAAACGATTGTCTGCATTTGAAAACCTAATATCTCACCATGGAGTATGTAAGGTGCGAATTTTTGGTCATTTTTTGCACAGCGTTCAAGTTTGATTTTGTGTATTTATTTTTATACCGTACATAAATATCAACTACCATTTCAAATATAAAAAACACTGTTTTTATTAGAAACATTTCAAAATGTTATTTTAAGCGCAAACAAAGATGCAGAGGCAATAACAACAAGACATGTGTCAAACAGAGACCACCTAATCATGTTGAAAAAAAAACCACTGACGCTTACAGAACGTCTTAGTCTGCATCTGATATAAACTTGTAGTGACCAAATTTAGTGTCCTAACAATGTATAGCTTATCTCCTCTTACAGAGTGTAAATGGCTCTGAAACCCTGACGATGGCATGAAAGTGTTGGTTGTTATACATTTCATCGCTTTTGTCCATGGCCTTTGCATAAAACTTTGCCGGACTTCTATCTAATGCTTCCACATCATAGGAACCAATATAAGGAACATTAATTATAAATACTGTATGACATTCTGCATGACTGGGGAGCATTATCCATCAACAAGGCATCACTCTGTACAGGACTTGGGACATTGGTTTCTCTATATGTATAGGACAGGGGAACATTGGGCTTAAAATATATCGTGATGTACAAGACTAAAGAAACACTAATTAAAACAGGATATCGCTCTGTAAAGGACAAGATATCACAAAAAAGACTGCGGAACATTGATTATAGCCACGATAACACACTAAAGAGGACTTGGAGAACAACTGATTTTTAAAAAGATAACACTCTTTAAAAGAATGGTTAAACATTGTGAACAAGACATCACAACTAACAAGACTAGGAACAATGATTATAAAAAAAGATATCACACTGCAGTGCAGAGGACTTGTGAACATTATTTACATCCAATAAATCACACTCACTATGAACCAAAATAAGGACTGACAATACCATACACAGTTCAAATTAGATTGATAGAAACTGATAGTTTCTGTAAATGTACTGTTCACGATCTGTAAATCACTGTATACAATTCATACAGTTCACGTCAGTCATTTACAATTTTTATCTTTTACTGATCGCTTCTGTCCTGAACTGAAACAGTTCATGACAGTTAAGTACAGTACTTTTGTAGGACTGAAAAGAACTGTTAGTCACTGCATCAGATCGTGTAAGTACTTTTAAATTTTTACCTGGATTTAGAATGACTGACATTCACTGTACCAGTCCTTGACAGTGATTATCAATATTACCTGTATTTAGAATGACTGATAATCACTGTAGCAGTCCTTTTCAGCCATTATCAGTTCTTACCTTGATTTAGAATGACTGATGTTCACTGTAGCAGTCATTGTCAGTCATTATCTGTTCTTACTTTGATTTAGTACGACTGATGTTCACTGAAGCAGTCCTTGACAGTCATCATCAGTTCTTACCTTGATTTACCATTATATATATAGTCATTTGTAAACAAAGACCAACAGTGAAGACTTGATTAAATGAGAGTTTTAATGGATAAAAAATAGGAAATGTGTAAAATTAACCCCACAAGTCCATCTGTTTCCTAGTACCAAAAATATTTTCGTTTAAAATCAATTACCGGCAAAAGCAGCTACATAACGTTACACCTGTACATATTTTTAATAAATTCCACAGAGCTTCCCAGTGCATCCACCAGGTGGACAAGGGACACCTTCTCGTTAGGGGTGGTCAGGTCATAATACGGAAACCCTGACCACGGACCACAGTGAGCAACATGTTTGGAGAGTGCAACACTCCTTGCATGATCTAGACTTTTTTGTATATGTCAAAAAGAGTAGGCTCGTTGTAGCCGCTACAAAATCCCAAATTTTCCGGCCGCCGTACCTAAACCCCTTACTTTTCCAGTGGCTTTGAAAATATTTGTTCTTTCGGTCCATTTTTCCGGAATTGTTTGTTAACATGTTCTCGTCCTGAATAAAGCTGAAATATTCGCTGGATGTTAAGCCAATCAATCAATCAATCAATCAAGCATCATATCCTCTGGACCAACTTTATTGTTTGACATGCGCCTTTTTGGATACCGAAATATATTTATTCCACAATACATTTTACTTTGTATATTCCTAGTTTTGTGTAAGACTTTTGTTTTTAAATAAAGGAGGTTTTAGTTGGGAGTTGTCTCTTTAAATAATTACAAAAGTTATAATTTCTGGAAGCATATTTTGTGTACTCCTTATTTACAAATATATTTAAGACAAACTAAACAAATGTTGTAGTTTAATCCTTATAACATGTTTAAGGTGTGGGGTGGGTCATTATAGTATCGTGGTTTTATTTCAAAAATTTAATGACCAATTATATTTCCGACATGTTGATGCAAGTGAACACAGATAATTAAGTTCCAGCTGTGACAGGATGTTATTTACATCTACATGTATATTGCATTTCATCTCCAGCAGTGTTATGTAACACCTGTGTTTATCTGTTTTTGTCTTTTCTGTACTTTACTTTACAAATTCAGTCACTAACGAGAACTTACTTAATTGAATGGTTTGTTTGTTTTTTAATTGTCTATATGCATCAGTATGGTAAATAAGTGTGCATGGCCTAGGGAATAAACCGAATACCGGCTTTTCTCTTGAGGGTGGGTGTATGTGTAAAAGGGGGGGGGGGTTGCAATACAAAGGTTTAACAACGTAACACTTTAGTCACTGCAAACGCTTCTTAAATAAAATAATCTTTGTTTTCTTTTTGAATATATGCATCAGAAGGAAAAAAAAATGTGTGCATCGCCACCGGAATATGCCGATTGTAAACAATGACACGTTTTGTCAGTTAGGTTACAGGTAATTGTGCGCAATCATCCTGAACAAGGATTCAGATTTACTAATTTTATAATAACAATAATATAGATTTGCAGTTATGAAAGGTTCTGGTAACATTAGAACGTTCGATCATCTCCGTTTTTGTAAATATCCGACAATTGTATTTACAGACAACGACAGGAGAAACGCCGACCCTGGTTAAGTAGAGTACAAACTTAAATTAGAATCGAGTGCACCATTTCTTTTCATAATGCAATGCCTCCGCATTTATAAGAGAAAATTTAGTTAGAAAAACATTTCGGCAACTTATCCACTCTTGAAAAGTAACAATAATATATATGGATTCAAATGAGACGAAACTTGAAAACATGTTAAGATTTCAGTAATTCTTCGAATAAAAAAAAAACGCAAGTCATCTTTCCAAACAACAAAAATTTAACGCGTTGTTAATACACGTAACACATTATTTACACTAAAGTTTACCATGAGTTAAGATATTTGATTATTTGGAAAAAAAAACGTTTTCTTGTTTGAAGCTATACTCCAATGTTAGCATTTGTTCGTCCAATTTTTAATGTCAGAAGAACCTATCGGCTATTTAAGTCGTAATATAGCTATTAGGTCCAGTAACTTGTTTCAACATTAAAGAGAAAGTTTTTGCATGTATTTGTATAATTTCTTTACTGTCCACTTGCTATTTTATTGAAACAGACCTTCGGTGTGTTTTGTATTTCTATGATATATTTTTATAAATTTTAATATAAATTACAAAGAAATTAAATACGCAGGAGACCTTTGTATCTTTATGCACTAGAAAGTGGTTTTTATTACGTATACTTGACTTGGGGAGTTTTTTACGTCCTACACCGACAACTTAATGCCCTTGGTCGGACGGTATTACGTATAAAATTGGTTTCCGATTTTAAATATTTGACAGGTGTTTGAAAATGTGTCGTGTACATGTAGCTACCTGGGGTGCAAAGGTAAACTAGAGATGTTGATTGTTAATTTGTTTATTGCAATAACCACACAACGATGATAAGGTGTTACTTTGAAGTGATTTTATGTAAGTTTTATAAAAAATTTATATCTTGATAATTACTTTTAATTAAGAGTAACGTTTTAAAATCATATTAGATTGAAGAAAAGGTGCTGGAGATACATGTATTTCATGAGATTAATAGTAAAACTTCATTTGTTGGAGAAGACAATTTAAAAAAACGTCCGATGTTCACAAAAAAAAATATCTTTCGTATATATTTCATCATTTTGATAAAATGACAGGGCATTCTAGTTAATATTCTGGATAAAAGTTATAATTTCAAATCAATTAGGATGCAAACGGTCATATTTAAAATACTAAAAAAATATACCAAGTTATGGTTAATTACCAATAAACATAGATTAACAAATAAAAATGTCTCCCTTTTTAGAAATATCCCATCGGCTAAAACTCGTACATTACATAGGTATAAACTTATTTTGTAGCTGTTAATGTTTTTTTGTATCTGTATCCTCTGCTTTAAATATTTAATCCATAATTTCTATATAACAAAAGGCGGATGTATATCTGTTTAGTGTTCAGGGGCGTGCGTGGCTGAATGGTTAAGGTAGTGCGTCTACTATTGATCACGTGGTCTGTCCATACTGAAGTTGCGGGTTTCATTCTGCGGACTGGGTGCGCTCGACTCCAATCTTAATTGACAATGATTGCCAGTTTTCCTACGGAAGTTCGGGAGTTTTTTTCCGGGTGCTCTGGCTTCTTCCACAAATATGAAAACTTGACACAATGATATAGCTGAAATATTACTGAAAGTGGGGTTATATCATTCAAACAAACAAAAACAAACTATTCAGTGTTCTATTTTATTATCTATTTCAATTCAGCCTATATATATATATATATACTGCCCATATATGAACATGTTCCCAATGACTAGGTCAGTAAAAAAGCTCATGAAAGAGATTTACTTTGCTTATAACTGCACTAACATTGAACAAATTTCTTTTTATTTTCCCGATGAACTCATATTGACTTGAAGAGGCCTCGGTGGCCGAGTGGTTAAGGTAGGTCCTCTACTATTGGTCACATGGAATCTTACTGCGGGAATGTGCTCTTGACTCCAGTCTTAATTGACAGGGATTGTAAGTTTTCCTACCGAACCTCCGGGGTTTTCTACGGCTTCCTCACCCCCACCCCCCCCCAAATAAAAAATGGACGCAATGATATAGCTGAAAAATTGCCGAAAGTGGCGTTAAACACCATTCAAACAAACATATCGACTTGAAACAATGTTGTGACGTTTAAAAAAAACCTTTAATGCAATATTATAGTGTTAATGTTTATATGAAAAGCTGACATACTTGGGTGGATTTTGCATCACCTTTAAAAAAACATATTTTGCAATGCTAAAATAAAAAAAAGCTCAAATTTTAGTTATTCTAAATCAAGGTAAGAACTGATGATGACTGTCAAGGACTGCTTCAGTGAACATCAGTCATACTAAATCAAGGTAAGAACTGATAATGACTGACAATGACTGCTACAGTGAACATCAGTCATTCTAAATCAAGGTAAGAACTGATAATGGCTGACAAAGACTGCTACAGTGATTATCAGTCATTCTAAATACAGGTAAATATTGATAATCACTGTCAAGGACTGGTACAGTGAATGTCAGTCATTCTAAATCCAGGTAAAAATTTAAAAGTACTGACACGATCTGATGCAGTGACTAACAGTTCTTTTCAGTCCTACAAAAGTACTGTACTTAACTGTCATGAACTGTTTCAGTTCAGGACAGAAGCGATCAGTCAAAGATAAAAATTGTAAATGACTGACGTGAACTGTACGAATTGTATACAGTGATTTACAGATCGTGAACAGTACATTTACAGTAACTATCAGTTTCTATCAATCTAATTTGAACTGTGTATGGTATTGTCAGTCCTTATTTTGGATCATAGTGACTGAAGACGACAAATATAACAAGATATAGGACAAAAGGAGTGTATGCTTGAAATCATTCAACCTGAAGACGGACAGTGGGAAACATTTATTGTCAACAATTTGTCACCGTGTTATAGACTTATAGTAAACACCTATTTGTAAACCAGACATCACTTTGTATACGACATATGGGTAAACAAATTTTTTAAACTGAGGCATCAGCCTTGACCTTATTACATTCCATTATTACATTGTGAAATAAGCCGATTTCTGAATATATATTTTATGACAAGTATCAAAATATGATATTTATGCTTAACACGTGATTTGCAATTCTTGGTATGGATTACAGGGTCGAACAATATAATCTTAAACAACTGAAACTCTAAAACCAATAGCATCTGGTTTTCATAAAACAATCAATCATTAATCTTTTCTACTACGTTTTTATTGATCCTAAATTGTTTATGGGAAGTTAATGACACCCATTGAATATAAGAGTTGTTCTCATAATTTGGAAGTGACGAACATTGTGTACATGCTAATATGTTTTGTAACATTTTCGTCAATATATGGATATGAAACGCTCTTTTATGTTACAGATTTGGACTCGATATGTCACAAGACTGCTTAACTAACATAGAAATACACAATTACAAACAAACAAGCACATACATACAAAGGACGTTATTTCAATAATGTATATTTCTGTGTCAATTAAGACATTTCTAAAAGGTTTTGTCTTAAAATATGTGAAGAGTTTATAGCAAATAATATATGATAAGCTTTAAAAAAGAAAAAAATGACGTCATATATTGTGAACAGAAAAACACAAAACTCTTCGGAAAAACAAAGAAGTTAATTACAAAATACAAAGCGAAAAACGGTTAAAGTACAGTTCTAAATTATTGTCCAAGACACAGGCCAACTGGAGAACCAAACACCAAAAATATAGTGACCATAGCATTGGTCCTACCTTATTACAAGCATTTAAAACGAAATGGTGGGTTCAACACGATTTTATGGCATACTGAACATTCTGCTTCCATTACTGTGGGGTGTGATTTGATATGTTGTTGAATCGGTAATAAGTGTATCAATTGATCATCGAATCACAATCCATATGCACTGAATTAACAAATTGGGAACTGCACCTGCAATCATATTTTCAAACGAGATATTAATTATCTTGGTTTCTACATCTATTCCGAAGAAAATCAGTATAATTATTGCAACTTCCCGCATACTTTATCGACTGTGAAATATAGACTTCGAATGCAGTAGAG
Source organism: Limnoperna fortunei (assembly GCA_944474755.1). NCBI lineage: Eukaryota > Metazoa > Mollusca > Bivalvia > Mytilida > Modiolidae > Limnoperna > Limnoperna fortunei. The sequence goes on from OX104124.1 coordinate 58,510,356, forward strand.
GATGGATATCACTGCACAAGTTTAATGGAAATTTATAATTAATAATTAATAATTTTAAATTTAAATTCGTCTCTTTTGTAAATTATTTTGCACAGATAAGCGTTGGTGTCATATCAAGGTGTAATTCTAAAATTGATTTATATGAAAATCACTTCGTGGTTTCTTTTAATTTCCAGTTCTGATAGATATAATAAGGAAAGCCATTCAGGCAATTGAGGTTTGCTAATATAAAGGTCATATTCAATTTATTAATACTTGACATTAAAGAATTTTTCTTCTACCATTTTCTTTCCCTTAATAAGATGTTGAAGATTTTAGTTTTATAGGAATACAAAAAAAATAATTTGGTAAGGATGGGCATATGCTTTGCAATCATTGGATTTACAATTACGTGCTGAAAAGGCATCCCACAAAAGTCTACCGGAAAATTGTCATTCGGATTAAAATCATTTAGCACATTAAAACCCAATACTCGTGCTATAACTTGCGTTTTTCGTCTTTAGTAAAAAATATTATAACACAAAACTCTAAATTTGGAATTAAGAGGAGTCCAAAGTCGAGAGACATAATTTATCCGGATTTAAAAAAGTAATACAGCAGGAAGCAAGACCAAAAACAAAAACAAAAAAGTAACTAAATTGTCCCCAATAAAATCAAGGTTGCACTCAAGTGCTCTAAATTAGTAAATAGTGCAAACCTCTTATTAGATATAATTAATTAGAGCTGAGAAAAAGATCTTTCATAATGATTAGTTAAGTCAGGCTGACTGCCATAGAAATTCTGAAGGAATAATACTAAGATTAAAAATCTTTTTTAGAGTAGCTTAGCAGTCAAAATCATAATATTTTGTGATGTACATGTTCACACCATACGTCAGAGCTGATGGAATGTTACTGTCGATGAAAAAGGAATATTTCAACTGAAAATCTGCAGGCATAACGTTTAGTATTTGTAGTTTTCCCAACTTGTTTTTGGAACATGTATAAGTAGTACCCGAACTCTGTGTATTTAAATCTAAGCTCGCTGTGGGTTGATTAAATTAAATAACCAGGAAATTCAGCAATGTTCTAGGAGAATACATCATAACTGAAAAAAGAATTTGAAATGAAATAAAAATAAGTCAGTGTCTTTCTGTTTTCCACTATCATGTGTTTATAAGAATATACAATTAGCTCGGCAAAAGTTACAAATGTATAATGGATAGAAATATATTACGTTACAACTTATTCTTTTGGTAGAAAAAGGGTTACCAAGGCTCGAACAACTACTCTTTGTAAAAGCTAATACAACTTCTAAAACACGTGTTTATGGGCATTTTTGCATACATTTTTTTTAAAAAGGCAAACTGACCGTAATAAGTGGGCCAATACAAAAAACAATAGCTATATCCGTTCACACTATATTTGTCATATGTTTTGCCGTCAAGCCATATAATTGAATTTATATTTCAATTGGAGGACATATTTTTCAACAGACTGTTGGTATTCCAACGGGCCTATTGAAAGGGAAAGCCCAGACCTTTAATTTCACGTTCCGCTATATTGATAATATTTTGTCCCGCAACAATGCTAAATTTGGTGACTATTTACACTCAATTTACCCTAGCGAGCTTGAAATTAAAAACACCACCAATACACTAAGGTCAGCCTCCTACATATACCTACTTCTAGAAATAGACCCAGGAAAACTACAAACTTGACGACTTCAACTTTCCAATTGTCAACTTCCAGTTCATCGGCAGCAACATTTCAGCAGCTCTAGCGTATAGTTTGTACATTTTACAACTTATAAGTTTTTCTAGATCCTGCTATAGGTATTCCCATTTTCTAGACCGAACACTGCTAAACCACTCAAACAAAGGTTTGTTGTACCTGGGTTGATGTTATTTTTTCAGAATTTCTATGGTCGTCACCATGGATCTTTATAAGAAATCAGTGTATCAAATCTGACATTTTCGCTGAGTCATAGGTAGTGTTTCGTATTCCTGAATTTGACCTTTCTCTAGACATGACAATGAGTAACTCGACGGGTGACTTATTAGAGGCAGGCGCTGCTTACTCGTTCGGAGCACCTGAGTGCACCCATGGTTTTATATTGGGTTTGAAATACTCTCTTTCTTTTTCTTGTGTTTTTGGTTTTTGTGAAGCGTTTGTTTTTATCCGGATTTGTAACTGTCCTTTGACTTTTGGCTCTTGTTGTTTTCTTTGCTATTTTTCCTATAATGTTATATATCGATTCATACTTCCGACTCATACTACAATGCTACAAATATTGGTTTGGTGATACTTGACATCGTTAAAATCGCAATTATTGCTTCCCTCAACGTCGGGCAAACAAATTAAATGTAATCCAATATTTATGTTTACTTTAAAAGTATATACGTAGACATTTACTCAGCTATCGCTTAAAACAATTTTAAATTTGCCTTGAAGGTCAATCCGACATAACTTAACACCCATTTATTACATAGTTTTAAATATGAATTTTTGACACTTAAACATATGTTACAAGAAAAATATCGGGTCTCGTTACAACTTTCATTGGTTTAACTATAGATACGATTTTGTGTTGATAAATATTGTAAAGATATGACTGCTTTAGGTTTTCCAGTACATGGGGATTGTGAACTGATATGGTTATTGGATACACTTCGTTTTATTATTCCCAACCTTTTCATTAATACACAAACTCACACACTACAGTATTTGAAGCGGTATGTTTGGCATTGCATCACATCTGGTGTAATTCAACTATTTCGTCTGAACTCCCTTTACTGGGTCAGGACTATTATTGTAGTTACTATAGTATTAATGAATGGGTGTTTTCATAATGACCCTGTTTCAGGTTAAATAAGCCAGGTACACCCACCAAAACCATATTATTAGACTAAGAAGGGCCTATTAAATTCTCAATACTGGATTTAATGACTTCGAAATATAATTCATCACACTCTGCAAAGACCTATATATCTGTAATCAAAACTAGCCATTAGCAAAACAATCTAAATTGTCAATTAGGTATAAATAATGCTTCCAACAATTACAGCCTAGACTATAAATAACAATTAGAGATTTTAGTTTCACCAAAACACACCGCATAAAGATTCGTAGTTTTTAAGGCTGCCGTGAGCTATCAACCTACACATTGATTGGCACAAAAACAATAATAGATTGTTTCCGTCAGAGACTACATATGACCAGAGTATTTTGTTCAGCAAAAATGTTTATCCGTATAAAAACATGTTATTAGAGATTTAATGGACTAGATTTACAATGACTGTTTGCTCTACCGTTGTGTGGTGTTCAAATATAAATCTATTAATATTTTTTAGTCATACCAATCTACTATGAAAGGTGGTGATACTACTTGGGTTGTTGTATATTACTTGCTGACAAGCGAAATTTTTAAAATCTACATTTTATTCTAAAACTAACGTTAGTATCATCAGGACCATCACATTAAATAATAAATGTCCTGCATAGTAGAGTAAATTATATATTTTATATTTACATCTGATGAATGCCTTAGTAGTTAAAACGGATTTACAATTTAAAGTGCTTCATATAAATTACAACTCTATTGAAGTCAACATCGAATAGAACATCCAATATACGATGCAATAAATTTAGTACTCCTTATGTCGTTCACAAAAATCTGATAATTAACTACTTTATGTGTTAAAGTAGATTTTGTATAAATGACCATCGACGGGTACGTATTTCTAATAACAGCATACTGACATATCAACGACAGACAAAGACTGAAAAACAAATTAATTGCTAATATATACTTTACATACATGTATATGTTTATATGATTTTCATATGATATGCAAAATGAGAGATATAATACAAATTTTAATACGTTAAGATAATGTAACCATATAAAACGATATAAATTATATTTTCTACAAATTTATGCATTTGCTCAACTTTTCATTTGCCATAAATAGACAAATACAAAATTGTGTTATCCCGTCATTATACTATTGTTTTAGTGAAAAATGTATTATTTATATAGCTATTCACGATTATAAGAAAGGTTCATGTGGGCCGATTGAAAGGGAAAGAAACCTGAACATGTTCATACGTTAACCTTTGTTTGTTTTTCATAAGCCTCTTTTATAGTAACATCACAGCTTGTGATTTATTTTTCAGCTTTATGTTTAAAAAAAAACACAATTACACGCAAACTCAACTACGTATTAATTTATACATTTGTAACAAACACTAATATATGTTTGTTTATATTACCAACATAATTACATTTTGTGTTTAAAATGTACTTCCTCTTTGTTGATAGCGTACTTTCATATGTAAATATTAAATATTGAAAATGTCTGTTTAATCTACATTATGCAAAAATAAACGCTTTATGTCAATTACTACTAAAGCACATTTGTTTAAAACGTATGTTTGGTTCTTGTATCGATATTGTGGTGTATTTTAATAAAGGTCCTGTTTACAGAGTGTATTACATTTACAGAGATCTTATCGTATGGAACGTAACTTTACCACTAGGCCACTAAGTCCGAATTACATTTTTATATGAATAAAGTACCTGTGTTTAAGAACCTTTTAGCCTGCTCCTGTCCTTTACGTGTTGACTAAATGCAGTCTAGTATGACTGAAACATAAACCAAAAGATAAGGAGCAATTTCAAACCTGGGTTCGGACAAAGACATGCAGTATGAGGTAAATTTGAGTCATTGAAACCACAAACTCCAAAAACATTGACTTATGTGCTCTGGCTGATTATGCATACCTTTCTTTTAGTTTGAAACCTGCTATTTTGCTCATAGTCATATCAAAGGAAAATATAATTCAGCAGCGAAAAATCAAACTGTGACTCGGCCAGATTGATTGTATTTGAGCGTAAGTTTTTAAAGATTAATCTAGTTATGTCAAGTCTTCTGGTGATAAGGGATAACATCAACTTATACACAGCAAACCCTTTATCCATTAGCATTGTTTGGCTTAGAAATCAGAAATACAGATAGTAAGACCCAGCATAAGTAGAAGTCGAGAACACCACACTCAAATGCCGATATAAATCGATGACGGGCGTGGCAGGAAAGAATGATAGCGTCAGCCCAGTTGTCAAATAATCTAGTTTAGGATTTCCAAGAGTCATGTTACAGAAGATCGTCCGGTAAATGCAACACAAGTTTACATGTTGTGGTTATAATGTTATGTTCCTTGCATTACCAATTATGCCATTATTACGATAAGCTGTAGATATTGCGCAGTGTTTTTTCTTATGCAATAAAAGACCCACGACGATAGGAACCAAATGTGCACAAATTAAACTACTGTTAGCATATTGATACAACGAGTAATCTAGACGTAACTTTCTTTAAAATATTCGTTTTAACTTGCTGCAAACTATTTTTAATATATCGGCAAATTATTAGTTGTCTTCCATGTTTTACATGTATGTGTGTTTAGTACACAAGTATATCAATATTGAAATCACCTCACAAGTAAGCCAACATGATGAAATACAAAACGTGTCAATTGACATCCACACTTACAAATACACATAAAGTACATTTTTACTTCCGTTTTATCAGATATAGTATAACTTGTCAGAAGATTCGTAAAAATGTTTCGTAACATCATTCGTTTGCCTGTCTGTACGGTAAGACACTGGCTTATATTTGATTTACTATATTATGTATGTCGGTGCATGCAGGCGCTATGCCCTATGTTTGTTCTCCTTTTCGCGTTTGCAATATTGGAAATAATATTAAAATTGTCATACTGTTCATTATCGCACTCTTTGCGTAAGCATATCCTTATCTATTTTAGATCAATATGAAATACAATTAGAAAACGAATAAAGAAATATATAGATTGAAAGAAAGGAAAAAGGAAAAAGACAATGAGAAAAAGAAAGACATGTGAAACAGACAAAAAAAACACAAAAAAATCCCAAAATGTAAAACATATCAAAAATCAATTTTAACGGTACTAAACACATTTCGCGTAATAAAACAAATGTAGTCATCGGTAGTCAACTTAATTATCACGCTGCGATTTGGTATTATGGCATTTAATTGTTCGATTATGAAACGAGGTTTCTTTGTGTAAGTCGTATAGTTTTTATTTTATTTTAAAGAGTATTTTCACAGAGTTTCATGTAACACTTGCATCATTGAGACTGATAATGTCTCTAAGCACTGTTCTGTTAGTTATTTTTTGTTTTGTTCTGATATAATAAAGCACTGGTAAAGATATTTGATTTTGATGTTCTAAGATCCACATATCCATGTAATAAAAGTGCATTATGTTATAAAAACCAGTGATAATAAGTACCGTTATTTATAAGAACTCATAGTTTCGCTTTTAGATAATATAATGTGTTCTAAATAACAAAAAGAACGGACGCTTAGTTTGAGATGTTAACATTTTCACTTGGCTAGTAACAAGTAACAATATATTTTAACAGTGAATTGTTTTTAATATTACAACAGTTATATGCTGTAACTTGTTGTTGTCTAATGCAAAACTTGAAATTTAATACGCACACATTTAACAAACAGTCACCGGTCAACGATCGCTCAACAATCCATCAGCAACCAGTCATATCAGTTTAATCGTTCCAAATCCGTTTGATTGTTCCCAATCCGTCTATCCGTCAATTATTCGTAATGAAACGATAATTTCGAATTAATTAGACTGATTTTTCTATGCCATTGATTCAACTTCCGGTCAGCGGAATTATTGGATTGATGGAGACATAACAATGTCAACATTTTAAATTCATTCCAATCAAGCAAATATCAGAAGTAATGTCAACAGTTTTATTTTTTAACCTAAAAAACTACATTTAACATTAATGATATAACGATAAAAAAAAGAATATAAATTGAAAATTTAATTTCTTTAAATTTATTTGATATTGAAACCACTTGACATTTGTATAGAAGTAAGTTATCGTCACTAGTGAATAACTTGTTCTCATCTGTTGATTAGTTAACAATAATGACTTCATAAAAACCGTAACTTCTGTTTACCGCGTGACGGTAAAAAATTGTGGAAATGTGTATTTCATTTCGTAAAATTACTGTTTATATTAGCGAAACATAATCTAACATTAGAACTCTAGAATTATTGGATTGATCCAATCTTGATAGGTAAATTAAGGAATTTTTCCTGAAGCGATTGGCAAAATTCGAAAATTTACTATATCATATATAGATAAAGATATACATATATACCATCTCCATACTTAACCATTCTTAATATTTTATCATTTTCCAAAGAACGAATAGGATCCATACAGTTTCAACATTGTTATTAATTAAAATAATGTCGTTATACATTTACGACAAATAATAATGGGAAGAGAAGATGCTGGTAACTTTATTATTTAAAGCAATCTTAAATAACCTAGTATGGTTACATGTACATTTCATTTCTTTACAAATTTAACAGATTTGGAAAATCCACAACGTTTATACTTAAATATTAATGCAAGTCTACATGTATGAATGAGGAACGGTTGAAACATTATTTCTTATATCCTATATCTAAAGTACTACCAATCGAACAAAAAAGACATGCCTAACGAGATTACAATAATTGTTGCAAAAAGAATCTTACTGACCTGTAGGTTAACAACGCTTGACATGGAGATCTGCCAGGTGGCGGATAATGAGACCCTCTCATCCAGGCCTATCAGAAAGCCGGAAAGTGGACGGTCTTGGTCAACAATTTTGGACCTTGCAAATTGTAGACCCTTTTTGTATATTTGGCAAAGGGTTTTCTATAAACACTACGCTTTCTACCCGAATAAAGACTGGAAAACATTATAAAGCTGAAAATTTGCTGAAAGTGGCGTTTAACACGATTAAAACATCAAACATTGCACGTGAATTTGTATTTGATTAAAAAAATGTTTGAAGGGAATGTCGCCGTTATAAGTTATAAATAAAGTGTCATATTGATTAAATAAATAATGAAAGAACGGAGCATTTCCGAACTTAAAATAACTATATTAATATTTTGCTGTAGGCACGTTTTGTATGAAACTAATGTATATCAATTGTGTGAACTCTCGGAAATAACTGAGACACTTTCGTTCAACAATTTAACATTGTAATATAACACCGTTAAGTACATTCACTTTTAGATAAAAGTATGTACTTTAACAACCCACATATTGATTGTCTTAACCAGTTCTGATTAATATAAATGTAGCAGGTACGGAGTTGATTTGTCATTTGTATCTCTGTCTAAACGTTTTTTAGTGTATTTTGGGGTTTTGTTTGTTTGTTTGTGAGACAAGCGAGACGTTTAATATAAAGAAATGGTCCCTATTGGAATATCTATATCTGGAGATTTGGAGTCCAGTTCATCTTGCCAGCAGCTGAACAATAAAATAGTTTTATGACACAGCTGACAAGTTGTATTCAGTTGTTTACGAGATAAAATATCTGATATTTAAACAAACTTTTTTAAGATTGATAAACATTAAGATTAAAATTAACCATGATATTATTTGTACCTTCTGTGAACCGGTTAATAAAAATAAAGAAAAGTCAACATAAACATATTAAACAATACGGCTGTGGAATAAACAACAGATGTTGGTATTAAGTTGGGACACTTTTTGCTAAATTATTTGTTATAAAGTATTTATGCTACAATGATTACAAATAATGTATGAAACAAATAATATGGGATTTGCATTAAATGTGTCAAAACGGAATCTAAAAAAGAGCATTGAAATGTAACCAAAAGAAAGAATTAAGTGCTTTAAGTAATGAGTTTAATTTTTATCTATTCACAACTAACACAGGACATTAAAATAGAGTTAATACGTTAGATGGTTAAAAATAAAATGTCGTCAAAGATACCAATGTTAACCAAAAATTTTCTTCGACAGACGCGCGGTTCGTCTGATCAAGACTCATCAGTGGCGCTCAAACCCAACCAATATGTAAAAATCCAAATGATTAAGATGTTGTAGAGCTTTTATCACGAAAATTCCAAATGTATATCAAATCCGGCTAAGGCTATCTACCCCTTGAAAAAGAAAAAACCTTAGAATTAAAATATTTTGTGAAATTTCTAGTCAGGAAATTTAGACAGTGACTTATGTCATCAGACAAGGAAACTAATGAAATGAAAACGCAGAAAAAAGACAAAATATTGTTTGGTATTGAGGGTAGAATAATTATAAAAAGGCAACAGCTCCAAAGGATGTTCAAATAAATTCAAATAATTACAAAATTATTATGGATGGAATATCTCAGACTAACGTAAAAAGATCAACACGATTTCTACACGTGGCAGTAAAATAGTAGTGATTTATCTTATTACTGTTTTTATGTCGTGCGTCAGCAATAGTAACAAACTTACAACAGGAGGAAAAATTTGATATCTTTCAGACTAATTTCATACTACTTCGATGATTTAAAAAAAACTCAATCAATATGATCCAATATTGCTTACAATTTACGGGACGATGGCATTTCATTTTGTAGAGTTTATTGGTAATTTCTATCTAAGAGACAAATCTAAAGTTTAAGATTGCATCGGTATTATGCATACATTTAAATAAACGTAACGTAAAACATAGTCAATATAGCAACAGGTGAATATATAGTTCTGGGCAAATTGTATCTTTAAAATCATTCGAGTTAATCATATATTATATTTCATATATATTTAAATGAAAAATAACTCATCACCAGGTACTTTTATTGTGCTTTTTGAATAACTTTTGTTTCATTTGACGCTGTATATAATGTATGGTAGTATGGTAGTATGTGTGTCGAAAATCGAAGGTAATAATCCTGCAATGCAAAGGACATATAAGATCTTACAGTGGTACGAATGGATTATCGGATTTCTCAAATCGAGATAGATTAATCATGAAATCTTAAGTTCGAGAGTCCGAGCTTTGGCATAATTTATCTATCGAGATTGGAGAAATCTGATAATCTAATAGTACTAAGGCACAATTTTGTTTCGCTATTTCTAACAATCAGTACACTTCTTGTGAAATGGAATATGTATTCTACACCCAATGTTATGCTCACGACATGAATACGTGGTTAATGGAAAATTGTTTTGTTTATGATGAAATTATGCTTCGTTCATGAAGTTATTGTTTTAAAACATTCAACAGATGATGATCACAAATTTACTAGTGACGAGAAATATAGTATCTAACACCAGTGGGAGGGCAAGACGGGAAAATCTCAGACACCCAAGTGAAAAGATAACTGGTCTCCAACGAGGCTCTGCCGAGTTGGAGACCAAAAGAAATCTTTCACGCGGGTGTCTGAGATTTTCCCGTCTTGCCCAACCACCGCTGTTTGATTCTATTTGTCACTAATTCGTTAAAACAATTCGGTTCTGTTCTATTGAAATATGGCAACAAATAGAGTTATCTACCATGAACCTAATCTCCAGTGTACACATGTTGCGTCACCATGTTTGTTTTATGACAAATATGACAGATATGTTGTTTTCATGATAATATTTTTATTTTCTGAACCGACAGTTGACGTCACAATACATTTTTACGGGAAAACGAGCGTTAAATTCTTATCGCACCCATGGGTTGAGATAAGGATATCTCAACCGGCTAAAAAAAATGTACCAAGCTGTCTCATTAATGAGAACTATATTGTCCACACCGGTCAAGCGGTTGGAATAATACTTTAAAATTAGAGACACTAAGATATTAAGGTTCCGACTGGAGCCGTTATCTTGCTTTTTTATTGACACGTCCCGTATACCATTCTGTTTGTCACGAGTTTTACAATTAGAATTCGGGACAGATACTGCTATGATGCAAAGGACATACAGTACGTAGATAAGCGATCACTGTTGATGACTTCGGATCGCAGACGTAATGAAGCCCGATTTATTTGTAATTCTCATTATTCCTATATACAGTGACCTTGCATATACAGTTTATGTTGTTATGGTCTAACCAACAGAAACGACATCATGTTTGTCATGGATGCTTGACATCATTTATTTCGATGTTGTGTGTTGCACAATAAATAATAATATGTCAAATACTGCACAACAAACAATCTTACGATATTTTTTTGTCGAAATAATCTCACTGCGGTTCTCGGGCAGTTATATAAATTGATATGGATATATTGGGTACAAAACAAAAAACACAAAAATCTATATAAACAACTTGATTTATCCATAATATTCTTATTTAAAAAATAAAATAATTGTCCACTTCCAAAACTACAATCAAACCATTGTTATATAGAGACCTTCATTCCCAAAAATTATCACATAGCAAATAATTTACCAAAAGGAGTCATATTACAGCATGATTACTCAAAACACTGATATTAAATATCACACCAGCTACACAAATACCCATGTCATGTATATAGCGACTTGGTTAATATATTGCCGTTTATTGTGCCCAGTGAATAAGAAGACAAAAGACAACTAAAAAAGGCATGTATTTTGTTCTGTAGCTCTATTTCTCTGAGCTATGTTTATTTTCTGACTACTTTTAGTTAACTTAGAAAACACTTTAACAGGTTTGAACAGACATTTGGCAGCATAAGCTAACTAGGTTTGTTCCGCTGACAATTTTTTGTACAATATTTTGATCTCCGTTTGACATTTTTGTGACAATTTCTATCTACTGGACTCTTTTGTTTTCTTTTTTTCTATTTTGTCATGTGAGAAATTGTCTATGGCCTTTCTTTTTTAAATTTATGTTCACTTTGTCAACTGCTAATTTTTCGACTGACACCTAACCCAATTTTAGCATTTACTTTTGTCGCACAATGTTTTTAAAAACAAACGTCGATTTACTGTCTACGCGTTGTCAAAACGTCAGGTATACTAAACATGAAATTAAATCGTTTGCGGTATAATCAAATCAATAATATCAGTACTAATACAATCGATCTCAAATTTTTTTTAATGAAATATTTTGATTTTGAAGTACGTATGTGGATAAATTGTCTGAAAAACATATTAATTTTTGCGCTGTTTTACTGTTGTTTTCTTTGTCAAATATTTTGAGACACGCCTCATTTTTTATACAATAAATCATGCAATTTCTAATATTATAATATTAATACATCTGAACTTCAGCAATCATTAGAAAACAACAACATGTATCTAAAGATCTGGTTTTGACTAGATCGCAATTTCTAACGTTGTGATAATAACAACACAAAAACGTTAAAATCGTAAGAGAGTTGTATAGATTAACCACTAAATCTCATTATATTACAACTGTTTCTTAAAATAATGTAAAATATAAGATATTTAAATGTAAAGGCCAATAGATTTTCGTATATGCCATCATTAAAATTGTAATAACCATCCATAAACCATTTTGTTAATGTCATTGCCATTTTTAATTGTATCACTGAGGTATTTAGAGTAATTTGTTTTCAGAAATATGGTTTAAATTGGATCGCAAATGTTTCTGGAGTGATTTTGTGTATTTTATATGGTTAAATTGACATGTCCATGCCCTCAAGAGGGATTTTATATGAGTAAGAGGTCTTAAATTGGGATTGACAAGCATATCATAAGTTCGATGTAGACAGCTAACGCATGAAATATGATAAATATTGTTTTGGTTTGATCTTAAAAGTGAAATGTTTGTTTAATAATAGATGTAGTGATAGCGGCATACGTGTATGCTGTAACACTATTATTTAAAATTTTGTAAGATCAAATTATTACAGATAAGAATTTATACTCTTATATAGCTACAAAGCTGCTTAAGACTACTACTGCCACTCTCAGTGGGCTCCGCCTTAATCTTGAGGTCATGGTCACATCACATTGATATTACCTACCCAAAATCCATATATCAAACTCCTACCTCAAAAGATAAACAAATTACAGCACAGACATGAACTGTCATTCAGAAAGCAATAATGTTTCCATTAGATCAAATGTCAACAACCAGAGAATGAGACACATCGCCTTGATATTATCTACCCACATACAAAATATTAAACGCCTACCTCAAAAGATAAAAAGTTACAGCCCGAACATGAATTTGTCCTTTAGATCAATGTTAAAGATCAAAGGCCAACAACCACAGCAAGCAATACAGCGACTTGATATTATCTACCCACATTCCAAATATAAAACGTAAACCTAAAAAGATGAAAAAAATTACAGCCCGGACATGAATTTGTCATTCAGAAAGCAATAATGTGGCCTCAAGTTTAAAGTTCAAGGTCAAATGTCAAAAAACCATGGTATGCGACACATTGCCTTATTGCTATCTACACACATTTCAAAAATTAAAAGCCTACCTCAAAAGATAAAAAAAGTTACAGCCCGGACACGATGAATTTCGAACGGACGAACGAACGCACGGATGGACAAACTGATTACTATAGGGCGTAAGCCACAAAGTGACGGGATCCTAATACTAAAAATAATAATGCTGTAGAGAAAACTAAATGTTTAAACACATCATTCTTACATCTACCGAAACGCAGACGGCTGTATCGTTCGGTTTCTAGTGAATATTAATGATAGATTTTGACAATTCACGTAACAATACAAAATGAGAGATTTTGACCGGTTCTGTCCACTTGAAATTTGTGTCACGTGACTTTTTTGCAGAGGTTTGTTATCTTAAAAGAGGTCTTTGATCAAAGGCTTGGACTGGTTTCGGTTTCACTTTATGTTATGTTATGTCGAGACAGCACCTAATTATCATTTTATATCCTAAAATATACTTATTAATGTCTAAAATATAAATATGATGTTGTCCTAAGATCTATAGTTTAATTCGTTAATACAATATCAATAATTATATCTGCAATGTGATTTCAATGGTCTCAGATATGTACGCTTTATCCAAAAAAATAGATACATAAAAACAATGCATGTATAAACCTTTAACGTGTAAAATAAGTCTCTGAAATGAATCTACGAGGTCCCAGAGATTTATCTTATATCTAAAATGAGGATTTTTGCATCGATAAAATTCCATCACTGATGTTATGTGTAAAGATCTTTTTCCCAGCTAAGGTCTCGTGCTTGATTGTACATGAACTATGGTTTTAATTGCTCTAGTACGCCTCAGGATTGATGCGATTGATATTTGGTTGGGTTTTTTTCATTTGGTTAGAATTGATTTTAAAATCATGGTTTTAATTTGCTTCTTTTAGATGTCTCTAGATATATTTTAATTTAAATTATGGTTTTAAATTACGTCTCTGAGATTGTTATATGGGGTTTATAACTGAGTTAAGGTATGCAAAAAAGAATTAAATTTCATTAAAACTTTCAATCAAATAAAATATCCGATAGTATTTGACAGATGGATTCCCCATAACGATCAATTAGATCATGGTTACGTACATTATAGAATTTTTTAACCTGATAACATCACCCTAATTATAACATCTATGATTGTTTTAGAAAATCGGAAAACCGATAGCAGAATCTAGCATAACCTGTAAATTGTGAAATGTACACCACCGTACATCGCAGCTACTAGATTTCTGTTGTTAATAAACGGAGGCTGAAAATTGTAGATTTGATGTCATCACATTTCTCGTAGAGTCTACTTTGTAGTTTCCGAGTCTATGTATAGAATAATGTCTAAGTAAGAGGGTGAGCTATTGTCTATTGGTGGTATCCTTAATTTTAAGCTCAATTGGATAGATTGGATGTAACTATTTACCTATTTTAGCATTGTTCAGGGACATCTTCGAAATGTTGGAATGTGTAATGGCCGTTTTGAGAAACAGGTCTATAATATGCTAGATTGTTCATCATATTTGTAACTTTTAAAAGATGAGTTTTTTCAGTAATAACAGTCAAATGGGTAAAACCTGTACCTCATTTTCGCCTATGTGTTCTTGTTGTCTTATAAAACTGATATTTTTAACGCCATATTAAAGACAAAAATATAATATAAGCTAGGTCCTATGATTAAGAATATGTTGTTGATGTCATCTAAATTATGAACCGTCATTTTGTTGACAGGTTTTCCGTTAATTTACCCTTTAGAAATAGAAACTTAAGAAGCCACAGGAACAGTTTCATCTAAACCATGTTACAGCTTTAACCATTTTTTCCGGGATAGACTTTTAGATCAGAGTTGTAGGAAAAGGTGACTCGTTCGTGCCTAGACAAGTTAACTATGAATACGATATCTTTGTTACAAAATATTCTGTGTCTTATTGGGTGTCATTGCAGATGGTTTTCCCATTTTTTGAATAGTGATTGTGATGTTAGGATAATTGGATACACTTGTTCCTGACTAGTGTTGTATGATGATTGACCACTTTCGTATGGACGCCGACGAAGAAGTTGGGAGCTGCAGAAATTGTTACAATCTACAAGTTTTAATCAGAACGGCTTACTTTTTTCTACTGCAACGCAGGCTGGAAAAAAGACGCATATTTGGAATAAGACAAATAATTTAACATTTAAAAACGGCCCGGCATTGGCATTTTGTTTAATCATTACTAAGAAGATAAATTTTGAAATATGTTTAATCTGACACAGTATAACTAGAAAATTGGAAGCCGATGTCTTGGTTAAATTTATTCAAATCGCCAAGACAAATAATAATGTTGCTTTCATCTAATGTTCTTTGAATCGTCTCTTCAAACATCTGCCAAAAATATGCAGGATATTTATTAGTAATGATTGAATTTTTGTTTTCAACTCAAACCACATATTTTCAATGTTATTATTTTCCAAGTCCAACCGTCAGGTTATATGTATACTGCTGTTGTAGTACATAATAAATCCACCCCCCGTTTTCATTTCGATCACGTCGTATTCATCAACGAAAATATCGTCGTTTATCATGTTTTATTGAGATGAGTTTCTGTAGAAAATAAAACGTCGAAATCTGAGAATGCGTCGCAAAAGTGGTTGATCTTGTTCTTTAATACTTCTTATGTTACAATGGAAATATATAGCTAGCGATTTATTGTGTTCCAGAGGCGATACGCCCGTGCCCCTGGTTTTGCTCAATGTCCCATCATAGTATCAAGAATTTTATGAAACATATGCCAACGAATGCACTTGTTAACATAAGTCTAAACAGTTTTATGGAATTTAAATAAATATAAATTAAGTATTTAAGAACAGTATTGCCCTACTCAGTACCGTATACAAGTTCAAGTGTATCGTATTAAATATTCTGACGTCTGCAAAGCGGCCCACAATTTTTTCAGTAGAACATCCGTTAATTATTGTATGTGCTATTACATCTTTACTCATTGTCGAATTAAGATACTGTTCTACCAATCCGATAGGAACAATAGCAAATGCTTGAGTTTATGTCAACAAAATGATCGCAATAAATAGCTTGATAAAAGTAATTATTAAAAAAAAGGTGAAATGTCCAAGAAAGTGCAACAATAATAAAAAGAGGAAGGATGTGAACATATTATTTTGTATTGTAACACAAATAAGACAATGAGGAATAAACAATACTTAACTTTTACATTGATTTAATAGTTCTTACAATAGTTAAGTTTGAATGACAATAGACAGAATTAAATTCAACCTTAACTTTGAAGTAAATGTAGGAAATTGACACTAGTAATGAAATTGAAAACTTATAATAAAAATGATAACAGGTAATGAAATTGAAAGCAGGTTTGTTAGTAAACAACAGCGCGTGTACTATTAATGTAAATATATGTGAATAAGATGTTTTACGTGCAATATTTTCAATTGATTTATAATACAAATTTATATGATTACAAATTAAAATAAAACAAAGATTTGGATTGGTTTACGTTAACTTGATGTTATGTTAGAATTACACCCAACTTTATTCAATGGACAAGTACAAAGCGTTTTAAGACACGTATATGCTAACGGAAACAGAAAAAAAACATAAACTGATAGTGAGCAGCCTGAACCCATGTATCTTAAGGTGTTCCGGATATACAAGCAGTACTGTAAACTTCTTACGACTTAGCGAAAAAGTTAGTTTAATTGTCATCAGCCCCGACTCAGAAAGGTTCTCAAAAGGTACTCCGGATTTATCCGACGGCAAGACTTAACTTTATTATATAGCTGAAAGCAGGCTAAAATATTCAATAATATCACAATAAGGCAGCGGCGTAATAAAACTTCAAAGTCTTATAAACATGTTATGTTAAATATGCTTTACGTACGGTATTCATTTATCTTTGCCTCCATGCTTATATATGACGCGTTACCCTAGCGTGACTGAAACATGAGCTGTTTTTCATTGAAAACCAAAGAAGAGCTTAAAGTTTGAGTTTGTTTTAGTTTGTCAGCAACAACAATCAATGCATACCATAAAATATTTCCACTTGTTGGTTTCCACTTCAACTGATTTGATTTTGCAACAAATAACAATTTTTCATAGACTTCTTTGTTAGCTATGCCGGTTGTCGTAATTAATTTCCGTCGGCACAAAAATTACAACATTTTTAAACGTCTTGCAAGTACCCTATCTGAAAAATGTGGTTTCAACTGTGATTTTTCATGTCATCGTATTCTGACGAGCCTTGCCAAATGCCCTACGATTTTATGGCATTAAAAAGGGCAAAATCAGTCACAATTGCATAGAAATATCCACGCAAATATTTACACAAAATAACTTAATTATTTTAGCGTTAATGCTAGAAAATTGTTTTTCTTCCTTTTGTGTGTTGTCATAGTTAAACTTTAATAATAACTGTTACTTTTTCAATAGCCTTAGTCTTCAAGTCTTCATAATATACGCAAAATTTGTTTACGTCAGATCAAGGGAAAATGTAATCGCTCACAATAAAACAATACACTTTCACTCAGTACAACAAGTCTAAGGTCATTAAAGGACAGATATCGTATATGCCCAGATTAAAACAACTTGAATTCACATTAAACAGATTGTTGACTGTGTCAAAGATTTTAACAGATTTGCGAAAGGGATTTCCTGTATTGTTGTAATAGGTCATCAACTAAACAATAGGTACTAATTAAATGTCAACTTTGACACATAATACCAGTCATATTTTAATGTTGATATATACATTTCGGTCATTGCTCAACATTTCAAATATGGGACATAGCTTTACGCACTTCAAGTGAATTGTTTACTCAGATAAAATGCTATTGAAACCCAAAAAGAACATACAAAGTATAACGCAACTTTTGAAAGTAACCTTGGTTTAATTTGAAGAAAACAAATAAATTGAATTTCAATACTGAACTGAAATGAATGTTATAACAGAATGCCGAGGAACAAGAAAATAATGAAACGGAAAAACAATTTACAAATCAAAGTGCCAGAAACAGGTAAAATTAGTAGGCATGCCAATCTACTGCTTCGACTACAGTTATGTTAGAGTTCGTGGGTTGATGAAAATAGAAATAGGAATAAAATATTCATAAACAACACAGAAACGATACAGTAAACCATATTGTAAGCTCAGACAATCTTTATTGCATATTTTGTTTTAAGTCTGTCACACTCTAAATTGGATACGTTTGAAAAATGAGTATATTTGCTGTAAGCTTTTGCATAACTGATCAACAGAGGAATACAATAACCTTATGTATGAGAAGGTAGAAAATCCATGCACAAACAAATTAAAATCGTCCCGTTATTTTTTGTGCAAGATGACCATTGGCGTAATATCCCAGATGTAAGTCTACAAATTAATTCAAATTAAAAATTCGAATGGAGATACAAAAAGGGCGATTCAAAGCAAATCTCACAAAATCAGTAAACACATAGCCAGTTACACGCAAAAACAATATTTCCTGAAATGCATTTCGGATGTTTTGATTTTGTATGTAATACAATATAAATACAATTAATTGTGTCGTAGAGAGTTAATCCAGTTTTAGGACCAGATTTCAACTATGAAAGGTCACATTCCACATAAACGTTTACGATGTCAAAGGTGTGTTCATTAGTTGAAAAAGACTAGAGTCAGTTTTCAAGAAAGGCATTAAATGGTACCAATCGTCAGTCAATAACTCATTACTTATTTATTGGAAAATATTTTCTGTTTATAGAAAATGATATTATCAAATGTGGGTGGTGCATGAAAAATAATAAGAAAACCTACCAAACAACAATTGCTGAAATTGGAATGTCCATTCCAAACAAAACAAAAACAAAATATATAACGCAGGCACACCTTGGGCGTACACAGATGATCCTAACGAGCAAGCAGCGCCTGCCTCTAATTAGTCACTGGTCAAATTACTTATTGACATTTATAAAAAAAAGATCAAATCTGGGGAAAATCAGATTATCATTGATTCAGATAATAAAATTTCATTAAAGATAGGAAGGTTAATATAATTTACTGTACCAGACCACCTTTCGTCTAATCAAGATTCATTAGTGGAGCCAAAACCCAAACAATATTTAAATCCAAATGATTAAGATGTTGTAGAGGTTTTATAGCCAAAATTCCAAAACGCTTTACTTAATCCGGTTTAGGCTATCTACATCTTAGAAATAAACAAAATACATCAGAATTAAATAATTTTCAAAACTTCAGGGCAATTCATTCAGACGATGACTATATCACAAAAAGAATTAATGATATTCCTGTCAGCAAAGAAAAATGCCTGATCGTATTCTAGAGATGGATTTTGCATAAATCTTTGTTTTACTTGCAAGACGGAAACGATCTTTTAATAGCAGATTGTGTGCATTCTTTTCATATGTTTCTTTTTGCCGACATTTTGGAATGCTTGGATTCGAAAAATACGTTATTGAATATATTTCTAATTTAGATGTATGACATAATCACAGTATCAATATGTTTAGGCGTTACAGATATATCATTACAGATCTCTTGCCTTAACACTAATATATATTTCTGTGATATAATGTTTCTATAAATACAAAGTTAACAGCAATTAAAATCGAGTGTTAATTAAAAAAAATTGATGTCAACATTTCATGACGTAAATGTTTTAATCATACACCATCTTTGGTTGTATATGTTTGTTTGTTTGATGATGTTTAACGCCACTTTCAGAAATTTTTCAGCTATATCATGGCGTCCAGTTTTATTGGGGTACCGGAGTACCCAGAGAAAACCCCCGACCTGCGGTATAAAAACTGGCAATCCTTGTCAATTAAGATTGGAGTCGAGTACACCCAGCCTGCAGTGAGAATTGAACCCGCAATCTCAGTGTTGACATACCACGTGATCAATAGTAGTCGTACTTCCTTGACCACTCAGCCACCGAGAACCCTTGTTTTATATGTGGCCAAATCCGAAAATCTGGTATAACAATAGGTTTACAATACATATATCTGTTCAATAATTTTTTATCGAGGGAAAACGTCAAAGCACTCGGTGAAATTATAATCAAAATGTTATAATTTTAATGGGATGTCAGTTGATAATATAAGCATTTATTTGCAAGTCTTAGTTAATGTTTCGTGATTTTAAAACAAATAATATGAACAGGACAATTTTCTGCGGGAGTCTATCGAGTGTATCGTTTTTCAGTTTATTATCATACAAAAGAAACGTCTTTTCTGTATGTTCTTATGTAACTCCATATAGTCGTTGTGATTATCACTGCGTTCATGGTGAGTGAACATTGCCTTTAAAACCATTTAAACAAATACACAATACAAACGATTGCTTTATTCCTGTAATGCGAAATTATAAATCCACTGAAATTACAATGTATAATTATTGCTCCTGTCATGACACTACCAATGATTTTAGGACATCAAAAAGAAATTAATACCGTCTAAGCAACATGCCTGATAGTAATGTACAAACTTTAAATAATCTTGCTTAAAACCGATACCAGAAAAATTATTTGCTGATACACAAATGTGCTCTTTTTAATGCACACAGTGAATGATCAATCTGAATAACAATATACTGATGTCCAAACACAAATGTGTATTTTAATCCTTTAATATCGTTACTTAATTATGATGGGTGTTTGTTTGTTTAATTGGTGTTTTATGCTACTTTCAGCAATTTTTCAGCTGTATCATGACGTCCAGTTTTTATTGGGAAGGGAAGCCGGAGTACCCGTAGAAACCCCCCAACGTACAGTAGAAAAACTGGCATTCCTTGTCAATTAAGATTGGGATCGAGTACATCGTGCCTGTAGTGAAATAATGATGGGTGTAGTGTTATTATATAAGTCCAGATATGTGTGCATTTTCAAAAGTTGATAAACAAATTGAATTATATTATTCTGCTTAAAACCATATTTGGATTACAGAGTACTTATATTTTAATATCTACATTATATATTTTTTGCTTTAAAATTATTGATGCATTCAGTAAAGGAATATACAAGAAAATAGGCAAAGCAAGAAGACCAGTAGGTCGATATATTGTTCGAGTGGGTATAGGACTTGAGGTCATTTATTCAAATAAGAATAATTTGTTTTAAAAGGTCTATATGCTTACTAAATTATTATCGATCTTCAACAATTGTATTCTTCTAAAACTTGTCCGACATTAATGAAATTTTTGTTGATGTGCCATCAACGATTTTATCTGTAAAAAACGCTATATAGAGTGTTTAATTAATGAGTTAGGTAAGGACAGTTCACCTGGCAATCCTACTTACACATACTTCACAAACATCCGTACGAACAGCGTTTCATAGTCGGATCGTATTAGTATACCACCAAAACACTATCGCAACTCCTGACCACTATTTTAACACAGTAAAAACGGGACTCAAAAATACACTGACACTGTCTACTCCAGGAGGGCCACAAATGAAATATGGATATTAAAAAATTCAAAAGACCGGATAGACATCTTGAGTTCTGGATATCTTCCCCAATGTAACAGCATTAAAACATTTGATTTTTTCGAAACTCTACTCTGTCATCCCTCATATGTAGCTTAACAACAGGGCTACAAATCCTATAAAACGCTGCTTTTACAAGAAAAACTGAGAGTCTATATAAATGCTTGGTTATTAGCCATGACAAAACTTACTTCATCGCCAATGGCTCTAAATCAAATGCTAAATATACTGATGACAACATCAGTCATAATTTAGATTGTCTGATTGTCAACACATTCGTCCTGTTTGGAGGACATATTTTTCAAAAGACTGTTGGGGTTCCAATAGGTGTTAATTGTAATCTTCTCCTCGCTTACCTGTTTTTGTACTTTTATGAAACTGAGTCATTAGCAGGCCTGCTGAAAAAGAAAGAAAAGACACCACTGGACTATTCCAAACCTTTTATTTCTCACATTGCGCTATATTGATGATGTTTAGTCACGCAACAATTATAAATTTCGAGAGTATTTGCATTCAGCTAACCTTAGCAAGGCTGAAATTAAAGCCAGCACCAATACACTGATGTTAACCTCTTATACCTACTTCCAGAAATAGACCCAGGAAAACTACAAACTACACTCTACAAAAAACGTGATGAATTCAACTTTAAAAACTTCGCGTTCATCGATAGCAACATTGCAGCATATGGTGTGAATATTTCTTATATTTTTATGTTAATTTATACGTTATTCTAGATTACCATTCTCTAGACTGATCACTGCTGTTGACTACTAAACTACTCAAACGAGGGTTTTTGTATCTAGGTTGATGTTATCTCTGCAGAAGTTTATTTTTCGTTTTGATGTCTTGATTGGTTGTTATGGGAAATCTATCTCTTAGATACGATCGGACATTTTCGCTAGATAGTGTTTCTTATTCGGAATTTAATCTCGATGTGTATCTAATTAGAGTCGGGCACTGTTTAAGGCTCCGCAGCACGTGAGTGCACCCATGGTTTTTCTTGTGGGCGAGTTACCCGCTTTCTGTTTTGTGTTTTTTTGTGTTTGTTTTTTTGTTTTTTTTTTTTTTGTTTTTTTTTTTTTTGGTTTTTGTGCTGTGTATGTTTGTCTATATCAGGATTTGTAAATGTCATTTTCTTTTGGCTGTCGTTGCTCGGCCGGTTTTCTTTGCTATGTTTCTTTTACCAAAACGAGTAGGTTCGCCTTTGAAGCCTCTTGAGTGAGCTTACATAATTAATATATGGTTTTAAGTTGCATTGCTGAGGTCTCCAGATGCATTTTACATGTTGTTGCGTCGCCAAGGTCTCCAGAGTGTTTTGTATGAAAAATAAGGTTTAAATCGTACTATTAAGGTATTCAGCGCGATTTTATGTGTTTAGTGTTTTTATTTTCTTTCGTAAATATTGATTTATGTTATTTGAGGTGTGTAGTAGGTTAGTAAATGGCCGTAATTACTAAGTAAATTTATACATATGAATTCTGATATTAAAAAAGAAGTACTCGTATTAGTATGTTATTGGTGTAATTTTAACCTTCTTTTTTTGATGATTTCAAAATCTGAATGCACAGTGTATTTTTAATGTACTAAAGCCATCATTCGAGCACGGGAAAGTTATTTTATTTTACTGCTCATGTAAATCTTAAATACCAAAGCCAGTTTGTCATAAGGTAGTCGAGCAAGCCTAAAAGCCTTGTTTACCTTAACTTTTAGAGTTCATCTCTTGGTCTTTTTCGACTTCATCTTTACATTTTTACAATGCCTAGACGGAAAATAAGTTAAGCTGAGAAGTGGCAGATCGTTGGAATGCTTACTAGTGGAGAGAGCTTGCGTTAGATAGCACAACACTTTGGCATTCACTTTAGTATGGTATCCCGGCTACTGAAATATTATCGAGATAATGGAACTATCCAGGAACGTCAAAGGTTAGGTCGATCACTAAAACATCTGAAAGGGAGGATGGAGCACTCGTTTGTGTAGTCAAACGCCAACCGTTGCAACTGCAAGATATCTTCGTGACGATTGGAATATTTAAACCAGAGTCGCTGTTCGAACATGCTAGGCACTACAGCGTTTGGTGGTTGTAGTTGTACAGTTTGGGCAGTCTTTTCATATTACTGTAAACTGAATCTGTATGTGGTTGATAGGACAATTACAGAGCAGAAATATCGTTATGAATTCTAAAATTGGGAAAGCAAAATTCGGATCGCCTTTTTTTTGTACCCTTGCTTTATAAGGCAATTAAGATTCTAGTTAACCAAACCCTAACTTCTAACCAAGGTGTTGACCTGCAATTGACGAACAGTAGATGACCAATAATTTTAACCATTAACGTAATCAAGGTATTAGAAAAGTAGTTAAAGAAAACATAATTATTATATGATGTCGATAAAATTAGGAGTTGTTCCAATTTTTAATTCTTTCTCAACTTTAACGCAGTGATTATTGAAAATTTTATTAAATAAATAAATTTTTGACAAGGTCATTAAAATATTTAATTAAACAATATTGAGTGTGTGTTATTTTGAGTGATTGGTCTTTTGACAAGTGGTGACATTTGTAAGGTACACAGTCTTATATCAAAATTATATAATAAAAACTACATAAATATTCAATGAATGATAACATAAACAACGTTGATGACTCCATTTGTTATATTAAATTAACGTCTTTATTGATATACAAAGAAGGATAACTTAATTTACACCGTAGACTACATTGCATACTGCAAATTTTAAGAGTAGTTAATAATCAAACCTGTATTTATTGTACATATATAGTAACCTTGTAGTTGATAATATTAATATGTTGTTGTTATATGTTATACACCTGAACAAATTTATTTTATGTGCATTATATATTTCTTACATATATACATTATTTAAATAATTCTTTTTAAATGCCTGTACAAAGTCAGGACAATTGCTGTTGTTGCTACACTTTGTGTGGTTTGTTTTAATGTTTTTCTGCTCCAGGATTTTGATTTGTGGATTTCTTCTCGATAGTTTCCTTGGTGTTCGATATTTTGTAATTCACTTCATTTTACAATTAAACGACGCGATTTTTATTAATGCAATCTGTCTACACATTACACGTACTCTTTCATGAAGATACACGCTTTACTAGGAACCTGCAAAAATGAGAGCAATTAAAACCACGACAGCTAATTATATGATAAATGCATGCACTTTTCAATCACCGCACAAAAAGTAAATAAAAAACGCAGAGATAAGAAAAAAACTAATAAAAGAATTCGCTACTACATGGTGACATTATTTAGCCCTGCTGTTTAACGGTAAGTAATATGGATGCTTTATTCACAAAATGACAAACTTTAATGTATTGTTCAAACACGATGCTTCTAATTTATTAATAGTATTCATCACACCAACCAAACCCAATACCAACAAATGAATGGAGTGGTACTATTGTTTAGACTTTATACAATAGGGCATGAAACTCTGTCACGCTCCAAAACCGATTTTTAGCAAGTTTAGCTTGGCAACAGTAGTCAGCAGTTGAGGCTTTAATGATGTATTCTCTATATTGTGACACGGGTTAAAAGAGTTGAAGCGTCGAAGTAATGAACAAGAGAAGATAAAATCTGCGAGGAGACAGATTGAACTGAACAACTATAAAGTAAATGTGTTGGTTTTACTAACACTTTTGTTTGAGGGTATCAATCAGTAACTTGAATGAATATCAGTGATTTGGATGCTTCATTTTAAGGGAATTTTTAAGTTCTACTAAATTGTATTATAAGACGTATGTAAAAGCGATTGAGGAGCGATTTGCTCCACAGAATGAACAATTAAGAGTTCAATTAAAAGAAATACTCCAGCGAGCAAGCAAAATCTATTCAGAACTGGGACAAACTGTTAAAAGTTTGGTTAACAGAATATACCAACTTTCACCCAATGAGGTTAAGAAAACATCACCCAAAAACATTTCTTAGATGCATTGCAAGATACAGAGATTAAGAATAATAAGTGAAGAAAGCGGGATATTAAGCGAGAAGCGCACACTGAAAATCTAAGTAGGATCTAAGGAGAACCTATTAACAAAAATGATGGCGTCAACTTCAAGACTGCTGGAGTCAATTCAAAATTAACTAGGAGCTCACAAGGATATCGAAAAGGAGCAGAAAGCAAAAAAACGTTTATACAATTGTGGACGTTCTGGACACTAGGCGAGAGTGGAACGAAAGAGTGGTAATAGAAGTGATTTGAGAAAATATTCGCCCAATTGGACAGTTAGACCTTTTAGTTTTATGAATAAATCCGATGATTTAAAGATATTAGACCTGTAGCAATAGTCGGGAATATAAGCTCAATTGCAGACTAGATAAGCCACTGCTGACACATTAAAGATGATGAAGCAAATCTTGCCTTAGAAGTCGTCTGAGAGTCGTGTGTATGACTACAAGGATCTTGTTGCGCTCAAAAACTGATATTTCAAATAGTACGGACGTGGTGCGGCACATCATAAACATGGAAGGCGATACACCATTAAGACAGTGTCTTCTCCGAACCCCAATTTATATTTGGGAAGAGATTAGACAAAAATATGACATATAGTCCTGGCAAAAAGAAGGGTGGAAAAACACGTTTTTTTGTATGATTAACGACAAGTGACAGTTAAGGATGCGTTTCCGCTTCCTTATAACAATAATTCTCTTGAGATCTGACAGTGGTTCTCTTTCACGAAATATATGGACTGGAAACTTTCAGGTCGGTATAAGGGAGAAAGATCGACCAAGGACAGCTTTTGCTACACGTCGGGTTCTTATAATTTAGACAACATACGTTAGGTCTGGCATGCGCTCCATCACATTTCAGAGTGTAAGCGGGACTTCAATTGTCATCTATCTTGTGTATCTTGACGAAATTATCGTTGTTGGGAAATTCTTCGATAAAATGTTTCACAATTTGCGCTAGATATTTGACCGTCTGAGTGCGGACGAGCTTAAGTGTAAGTCAAAGACTCATATCCTGTTTGCCAAGAAGGCCAAATTTTTTAAACAAGATTGTTACTGAAAAAAGAAGTAGCAACACACACAGAAACGATCAAGAGTAAACGGAATGGCTTGTTCCACAATGTCACCTAAATACATTCATTCATGGGGCTTTGCGCGTACTATAGGCGATGTATAGAAAACTGTGCAGCCATTGTATCCTCAAGTTGATGTGGGCAGCGGATTGTCTTGAAGCATTTACGATATTAAATGCAAAGTGGAGACTTGTGTACCTTTTAAGTACACAAGTCCATTGCAAAATGGTGATGACATAATATTAGCATACTGTAGACTTTCCTTCACGAATCAATCATTTATTCCCAAAACAGTTAGGCAATGGGTGGAATTGATCTGAAATGTTAACTCTATTTTGGCCTTCAAAATGCTTTAAGGAAAGCTGTTTTGCGGGTAGTGCAAAGACATTATGCATATGCCCCCCCCCCCCCCCCGAAATTTAAACATAATACATGTAATGACACACAAAGATGCTAAGCATCCCTTCTTAATTAGATCGAACCTTATTTCAAATCCATCCTGTTTCTGCTGTTTTCGTATTGAAGATGCAAACCACTATTTCTTTGATTGTCCCGTATATAGTTACCACATTTTAAATCTTATTGGTTGTCTAAGATGGCTCCCAAATGGAACTAATATTGATTTGTATATGCTTACTTGTAGCAATTTAGAACTTTCTTATGAAAAAACATTAAGTATTTTTAGAGAAGTGTTTGAACATGTTAAGAGATCCAAAAGATTTTTAATTGTGTGATGTAGTGATCAGAGTCAAACGGAAACATCTTCAGCCACTATTGACTTTGACTTTGATTTTGATTTTTTGGTAATTATTTCTCATGTTTCTTTATTATGGCTCCCAAACGAAAGTTTGGGAGACATATTATTTTTGCTCCGCTTCTTATTATTATTATGTCTCCCAAACGAAGTTTTGGGAGACATATTGTTTTTGTCCGGTTTCTTATTATTATTCTTCTTCTTTCTTTCTTTCTTTCTTTCTTTCTTTCTTTCTTTTTTCTTTCCGTTCAATCTTGTCCGCACATTTTCTCAGAGATGCAATGTCCAATCAAGATGAAACTTTGGGAACATGTTAAGGGTGACCTTCAGTTGTGCAATCCACTTTTGAAATTTTCAAAATGGCAGCCGTTGAAAAAAAATGACGGACGTTGTCAGATCTCAGTAATTGCCAAAGCAATTTCAATGAAAATTGGTATACTGATACTATCCTGAGTATTTTTGCAAAAAAAAAATTGACGCGGCCGACATTTCAAAATGGCCGCCATCCAAACACGACCCCCCTAAAAATGCAAAAATTTAAACGTCATCCGATTTAGACGAAATTTGGTATACAGGTTGATTATGATACCCTGAGTGTGCCTCTATTTTAAAACTTTTTGTCCGACTTTCAGTTTTAAAATGGCGGCCATTTTACTGCAGGAAAAAGTCAACTTTGTCCGATTACAATAAAATTTGATTTCTAGGCATTTTTTAATTTATTGATTTGAATGAAATACTATCCATGGGGATTATAGTGGCAATGGGGGTTCGTTTGGGAGACATTCTGTGTTGGCATTCCAACACAATCAGCACTAGTTAAGTCGCCGACCACGAAGTGTCGGGCGACTTATTGTTTTTACTCCGTTTCTTATTATTATTATTATTTTCATATTTCTTCCTTTTTCCCCTCGCAATGTTGTCCGCTCGTTTTCTCGCTCATCTTTTAACCGATCGAAATGAAACTTGGCCAACTGAAAGCTCATGTTATGAAGTTGTGCTCTTGACGGTCAAAAGTGCGGAACGGGAGGCGACTTCAACGTTTCCCGAAACGTTGATTTTAATTATTATTATTTTTATTCTTCCACTTCTTTCCAAAATTTTGTCCGACAGTTTTCTCGGAGACTTCACACAAAAATAGGTCATGATGTGAAGTGGTGCCTTTCATGTTTAAAATTGTTTTATTGGCGGCCATCTTGAAATGGCGGCCATTTTGAAAATGAAAAAATCCTTAAAAATCCAAAAGTTAACGGATTTTGACGAAAATTGGAATATTAGTAGAGTATGTTATAGCGCACCATATGACGCACATGTTGACGTTTTATGGCGGCCATTTTGAATCCAAGATGGCCGCCAAAAATTCAAAATGCTCGGAATTTTTATGTAAAGATACAATGCTAAAACAGGGATATGAAGCTTGCTCTATTAATCGTGAAATAATCCAAACGAAACAAAATATATATGATAAAATTGAACAGAACAAGTCCTTCTAATATATACATTACTAATATAACGTAACAAAATCTAAAAATGCCTTTTTATTATCAAGTTCACTGCGGGAAACACCCGGTAAGATTTTGTTTTATCAGTTTTTATGCATTATAGACGTTTTCTAAGTATGGTAAAATGACCAAACTTTAGTATATTTTGGTATAATACCAGAACATTAAACATTTCATAGAATAAAACACACACAAATGGTTTTAAATGACTCTGAAAATATCCAGAAGGCGTAACTTCGTAGAGGGTTGTTCGTAACTTGAAATGTTTGTTATAAAAAGATGTTCGTAACTTTACTATGATTTCTGCTGTCAACAGCTGGCTTTTCTTTTTTTCTTCTACGAACAGGAGTCCGAGAGCCACTTTCCTCAGTATCCCTTCAACGTTCGTACTAGTGTAGGAGTCATCAAGTCTATAATTTTTCACGACCTTTTATATCGAAACCACTTTGCACCAATTCAAATGACTTTATGAAAAAAGCATCAACAGATACAATAATCAAAGAGACCACACAGCAGGCACAGCCTATATAGGTGTTAATTCTCCCATAAAGAACTGCAGTGGACATCAAGGTTAATACAATGTATAGACAGTATAATATAAATTCAGTATTATATTGTTGTTTGTCCATATAGACATTTAATTATAAGTGAATTTTCTAAATTGTATTTATTTTTGTACGATGATGTGCGACAAATTGGGGTTTGAAAGAATGATTACTTCTCAAATTGTTATTTGGGGAGTTGTTTATAAATGGTAAGATTTCATCCAAGGGTACATAATTTGATAATACTAATGTATATTAAGTGTATCCCTGACTTATTTATTTTTCATTTGTCTTAATATATTAATTCTTTTACAGGCTTTGGAAAAAATTTCAATAATATAGGCCTTCCATTTAGCAGACGTTAAATGTAATACGTTGTGCACATGTTCCACCCCTTTTCAGTTGTCGCAACGTTAAAGGTAGTAAAAAGGAGCCAGCAAGAGGATGTGTATAATTTAATTATACTTTAGACTAAGTAAAAGGAAGACATACACTTTTTGCATACACAATAAAAGTTACGAACGCCTTCAAGATTTTTTCAATCATTTTAAACCACTTTTGGATGTTTTATTCTATGAAATGTTTAATGTTCTGGTATCATTACAAAATATACTAAAGTTTGGTCATTTTATCCTACTTATAAAACGTCTATAATGCATACAAACTGATAAAACAATATCTTACCTGTGTCACCTTTTGCTATGTTGGGCCGTTCGTAACTTAAGTTACGAACAGCCGCTTAACCCCAGTGGAATTATCTAACTAACTAATAAAAGAAACACAAATATATAAATTTTATTATATAAAGATAAGAAAGCCTTAACAAAACTAAAAGAAATAAAATTGAAGTGATTAATTTTTTCTGATCATATCTATCCTGACATGAAAAGTCAAGAGCGTATTAATATACAATTTTGTACATCTTTACTACTCCTTAGTAGATCAGGACAAAATATATTTTAAAGCTTGAAGGATTTAACAAATACGAAAAACTGTAAATGAAATATCTTCTTTAACATTTAATTAGCCATTTTATCATTTACAACTTGAACTATATTGTAGAGTCTGGTTTTTTACCTGAAAGCGATAAAAGGTCAATCGTAGCCGAAAATTAAGAGATAAATAGAAGGGATCGAACCTATGAAAAACCGTGAAACAAATCTGTATACTGTCGTGTCGCTAATGCTTTCATAGCTTCCTACAGCTCTTCAGGCGACAATAATGTTAAGTTAGATGCCGACTTGGAGGCTATTTCTTGTGTTATATGAGCTACCAACCAGCAGACTTATTAGGTATACATCGTCGATGCAGCATATAAAAATTTATAATAATATATATAAATCTAGAGGATTACCTATCGATACGAAGATCATGTTTCTATTAAAAATAAATAAATATATAACTAAAAAAGAAAAAAAATAGATCAACAGATGCCTTTCTTCAGTGTCAAATAAATAAATATATATATTTTTAGGCATTTTACGAAATTTTCCAAAATGCGAAGCATCTTTGTTAAGTATACAGTAACAGAAATATTATTAACTGAATTACTAGATAGATTTCTCATTCCTTTTTTACTAATCATGATATAATATTTTCCAAAGCTGTCAATATATTTTTGAATTGTGACCATGTTAACTTCTTATTGAACACAAGTTGCACTTGCTTTCTGATTGGACTAAAATACTAAAAAAGTCTACTGTGTGATCTATGATCTGAAACAACTGATGGACGTAATTGGTTTAAACAAGAGAATCCAATTTAGAATAAGAATATGATAATTACATGATAAAACCCATACGTCGTGTAATTTTTGCGCACTTTAGTTAGGTCGGTTTTTTTCTATTCTTCTTTCTTTTTTCAATTTACAAACACAGTATTAGAAGTGTATGTTTCGTTAACTGTCGGCAATGTAACTACCGCAAGTCAGTGCAAAAGTAATTATTATGGGTCATTGGTAAATGACAGCAAACGAGACGCAGATATTTGATTACACATATTTTGAAACTGTACTGATTCGGTCAATAGAATTAAAAGGAATTTTTTTATATGGTTCCATTACAACTATTTAGTGGGACCTCATTCACATACAATTTGTATACATTTTCATACCGCACCCCTATATGTGAAAGATTAACTTTGCAGTTTTGCAGTCAGTTGACAATTTATGTTCCCATTTCAAAAGTATTAAATTATCAAAAATAGGTTTGTACATATAAAACTAAGCTGATTGGCGTTTTTAAATTTAAACTTTGTTTTTGTGTGAAAAAAGAATATATGAACTTCGTAAACTGTTGCAAGAAAAGAAATAACACAAGAAATACATATAGAGTGGGTTTTTTTTTGAAATACATGTTTATTCACCATTGTTGTTTTCAGCTGCTGAAATAGCCTTCATTGCGCCCGTCGTCATTAACGTGCAATCAGGGGATGAAGCTCTAATTGCAAAATCCCATTGTGTTACATGTATTAACTTGACTAGTTTCGATATCAGACTCTTCTTAACTTGAATAGGTTGAATAGTATATACTCACTCAAAACAGAAACGCAACATACAAAAAAGAGGAATTTTACTTCATATATTATTGTAACAAAATAATTGATACAGAAATGTAAAAACGGGCACTCTTATTGATCATGAGTTCTTTTACCATGTTGTGCCCACCATTTGCTTGTAACACAGCCCTTTGTGATCGTGCTTGTCAACTAGTCAAATTGACATTATGTTGCTCACAACAATCTACTATTACACGTGTTGTATGTGGACGGGCATTGTCGTGTTAAAAAATTTATCTTTGAATTGTCAATAACGGACAATAAATGCGGCCGTATGATTTCGCCTCTTTACCTAACAGCGTTAAGATTGCCTTGGATATGAATCATCAGTGTGTTCCTGACGATAGAGATAACGGCCCACATCATAACAATGCCTCCGCCAAAATTGTCTCTTTCTACAACACAGTTTTGCGCAAAACGTTCATTCTCCTATGCGACCATCTTGCTTTTCAATCTGAAAACGTGACTCATCGCTGAACCACACTCTTCCCCAGTTCTGTAAATTCCATACACGAAAGGTAGTACACCATCTAACCCATGCTCGGTGGTGTTTGCGTCTAAGTGTTGCTTCGACGTAAGGTATTTTTGCCCGCAATCCATGAGAGCGTACTGTCTGTGGTGATATGCGGCGCAACCCAAGGACGTTTCACAACTGTTGCAGCAATTGTCCTGTTCCGTAGATAGGATAATCCAATGTAACGACCATGCGCCCGAGTTGTAATCCGCAGACACCCTGAACGTAGTTGGTTTGTCGTAGTAAAAGCTGCTGGTAGCGTCTCCAAAGGCGTAAAATTGTGCTACGATAAACATTTTAATTCTGGCAACAACATTCTGTGATTCCCCCACCTAGATTCGACCGATAGCGATAGTCATAGCGTCACCTCATCAGAATTTTATTTTACTAATGCAGTCAAGAAAAGAAATAGCGGGGTTTTATACCGATTGTCTGAGTTAACAAATACTCATGATGTGCACGTGAAAGTCGATTTGTCCGCAAAAAATGATTTGAAAAATGTATCCGGTATTGCGATTCTTTTTTGAGTGAGTATAGAAAAGGTACACAACAATTTCACATATTTACAAATAATTTCATCTTTGTTTTTTTTTTTATTTGCATAAACTATAAACCACATCCATGTTATAAATAAAGTTTTAACAAAATAAAATACATTCATCTTTAATTTCTTCTTGTTTATGTAATGGCTAGTATTTAAACACATTTAACTGTTTAAAATATCATCTTCGAAAAGTCTAAGATAAATTCATGAAGAAGATACCTGGTTATATTATAGTAAAATGCTATATTTTTCTTTGATATAATTCGTAACATTTAACTTTTTTTCACCCCTCACTACATTAATAAATCTTTAATAAAAGGACATCAATTCTCCATTATATTCAGGTATAAGATACGTTAACTAATGTATCTTTTTTCTTTCATTTGATAAGTTTTTAAATTGCTAGTGAACTAATAGTTATTTCTCTATTTTGCATGTCTTGTTAAAGAATTAATGTGTCGACTACCTTTTAAAAATAGTACTTGTTTTTAAATTGTTCTATAGGTTATATCATTTCTTAGTGTAAATGATGTATCAACTTTATAATGTAATATGTAAAGTATACTAAACGGACGGATCTGGTCTAGAGGTTACACCTCTGTCTTTACATGCTAGGCGCAGTAGCCATAGATGTTATAAACTGACACGAGTTCGATTCCCGAGTTGGGACGGCTCAAAAATCAAATCTGTGTGTACCCCCGAGATATATATACTACTTCCTTGTGTGTTTTGGGACCATACTGGAATGGTTCCCAGTGATCGACCCACAGAGCAGCCCAGCGCGTTCCCGGGTGGCGGATAGGGGAGACCCTCTCGTTAGCGGGTTGTCATGTCATAATACGGAAAGCCTGACCGCGGATCATAGTGGGTAAGGTGTTTGGAGTGTGCCACGCTCCTTGCACGATAAAGACCCCTTTTGTAGATTTCAAAAAAGAGTAGGCTGATTGTAGCCGCTACAAAAGGCCAAATTTTTGCCCCTGCACGAACTCCATACTTTTCCAGTGGCAGTCAAAATTGTATTACTTGTGACCCATTACACCCCCATTTTTGTTGATTTCTTGTTTGTTAACTTGTTCCTGTCCTGAATATAGCTGAAATACTGCTCGCTTGACGTAAAGCAGACATCCCATCAATCAATCAATCTTACTCGATCGTTTTAGACTTTTCCTTTGTACACTGTGTAGTGCAGCTTACGTACAACGTTCTTATAGCGTCCGCTCATCGTGTGTACACTTATGGTTTACAAAGTTTGTAAATTGTGTACGTTACATTCACTTTTAAATTGTATTTAAATGTTAAACATTTAAAGCCTACACTTAAATAATTAAATATTCTATTTTCACAATTCATAATGTACTGAAGTAACCAGGAAGTCTATACACAAAACATAAAGATTTAAATACTAACGACCACCAACATTACCGACATATTTTAGACATAATGTATGGATAAACAGATTTCATAAATATCTCAGGTACTTTTTGCTCTTTGTTTTGCTGCAGCAATTTTTCTTTATAATAAGATAATAAATTGTCATTAGGAAAAACATTAAATAGTATAAATTTTAATTCGCATTGTTGCAGGTACGCTTGTTTTTTCCATACGCCATGCATAAGACGATGAGAGTAGTCATTGTATTAATTCTTAATTTTTCTGGAGGTTAGTATTAAAATTAGAACAGTGCTAAATGTGTCAAATATAATCTCTTGCACTGCAAATTATTGTTAATTTTTCTTTTCGTCATAAAGGAATAAATAATTAGCATTATAGTCAGGTAAGTAGACAATGACTATCGAACATGCGCACATCAGTTATTAACGTTAGTGTGAAAGAGCTAGAAAATGAAAATATTTTGAAATAAAATTGCAGCACATCTTTTGTATTAATACGTTGATCATTTCAAGATTTGAACTATTTCATCTTTTTACGGACTCATTTAGCAAATTGGATAAATAGTAGTATTGCATGAACGTTACAATGCAATATTTATATTTTAATAGTCTAAGTGTAAGAGCGGTCGCTAAATAACAATATGCAGAAAACATCCAGTCTCTGTGGTATCCATAACTTGGAAGTAATAAGAGGAAATAGACGTTAATATTTAAAATGTTAAGCTTGATTTGTTTAAAGCTTTTACTCCCAGATATCCTTGTTAACTAAAATTTAAAAATGGAAAAAAATTGTTTGAAAGAATGTTATGACTTTTAATTTGCAAATTAGCTCTGGGAATGCATGAATATTCTTATTATGCTTATATTTTAATAATTGTCCAGCAACTGAAATATACCTTTGTCGGTAAGTTTGAAATAATTTCAATCTAACAATCAACAAGATACTAGTTTTACTTACATTTAAGTGGTGCTTTTTTGTACTGTTAAATGGTATTTTACATCCAAATATTTTTGTATACATTAGGAATCTGCATATGGCATGAGTGGGAAAGCTGGAATTCATGTAGTGTAACATGCGGATATGGCATGCGATACAGATTGAGACAATGCTATAATTCGGCTTGGATGAGTGATTGCACTGGATATGGATTCGATAGTGAAAATTGCTTCTCTTCGTTGTGTCCAGGTTAAACATTTTAAAATAAGCACAGTAAGAAAAATAGCAAAGAAAACCGACCGAACAACAAGAGACAAAAGTCAAGGGACAGTTACAAATCCGGATATAGACAACACGCAACACAAAAACCAAAAACAAAAACACAAACAGAAAGAGAGTAACCCGAACCTAAGAAAAACCATGGGTGCACTCAGGTGCTCCGGACGAGTAAGCAGTGCCTGCCTCTAATTAAACACCCGTCGAGTTACTCATTGTCATGTCTAGGGAGAAGTCAAATCCAGGAATAGGAATCACTACCTATTACTCCGCAAACATGTCAGATCGTATTTGAGACACTGATTTCCCATAACGATCAATTAAATCATAGTGACGCCCAAAGCATTTCTGGAGAGTTAACATCAACCTAGGTGCAACAAACCCTTGTTTGAGTAGTTTATCAGCCAACAACAGGGATCGGTCTAGAAAATCGGAATACCGATCGCAGGATCTAGAATAACGTATAAGTTGTGAAATGTACACACCATACGCTGGAGTTGCTGGAATGTTGCTGTCGATGAACGGGAAGTTGACAATTGGATAGTGGAAGTCATCACGTTTGTCGAAGAGTCTAGTTTGTAGTTTTCCTGAGTCAATTTCTAGAAGTAGGTCTAAGTAAGAGGCTGAGCTTAGTGTATAGGTGTCGTCTTTAATTTCAAGCTCGCTAGGGTAAATTGAATGTAAATAGTCACCAAATTTAGCATTGTTGAGAGACAAAACATCATCAATATAGCGGAATGTTAAATTAAAGGTATGGGCCAGTGTCTTTTCTTTCTTATTCAGCTGGTCTTCCAGGAACTCAGCCTCATAAGAGTACAAAAACTGGTCGGCAAGGAGAGGAGCACAATTAGTACCCATTAGAATACCAACAGTCTGTTGAAAAACATGTCCTCCAAACATGACGAATATATTGTCAATAAGAAAATCTAACATATGACAGATTTGGTCTTCAGTATATTTAGATGTAGATTTAGAGTCATTAATGACGAAGTATTACAATACATTAAATCGTCAATACATTAAATCGTCCACATCTATATATTAGCCCTCGTTTTGCGACACTTGCAAAAAAGGGAAAAAAGAACATTTAGGTAACACATATTTCGCGTTTAGGTAAATAGCAGAACATATTACTCATGCAGATAGATTTATGGTGAACATGAGACATTAATTAGTCCTGACATTGACGTAAAGGTCATAATAAACAACGAATTTTCAATGTTTCTGAAAATATGTTATATTTTTAGCACAGCCTTCGGAGTTAGACAAATACGTTTTCGAACGAGTCGGCGGTGCTATAAATTACTTGTAACATGAATAAGGGCCTAAATTCCGACTATTAATAATTAGTGGTAAATAAGGACGGCGGTGTTTATGATGGTGTGACCACTATTCGACCACTGAAATGAAAAGCTAATATTTGAACCTCAAGCTAAACTTTTGAAATGATAAATCAAAATAAAATTTGACCAATGAAAGTTTTATTGTGCATTATTGGTTCTAATTGTTGTTGGTTATTGCATGGGTGCTTTTTTTCCTTAACAGGCATACTACCATTCATGCAATATTATCCAAGTGTTTTAATTTAGAGCAATCATACTCGTCGTCTCTTGTGTTTATTCTTTAAAAAGAACAAAGGATTCATGTTACCATAAATAGTTATTTTTTGCTGCATCCATTGATACTTCAATAACACTGGGCTTTGCAATTCCTTTATAATATGGTAAATACAAATATTCAAAAATTCAAATATGCATTATATGTGTGTAGAAAGGCACCTTAATCGAAATAAAAATAAAAAATCATAGGACCAAAATACATCGGATAAAAAAGAAACCCAAAAAACCCCACAAAATACAAAAAACAATACAATAACAAAAATGCGTAACATGAGATGCTCCGGACGAGTGTTCTTTCTAGAAAATGGTATCATTGTTGGAAACCACGTCCAGTCAAGTTCTCGCTTTGATACAACTACAGATCATGTGCACACTCGTTTTATTTATTCAGTGAATTTCATCATATGTAAACATCGCTATAATGACCTTGAAGTCGTGTATGTTTTGCACAAAAATAATATAATTTACCACTATAATTTGTTTTACAGACAAATCTAAATCTTTTTCTTAGATGAAGGCGTGCAGGTGTTGTCAACTAGTCTATTGACTTGAAGACAATTAATTTTTAACGTTATTAATTCCAACGGCAATTATGTTAACCGAAACTACGTATGCTATGCTTTTTGGATTAGTTGTAAACGCATCACCGGAAGTACAAGCCACCAACTAAAACGAAAAAATATCGGTAAGTGATAGCAAAGCGAGAACGCGAAGTAAACGGACGTGAGTTTCCGACGATGGTTAGTACCACACAATTTAGTTATGTTTGTCGTAGAGTTAATTTTGTAGTTTATATAGAGAAAAGGGTCAAAAGGCAAGAGGTCGACGAATCGGTAATGTCATGAAGCGCAAGCTCCTTAGGATAAAAATAAGTACTAACGAGTTATCAAACTTTCAGTGGCATGACATTCCAGAAAGCGATAGGTGAAATCAAGTTTCTGGGAAAACCTCTTGTATGTAACCAAGTAGAATTTGGAATATAAGTTTAATGATACAAGATGATATATAAGATCTTTTAAAGAATAATGCCATCCAAGCCCTTGTTGGCGAAAAGTAAGAAAACTAGAGAACGAAACTTATCTACATCTTTGTTTATATCCACTGGTTTATACAATCTGGTGGAATATTACACTGGCCTTCCCACAATATCATCATGTTTATTTTGTTATATTTTCATCGCAAAATTAATACTTTGGATTTTTTTAAGTGAACGGAAATTGGAATGTATGGAGTAACTGGACAACATGCAGTTCGAGATGCGGAGAAGGATATCAAAATAGAACTCGGGAATGTGACCTTCCTTCCCCAGCCTATGGTGGAAAAGACTGTGTTGAATTACCAACCGAAATTCGTTCTTGCATTCATAGTTGTCCAGGTGGGTAATTAGATCGTGTTACATTTAAATTTTCTTGTATATGAAGAAGAACATTCATAACGGCACATACCTAAAGAATAACGTGAAAAGAGAACAATACAACAAATTTTGTTGCAATAAATTAGACACTACTCAAAAGCTTAATCATAGCAACAACAAAACAAACAATGAAAACACACAAAAAATACAATTGACTCAGTTGTGAAAATTGCACTTTTGAAAAGGAACGAACAAAACTACATAGCACAGACATGGAGTTTGCAGAAAAAGCAATCAGCGGAAGTCTAGGTTGCAGCTGAAATTCGTAAATCAGGGATTGTGGAAGAATTTGTGCATGTAACATTTGGGTCCAAACTGGACAGTTGAGATTCACTCTATCCGATTAAGATTAGACATAAGAAATGTCAAGGCGTTGAGCGTGATTTTTTTGTCTTCATTACAAAACATGCATGCATTTTTTCTATTGAACAGATACAACCGAAAATCCCATATGTTGTTCTCCAGGAGTTGTCGTTGGCGTAGGAATATTATGTACTGTAGTGACAATTGTTACGTTTATTGTGGTGTTAAAAGGTAGAGAGCGTTTGTTGTCTTTAGGTGAGTATAGAATGTATCACAAAACAAGTCTCGTTGATTATATTCTGAAGTAAGGCCAAACAGTTAAAACATAAGTGACAGCTTACATAATTCACGGCAGCATACTTAACATCAACATTATTGTCATACTTAAATTAAACACATACGAAGTAATGAATTATTACGGATAGTTTTACAGTATTTAAACAACATGCGAAAGTTTATACGATTAAAAATGGTAAATTTGCAATGTTGTTGTCTTTATATTTTCAAGTGCTTTGCTAAATATGAAAAAAAAATAGAAATATGCGTAGGATTTATATTATGCTGAAAGGTAGGCTGTAAGTTTGCTAAATAGGTGAAAACAATTTTTTTAAAATATTAGGATTTATATTATGCTTATAGGTAGGCTGTGAGTTTGTTTGCTAAATATTGCTAAATATGTGAAAAAAAATTATGCGTAGGATTTTTAGTATGCTAATAGATAGACTGGGAGTTTGCTAAATATGTGAAAAAATAATAAACATATGCGTAGGATTTATATTATGCTTTTAGGCAGGCTGTGACTGTGTTTGCTAAATATATAAAAACAACGAAATACCAATATGCGTAGGATTTATATTATGCTAATAGGTAGACTGTGAGTTTGCTAAAAATGTGAAAACAAAAATTAAAAAATGCAAATAGGTAGGCTGTGAGTTTGCTAAATATGTGAAAAAATAATTTAAAAATGCATAGGATTTATATTATGCTAATTGGTAGGCTGTGAGTTTGCTAAATATGTGAAAACAAAAATAAAAAAATGCAAATGATTTATATTCTGCTGATAGGTAGGCTGTGAGTTTGCTAAATATGTGAAAACAAAAATTAAAAAATGCAAATGATTTATATTATGCAAATAAGTAGGCTGTGAGTTTGCTAACTATTACATAAAACCGCTGTTTTAGTATACAACTTGTCACTACACACAAGGATAATCCAAGACACATCGAGTAAAAGTGTCTATCCTGAAATAATCGTTTATTAGGCAAATACAGATGTTTCGAATATAATCGAACTGTATTTTCATTCATGTTTCCTACATCATTTTAACTTGAGACGTCAAGTTATTACTGAAATACGCGCCAAAATTGTTTTCCAGAAATCGGATAGTAGTACACTTTTCATGTCCCCTCTCACAATACTTTGAAAGCAAACTCTTTTACTAACTGCTTCAATAAAATATCCACCAATTTCTTTGTTGGATTAGCACATAGCCATATGATGTTTCTAGCTTCTGCGAAGGCGAAGTTATAGTAGAAACTCGATACATTTTTTATCTAATATCCGCAAAAGGATGCTCACAGTACCTCTCGACACACACTATGAATTTTGAATAAATCTTAAATGCATTGATCAACGTCCCAACTTGCTACCATTATCAAGTTGTTCCTGGATAAATTTAGCCTCTTCAAGAATATTACTTCTGAATTTGCGTCTAAATAAACCCTCCTTTTGGAACAGTTTTTTTCAAATTTGTCATTCTTATTATGTTATGTTTTTGCCAAAATTTATATGATATCAGAATTTTTTAACCCAAGGTCAAAGCAAAAACGACAAAAAACTTCTCTGTCCATTTTGAAAATGGGAGATTCTTCTGTATTGCATTGATGTATATAAGTATTGAAGTTGTAATTACTACAAGTTAGCTATGTTGTTATAACAAGTTATCTAAGTTGTTATAAGAAGTAAGCTAAGTTGTTATTACAAGTTAGCTTTGTTGTTATTAAAAGTTAGCTAAGTTATTATTACGAGTTATTAAGTTGTTATAACAAGTTAGCTAAGTTGCTATTACAAGTTAGCTATGTTGTTATTACAAGTTATTAAGTTGTTATTACAAGTTATTAAGTTGTTATTACAAGTTATTAAGTTGTTATTACAAGTTATATTTACTTATTATAGCAAGTTAGCCAAGTTGTTATTACAAGTTATCTTAGTTGTTATTACAGGTTAGCTAAGTTGTTATTACAAGTTAGCTAAGTTGTTATAACAAGTTAAAAAAACACACATGGTGCTAATAGGCTTCCGTACTTTTTCATTTTGTCATTAATGTATTTTAGCGTTGCAGGATAAAAACGATATTTGTTAGTTGTCAGAAAATATTGTATAAGTTTTCAATTTTAGACATTTTGGGCTTAGTTATTAAAAAGAAGTTAACAATAAAACATTTTTAATTGCAAGATAAGAACAACAGATTATATGACTGAATGAGTGAGGTATAGAGTGCATTTAAAATTATGCACTACAGTGTATAATTTTGTTGTGTTGAATGAAATCATCAAGTAACTGCATGAATATGTATTGTTATATCTTAAAATTGGTTTGATCATATATATTGTTACAAATTTAGAAATGTGTTGCATTAAATGTTGAAACATATGATTAATAGTAATTGCTTTTTATGTTTATTTAAGTTATTAAA
Organism: Limnoperna fortunei; assembly: GCA_944474755.1. NCBI lineage: Eukaryota > Metazoa > Mollusca > Bivalvia > Mytilida > Modiolidae > Limnoperna > Limnoperna fortunei. The sequence goes on from OX104124.1 coordinate 58,552,186, forward strand.
GGCGTAGATTTTTTAATATTCTGGATGTTAACGTACAAAGAGACAAATGCAGTACAAAACAATTTCATTTTAACAGGTTAATGTTTAATTACATTTCTAATTATTTTACTTCAGATTTGTAAAAGCGACTTGAACAAAAAGCTTTATATCACCACCTTTTAACTTTAATTCTTCCTTCCTTCCTAATCATAATGTACTTTGATTCTTTTTATTGCAGGAGTAAAAGAAAACAATATAGAGTAAGTATGTAATTAGACATACTTTAGGTTAATCGTCTATTCTAAGAAAACGTCGACTTCGAATCAAAAATAAGAAAAAATACCTCAAACTCATTGAACAGGTCTGATCGTATCCGAAGGATGAATTTCCGTAGGAATAAATTGAGACATGAAGTAACACCGTGAAAATAGTTAATATTTTCACTCCATAACAATACAAATTTGTTTATGAATAAAATGTATTGACTAACATTTCTTCGTTTGTCAGAACATTTTTATACTATATTTGATCGTGCTTTTAAATTAAATTAACCTTTATAAATCACAACATCGACATTTCACTATCCTGTATAGACGAGTGCAGAAATGTTCCTTATGTCTATTTTTATATGACGTTGAATATTGATTAGGTCATACATATGTGTCTCCGTTCAAGGTCTGACGATATCAAAATGTGATTAATAATTGATAGAATAGTTGTTCTCTTCTGTTTAAGCACATCCTCCTAAGTTATTGTTTGTTGTGGTTCACCTAATGCAAAGACCATAGTCGTTGCTAAATATTATGCAAAATGATTAATATAGTTATCAATAATTTGTTAAAATGAATATTTTGCATCGTTAGTGTTTAAATATATAATGTTGTAATTCACAAATAATATCAATAGAAATACTGTGTTATACTGTGTTGTTTGCTTTTATAGAGTAAACAGCTATGATAATCTTCATCAGACGTCAAGTCAACCTTATGACAATTCTCATTATAGTTTTCAACATGATGTCACAGGAACTATTGAGTTACAAGCAAACCCAACAGAATCAAATGAAGGATCAACTTTTTACGAAAACTTGCAAATATAACACTTAAGTTTTACTTTTTATTTCTAATTTTTATTAATATTAGTTAATGTGTAATATTGTCAAATATGTCTTGGTCTTCAATAATAACTGCCTGATATACAATAATTATCTTTCCGTTAACGTCAGTTGCACGCCAGAGGCTGTAAGAATTGTTTGGAAACTGCTGCATGGAAAAAAATACATATTAATTTTTTCTTTATTTTTTCAACACGTGATTTAATTGGTCAGCCCACCTAGTATTAGTCGATTTTACTTCACAATAAGACAAGTCGAATCTTGAATTATTGTGGAGTTTGTTACTTTACTATTTGATAACGAGAAATCTTGATGGAATTCAAGCCAATGTTTGGAAACACACGTACGAAATAAAAAAAATGTTCTCCCGACGTATCACTGTAATTTATCGCGTTTTAAAGGCTGTACTGAACAGTCTGCAACAGTTAGAATAACGAGATGTGACTGAGATTTTTAAGGCATAATTGGCAGTTTAATAAAAATGTAGAATGTATAAAACACGTCTGTCCACATTTTCAATAATTTGATGTGTGCTTTGCTGAGTCAACATTATTCCAGCTAGGCAACTATATACATTTAAAGCAGATTTCAATTTCGAAAATGTTTCGGTATCGTTCTTTTTACTGCTTAAAACATATCAAGAAACCTGTCTAAATGGCATATAGGTTGAATTATAAATAAATCAATAATTGGATATTACACAATTATTGTATTACAAACTGTATGTTTATGCAAATATTTTGGTGCATGTCATAATTTTTTGCTACGTGGATTAAGTTTTTATCGTGGAACATCCCTTTTCGTCTATTTCTTGGGTGGGGATAAACACAAAAATAAGGAATTCAATGATAATAATCACCAGACAATCTATAATTACGTTAAACTGACATGACACACTGCTATGAGACGGTTGCTTATACATGGATAATGAGGACCGATTTTCAAAGGACATTGTTTTATAAACAATCCATGTAAGATTGAGAATAAGACGACTTAGCATTATGAACAACGGTAATCAGTTTATGACTCTAAACAACAATGAAGTTGAAAAATTGTTGTTAGTTTTAAATGTGTATTCAGGTCAATAATGAAAGTACTCTCTTGATGTGTCTTTTCAATGTAAAGTGTTGATTTATACAAAAGTATTTATGTCATTATTGTACGTAAAATACCGATCAATAAGCAATCTTTAAAAACAATTAACTATATTTGTTATGTTTTAATCGCAAACAAACAAACCCTATGGCATTTACTTATTTATTTATGTTGCTTTTAATAAAATGACTTGTTTATTTATATGTTAATTATTTATACTTATTAATATTTATTTCTACGATCTGCGTACCATTTTAAGAATCCCACGAAATGCCTATTTTCAACCAACCACACAAATTATTACCCACGAAAAATTGTCAACTTCCCCTTCATCGACAGCAACATTATAGCAGCATCCAGCGTATTTTTTGTATATTACACCACTATACGTTATTCTGGATCCTGCGATCGGTATTCTGATTTTCTAAACCGATCACTGCTGTTGACTAATAAACTACTCAAACAAGAGTTTGTTGTACCTAGGTTGATGTTATTTCTCCAGAAGTTCTATGGTCGTCACCATGACGATCGGAATTTTTCCGAGTCATGGGTGTCTAATTTGAGGCATTGCTTACTGTTCCAGAGCACCTGAGTGCACCCATAGTTTTTATTGGGTTCGGGGTACTCTATTTCTGTTTTTGTGTTGCGTTGTGTTTGTCTATATCCGGATTTGTAACTGTCCCTTAGTATCTGGTACACTTTATAACATTTAATGCTATTTTTATAAATAATTTACTATTGAATGATGAAAAAATGTTGATGAGACGAATTATCATAACTAAGGATTACCAAAGCGATGGCGAACTTCTGTAGATTGTTCATTACAATATTTTCCGCCATAAGCAGGAAAAGGATTACTATACTCCTGTGACCTATTTTGACATCCATCCGCAAAGCCGGTTTGACAGCTTGTCCAATTTGACCACGAATTCCACTGACCAGTAACTAAAGAAATGTAAAATTTAACATCTGTATTACATGTGTACAGAATGAATTTCAGGAAACATGAAAACGTAGTATCAAGAAGACAATAGCAAAAACCTTCTCGATACAAAATTTCTGATTGTCACGTTATTTTAGGTTTAATTTCGGATGTTGTAAGGTTTTTCTGTTTGATAGCATTGCATTTGTTCCATAGACTTCATTTTTCATAGTGTTTTAGTAAAAGGCCAACCGATTAATTAGATAACTGCATTTTTTTTATTCTTTAAGTATATTAAGGAGTCATATTTCTTACGTATGTTGTTTCAATATTAAATTATTTAGAAATTTTAAGCGATATGAAATCTTGTTTATTCAAACAGACCAACAAACATTATTATTTGGAATAGCGGAACTATTACATGTTATAACCAACTTACATGGGTAAGTATTACAGTCCATCATCATAGTACGACTAGCAACACTGTAACGCCCTCTATTAGCAGGAGTTGGATTGTCGCACTCCCTTATTCTGGCAGATATACCACCCCACATGTTGAGGAACAAGTTGTTAGTAATATTCATGCTCCCATTCACGGTTTTATTAAAAATATATTGAACATATTCAAAGAAAACACACACGTATAACTGCAATATTCATGTGAATGTTGTGAATACAATTTTTGGCTGCCAGATTTGAAACATGAATAGATTAAAGAATTAAAAACATTGAAAGTGAATAGATTTGTTTATAAAGCCTAAGTTAATTAATGAAAATGACAATCTTATGAATTGCTTTCTTTAACATTCTAGTACAAAGCGCATTAAAATTGCTCTAGACCAGTGCTATGTCTAGTTATTTATAAACATTACAATAAAATATTGAGACGTTTAGGGTTTCTCAATTTAGCTGTTATCTTGTTTTGTTAACAGTGACAGTCTATCGGTACATTGTAACATATTGACTTCATTCAACACACATGTCTGCAAAAGAATGTAAAATGTCATTAATAATACTAATTTACTCAAGATACACTGTCAAATAAAATTTTAAAAAGTTATGTGATACGCTTGAATCATTTATATTATAGCATACACTTCTATAGTTAAAATGTTAGTTAAATTGACGTCAGTATCCGGTTTTGTATTAGTTAGCCATGTAAAGAATATATATAAAATACAAAACAAAAATGAATACCTGGACTGCCAGTACTGTGAATTGTAAAGTTGTTACAGCTGCTATAATAAAATCCGTAGCTGTAAACGTTTCCATTGTAAGGGCTATATTGTGACCAGCAAGAATACGCTACAACGAAAACCTAATCGCTCTATAGTCTGGTTGATTAATTAAGCTAGTATTGCTCTTACATTTATACAATTATATAAATAGCAGATTACCATAACACAACGGCGCAGCTAGACTAGTCACTATGTGGACTCACAAAACAACTAAGGGGGTTCGGACAATTTTGAACACAATTGTGCAATTTGGTGCATTTAGGTAATTTTTAAGGTGTTTTATTCAGTACTGAAAATAGACAGTTTATTGATTGCAGCTATAGATTGCATTTTTTGTTGTTGTCAAAATCCTGTGGAATCAGCCGCGTACTCACGTATAGGCAGCTACGCCTTTGCAAACATATATAATTGAAAATATCCTATGTGTAAAAATAGATTCTTCCGTTTAATAACAATACATTCGTTTGTTTACTTTATCTGAGAGCTTTACACTTTTTAACATATATTGGATGATTTATTTATTTAGCAAGAAGTATTTCAGGTATTTTTAAGAATTTAAAAACTTGACCAGCATTAAATTAAACTATGAATAGGTTGGACAGGCAATATTTACCTATTCTAAGGTAATGAGGTAGACAAAAAAATTATGCCATTTGTGTTTGCTGATAGCGCTTTTTTTGTTCACATAGTCCCGTACGATGCACTATTCTCCAACTGCAACAAGTTATGGTTGAACTGGAAAAGTATAATGATTACGTTTTGAATGTATGTGATATTCTTAATGTGAAGCTTATGTTCATAAATTCGATGCGTTATTATTATTGCAGACATAACTATTATCTACGGAAGCGTATTAGGGCCACCAATTTTTTTTTCTAATTGTCAACTTTTATCTCGGAATTATCGACTTTAAACTCGGAATTACCGACTTTATTCTCGGAATTATCGACTTTAATCTCGGAATTTCCGACTTTAATCTCGGAATTATCGACTTTAATCTCGGAATTTCCGACTTTAATCTCGGAATTTCCGACTTTATTCTCGGAATTTCCGACTTTAATCTCGGAATTTCCGACTTCTATCTTTCACTCCCCTTTCTGATTTCATCCCTCTCTGTGCCTCTTAAAAAGCTTATACACTCATGGCCAATACGGAGCGAAGCGATTTAATTTGTGAATATTTCAAATTATGTTTGAAATACAAAGAGATTGTGAGCTGTTTGGAATTACTCCATGGATATAAAATGAGCATTCGGACATTTAAAAGAATTTTATGAACCTTAGGACTATACCGAAGGAAATTCAAAAGCGAAATTGTGGAAATAGCGTGTTTTCTTTTGGACCAGTGCGAACGACACGGTCAAATGAATGGCTACCGCTGGATGCATTTGAAATCTTTAGAAAAGGGACTAGTAGTTGATGCTGAAACAGTTAGAATTTTGTTACATATTATAGATCCAGATGGTATTGCAGTAAGAAAACAAAAGCGGCTTAGAAGACGCGTCTATGCAGTTCCTGGTCCAAATGCAGTGTGGCACATTGATGGCTATGACAAACTATCAAGATTTGGAATCAAAATTCATGGTTGCATTGATGGATTTTCCCGACAAATCATCTGGCTCAAAGCTGGAGTATCCAATAAAAACCCTAATACTATTGCTTGGTATTATCTTGAGAACATTAAAAACATTGGTTTATGTCCGTAAGGGTTCGAGGTGACTTCGGTACAGAAAATGTTCACGTTGAAGCCTTACAGAAATTTTTAAGAAGAAACCATAGGGATGAATATGCAGGCGACAGAAGTTTCCTTTACGGAAAGAGTACCAGTAACCAAAGGATCGAATGTTTATGGGCTATGGTACGCCGCCAAGGGGTTCAGTACTGGATGAACTTTTTTCAAGACCTCTCTGAATCAGGTTTGCATGATGGAGGATTCGTCCACCAAGAACTCTCTAGATTTTGCTTTTTAAAGGCAATTCAGGTACTACTTATAGTTATATAGGTTTTAGAGGGGTAATTCGTCTTATATAACCTATTTTCAAAGTTAAGCTGTGCCTCATAGCAAGCGTATATACGCATGTCTCCATCTTATTCTGAAAACCACATTTAGAATAAGGGGGAGATATCAGTGTTGGCTAAACATTGAAATGGGTTTGATATTAGGAAAGGTCTTGAGCCGTTAAATTTGGTACAGGTCATTAGCATAATGATGTTTACGGAGCCATAATAGGCAGAATTGAGAGAACAGTCATGTAACAGGGGCCTGTGAGGTTTTTTAGGAGGGTCAGGCCAAGGTATCTTTTTCAAGCCAGAATATTTATTAACAAAAACTACCAGACCTCCCCCTTTCGAATCAAATGGGCATATGCAATTCTAGATGATAGATTATATATAATCTATCATCTAGAATTGCATATTACGGTATATATTTTAGATCTTTTTTTTATCCTTGTATTAAGAAAATCTCTCACAATCAAGCAACAAAAATAATGCATGCCCCATTTTCATTTTCTTAACATGTATATAGAGATTAGTGATAACCCACGGGAGGGGGGATTCGAGGGGTTCGGACGAACCCCCCCCCCGCACCTGGATTAAGCATTATTAAAGTCTGCGTTCAGATACAATAAGCACTATTAAACTCCACATTTGGACCTAAGTCTGAATATTAAAGTAAAGACACGGCGCTTCGCATCACGATTCGAACCCCTTTACATATTCCTGGCTATGGGTATGTTATCTGTAAATTTATGTGAATTTATTTATTTATTTTTATAAATTTATTTCCTTAGTAAACTTGTCATTAAATTAATCTACAATTATATAGAATTGCCTTTTGCTCAGCCATTTTATGGAGTACATCCTCTCCCACCCCTCTTTTTCGAAGAAACTGCTCCATGTTGTCTAGGCGGAGTGAAAACAGAAAGGGGAGTGAAACGCTTTGTGTGAGTATGTATCTGATGATATTTTATTTACATTATGTTGATAGACCGAACTAGAAAAAAATTGTAGGAAAAATCTGGAAAATATTACTCAAATGTTTCGCCAGTCTTTTATCTGTTATAGTCTTTTCATGCAACAGCTTCCTCAACAGCTATTGTAGAGTAATAATAGAGAACAAAACAAGTGTAGTGGTTGACAACAAGTGTAGTGGTTGACAACAAGATATGTACATATATATATAATAGTTTGTTTTATATATGTATTGACGAATAATCTAGAAAACATAGGTCTGTTATGAGAATAATGATAATTACGGAAGCGTATTAGGGCCACCGATATTGTTTTTTTCTAATTGTCAACTTTTTTCTCGGAATTTCCGACTTTTATCTCGGAATTATAGACTTTAATCTCGGAATTTCCGACTTTAATCTCGCAATTTCCGACTTTAATCTCGGAATTATCGACTGTATTCTCGGAATTATCGACTTTAATCTTGGAATTTCCGACTTTAATCTCGGAATTATCGACTTTAATCTCGGGATTTCGGACTTCCATACTCACACAAAGCGTTTCACTCCCCTTTCTGTTTTCACTCCGCCTAGACAACATGGAGCAGTTTCTTCGAAAAAGAGGGGTGGGAGAGGATGTACTCCATAAAATGGCTGAGCAAAAGGCAATTCTATATAATTGTAGATTAATTTAATGACAAGTTTACTAAGGAAATAAATTTATAAAAATAAATAAATAAATTCACATAAATTTACAGATAACATACCCATAGCCAGGAATATGTAAAGGGGGTTCGAATCGTGATGCGAAGCGCCGTGTCTTTACTTTAATATTCAGACTTAGGTCCAAATGTGGAGTTTAATAGTGCTTATTGTATCTGAACGCAGACTTTAATAATGCTTAATCCAGGTGCGGGGGGGGGGGGTTCGTCCGAACCCCTCGAATCCCCCTCCCGTGGGTTATCACTAATCTCTATATACAGGTTAAGAAAATGAAAATGGGGCATGCATTATTTTTGTTGCTTGATTGTGAGAGATTTTCTTAATACAAGGATAAAAAAAGATCTAAAATATATACCGTAATATGCAATTCTAGATGATAGATTATATATAATCTATCATCTAGAATTGCATATGCCCATTTGATTCGAAAGGGGGAGGTCTGGTAGTTTTTGTTAATAAATATTCTGGCTTGAAAAAGATACCTTGGCCTGACCCTCCTAAAAAACCTCACAGGCCCCTGTTACATGACTGTTCTCTCAATTCTGCCTATTATGGCTCCGTAAACATCATTATGCTAATGACCTGTACCAAATTTAACGGCTCAAGACCTTTCCTAATATCAAACCCATTTCAATGTTTAGCCAACACTGATATCTCCCCCTTATTCTAAATGTGGTTTTCAGAATAAGAGGGAGACATGCGTATATACGCTTGCTATGAGGCACAGCTTAACTTTGAAAATAGGTTATATAAGACGAATTACCCCTCTAAAACCTATATAACTATAAGTAGTACCTGAATTGCCTTTAAAAAGCAAAATCTAGAGAGTTCTTGGTGGACGAATCCTCCATCATGCAAACCTGATTCAGAGAGGTCTTGAAAAAAGTTCATCCAGTACTGAACCCCTTGGCGGCGTACCATAGCCCATAAACATTCGATCCTTTGGTTACTGGTACTCTTTCCGTAAAGGAAACTTCTGTCGCCTGCATATTCATCCCTATGGTTTCTTCTTAAAAATTTCTGTAAGGCTTCAACGTGAACATTTTCTGTACCGAAGTCACCTCGAACCCTTACGGACATAAACCAATGTTTTTAATGTTCTCAAGATAATACCAAGCAATAGTATTAGGGTTTTTATTGGATACTCCAGCTTTGAGCCAGATGATTTGTCGGGAAAATCCATCAATGCAACCATGAATTTTGATTCCAAATCTTGATAGTTTGTCATAGCCAGCAATGTGCCACACTGCATTTGGACCAGGAACTGCATAGACGCGTCTTCTAAGCCGCTTTTGTTTTCTTACTGCAATACCATCTGGATCTATAATATGTAACAAAATTCTAACTGTTTCAGCATCAACTACTAGTCCCTTTTCTAAAGATTTCAAATGCATCCAGCGGTAGCCATTCATTTGACCGTGTCGTTCGCACTGGTCCAAAAGAAAACACGCTATTTCCACAATTTCGCTTTTGAATTTCCTTCGGTATAGTCCTAAGGTTCATAAAATTCTTTTAAATGTCCGAATGCTCATTTTATATCCATGGAGCAATTCCAAACAGCTCACAATCTCTTTGTATTTCAAACCTAATTTGAAATATTCACAAATTAAATCGCTTCGCTCCGTATTGGCCATGAGTGTATAAGCTTTTTAAGAGGCACAGAGAGGGATGAAATCAGAAAGGGGAGTGAAAGATAGAAGTCGGAAATTCCGAGATTAAAGTCGGAAATTCCGAGAATAAAGTCGGAAATTCCGAGATTAAAGTCGGAAATTCCGAGATTAAAGTCGATAATTCCGAGATTAAAGTCGATAATTCCGAGAATAAAGTCGGTAATTCCGAGTTTAAAGTCGATAATTCCGAGATAAAAGTTGACAATTAGAAAAAAAAATTGGTGGCCCTAATACGCTTCCGTAGATAATAGTTATGTCTGCAATAATAATAACGCATCGAATTTATGAACATAAGCTTCACATTAAGAATATCACATACATTCAAAACGTAATCATTATACTTTTCCAGTTCAACCATAACTTGTTGCAGTTGGAGAATAGTGCATCGTACGGGACTATGTGAACAAAAAAAGCGCTATCAGCAAACACAAATGGCATATTTTTTTTTGTCTACCTCCTTACCTTAGAATAGGTAAATATTGCCTGTCCAACCTATTCATAGTTTAATTTAATGCTGGTCAAGTTTTTAAATTCTTAAAAATACCTGAAATACTTCTTGCTAAATAAATAAATCATCCAATATATGTTAAAAAGTGTAAAGCTCTCAGATAAAGTAAACAAACGAATGTATTGTTATTAAACGGAAGAATCTATTTTTACACATAGGATATTTTCAATTATATATGTTTGCAAAGGCGTAGCTGCCTATACGTGAGTACGCGGCTGAATCCACAGGATTTTGACAACAACAAAAAATGCAATCTATAGCTGCAATCAATAAACTGTCTATTTTCAGTACTGAATAAAACACCTTAAAAATTACCTAAATGCACCAAATTGCACAATTGTGTTCAAAATTGTCCGAACCCCCTTAGTTGTTTTGTGAGTCCACATAGTGACTAGTCTAGCTGCGCCGTTGTGTTATGGTAATCTGCTATTTATATAATTGTATAAATGTAAGAGCAATACTAGCTTAATTAATCAACCAGACTATAGAGCGATTAGGTTTTCGTTGTAGCGTATTCTTGCTGGTCACAATATAGCCCTTACAATGGAAACGTTTACAGCTACGGATTTTATTATAGCAGCTGTAACAACTTTACAATTCACAGTACTGGCAGTCCAGGTATTCATTTTTGTTTTGTATTTTATATATATTCTTTACATGGCTAACTAATACAAAACCGGATACTGACGTCAATTTAACTAACATTTTAACTATAGAAGTGCATGCTATAATATAAATGATTCAAGCGTATCACATAACTTTTTAAAATTTTATTTGACAGTGTATCTTGAGTAAATTAGTATTATTAATGACATTTTACATTCTTTTGCAGACATGTGTGTTGAATGAAGTCAATATGTTACAATGTACCGATAGACTGTCACTGTTAACAAAACAAGATAACAGCTAAATTGAGAAACCCTAAACGTCTCAATATTTTATTGTAATGTTTATAAATAACTAGACATAGCACTGGTCTAGAGCAATTTTAATGCGCTTTGTACTAGAATGTTAAAGAAAGCAATTCATAAGATTGTCATGTTCATTAATTAACTTAGGCTTTATAAACAAATCTATTCACTTTCAATGGTTTTTAATTCTTTAATCTATTCATGTTTCAAATCTGGCAGCCAAAAATTGTATTCACAACATTCACATGAATATTGCAGTTATACGTGTGTGTTTTCTTTGAATATGTTCAATATATTTTTAATAAAACCGTGAATGGGAGCATGAATATTACTAACAACTTGTTCCTCAACATGTGGGGTGGTATATCTGCCAGAATAAGGGAGTGCGACAATCCAACTCCTGCTAATAGAGGGCGTTACAGTGTTGCTAGTCGTACTATGATGATGGACTGTAATACTTACCCATGTAAGTTGGTTATAACATGTAATAGTTCCGCTATTCCAAATAATAATGTTTGTTGGTCTGTTTGAATAAACAAGATTTCATATCGCTTAAAATTTCTAAATAATTTAATATTGAAACAACATACGTAAGAAATATGACTCCTTAATATACTTAAAGAATAAAAAAAATGCAGTTATCTAATTAATCGGTTGGCCTTTTACTAAAACACTATGAAAAATGAAGTCTATGGAACAAATGCAATGCTATCAAACAGAAAAACCTTACAACATCCGAAATTAAACCTAAAATAACGTGACAATCAGAAATTTTGTATCGAGAAGGTTTTTGCTATTGTCTTCTTGATACTACGTTTTCATGTTTCCTGAAATTCATTCTGTACACATGTAATACAGATGTTAAATTTTACATTTCTTTAGTTACTGGTCAGTGGAATTCGTGGTCAAATTGGACAAGCTGTCAAACCGGCTTTGCGGATGGATGTCAAAATAGGTCACAGGAGTATAGTAATCCTTTTCCTGCTTATGGCGGAAAATATTGTAATGAACAATCTACAGAAGTTCGCCATCGCTTTGGTAATCCTTAGTTATGATAATTCGTCTCATCAACATTTTTTCATCATTCAATAGTAAATTATTTATAAAAATAGCATTAAATGTTATAAAGTGTACCAGATACTAAGGGACAGTTACAAATCCGGATATAGACAAACACAACGCAACACAAAAACAGAAATAGAGTAGCCCGAACCCAATAAAAACTATGGGTGCACTCAGGTGCTCTGGAACAGTAAGCAATGCCTCAAATTAGACACCCATGACTCGGAAAAATTCCGATCGTCATGGTGACGACCATAGAACTTCTGGAGAAATAACATCAACCTAGGTACAACAAACTCTTGTTTGAGTAGTTTATTAGTCAACAGCAGTGATCGGTTTAGAAAATCAGAATACCGATCGCAGGATCCAGAATAACGTATAGTGGTGTAATATACAAAAAGTACGCTGGATGCTGCTATAATGTTGCTGTCGATGAAGGGGAAGTTGACAATTTTTCGTGGGTAATAATTTGTGTGGTTGGTTGAAAATAGGCATTTCGTGGGATTCTTAAAATGGTACGCAGATCGTAGAAATAAATATTAATAAGTATAAATAATTAACATATAAATAAACAAGTCAATTTATTAAAAGCAACATAAATAAATAAGTAAATGCCATAGGGTTTGTTTGTTTGCGATTAAAACATAACAAATATAGTTAATTGTTTTTAAAGATTGCTTATTGATCGGTATTTTACGTACAATAATGACATAAATACTTTTGTATAAATCAACACTTTACATTGAAAAGACACATCAAGAGAGTACTTTCATTATTGACCTGAATACACATTTAAAACTAACAACAATTTTTCAACTTCATTGTTGTTTAGAGTCATAAACTGATTATCGTTGTTCATAATGCTAAGTCGTCTTATTCTAAATCTTACATGGATTGTTTATAAAACAATGTCCTTTGAAAATCGGTCCTCATTATCCATGTATAAGCAACCGTCTCATAGCAGTGTGTCATGTCAGTTTAACGTAATTATAGATTGTCTGGTGATTATTATCATTGAATTCTTTATTTCTGTGTTTATCCCCACCCAAGAAATAGACGAAAAGGGATGTTCCACGATAAAAACTTAATCCACGTAGCAAAAAATTATGACATGCACCAAAATATTTGCATAAACATACAGTTTGTAATACAATAATTGTGTAATATCCAATTATTGATTTATTTATAATTCAACCCATATGCCATTTAGACAGGTTTCTTGATATGTTTTAAGCAGTAAAAAGAACGATACCGAAACATTTTCGAAATTGAAATCTGCTTTAAATGTATATAGTTGCCTAGCTGGAATAATGTTGACTCAGCAAAGCACACATCAAATTATTGAAAATGTGGACAGACGTGTTTTATACATTCTACATTTTTATTAAACTGCCAATTATGCCTTAAAAATCTCAGTCACATCTCGTTATTCTAACTGTTGCAGACTGTTCAGTACAGCCTTTAAAACGCGCTAAATTACAGTGATACGTCGGGAGAACATTTTTTTATTTCGTACGTGTGTTTCCAAACATTGGCTTGAATTCCATCAAGATTTCTCGTTATCAAATAGTAAAGTAACAAACTCCACAATAATTCAAGATTCGACTTGTCTTATTGTGAAGTAAAATCGACTAATACTAGGTGGGCTGACCAATTAAATCACGTGTTGAAAAAATAAAGAAAAAATTAATATGTATTTTTTTCCGTGCAGCAGTTTCCAAACAATTCTTACAGCCTCTGGCGTGCAACTGACGTTAACGGAAATATAATTATTGTATATCAGGCAGTTATTATTGAAGACCAAGACATAATTGACAATATTACACATTAATTAATATTAATAAAAATTAGAAATAAAAAAGTAAAACTTAAGTTTTATATTTGCAAGTTTTCGTAAAAAGTTGATCCTTCATTTGATTCTGTTGGGTTTGCTTGTAACTCAATAGTTCCTGTGACACTATGTTGAAGACCAAGACATAATTGACAATATTACACATTAATTAATATTAATAAAAATTAGAAATAAAAAGTAAAACTTAAGTTTTATATTTACAAGTTTTCATAAAAAGTTTATCCTTCATTTGATTCTGTTGGGTTTGCTTGTAACTCAATAGTTCCTGTGACATTATGTTGAAAACTATAATGAGAATTGTCATAAGGTTGACTTGACGTCTGATGAAGATTATCATAGCTGTTTACTCTATAAAAGCAAACAACACAGTATAACACAGTATTTCTATTGATATTATTTGTGAATTTCAACATTATATATTTAAACACTAACGATACAAAATATTCATTTTACCAAATTATTGATAACTATATTAATCATTTTGCATAATATTTAGCAACGACTATGGTCTTTGCATTAGGTGAACCACAACAAACAATAACTTAGGAGGATGTGCTTAAACAGAAGAGAACAACTATTCTATCAATTATTAATCACATTTTGATATCGTCAGACCTTGAACGGAGACACATATGTATGACATAATCAATATTCAACGTCATATAACAATTGACATAAGGAACATTTCTGCACTCGTCTATACTGGATAGTGAAAGGTCGATGTTGTGATTTATAAAGGTTAATTTAATTTAAAAGCACGATCAAATACAGTATAAAAATGTTCTGACAAACGAAGAAATGTTAGTCAATACATTTTATTCATAAACAAATTTGTATTGTTATGGAGTGAAAATATTAACTATTTTCACGGTGTTACTTCATGTCTCAATTTATTCCTACGGAAATTCATCTTTCGGATACGATCAGACCTGTTCAATGAGTTTGAGGTATTTTTTCTTATTTTTGATTCGAAGTCGACGTTTTCTTAGAATAGACGATTAACCTAAAGTATGTCTAATTAGATACTTACTCTATATTGTTTTCTTTTACTCCTGCAATAAATAGAATCAAAGTACATTATGATTAGGAAGGAAGAAATAAAGTTAAAAGGTGGTGATATAAAGCTTTTTGTTCAAGTCGCTTTTACAAATCTGAAGTAAAATAATTAGAAATGTAATTAAACATTAACCTGTTAAAATGAAATTGTTCTGTACTGCATTTGTCTCTTTGTACGTTAACATCCAGAATATTAAAAAATCTACGGCTTTAATAACTTAAATAAACATAAAAAGCAATTACTATTAATCATATGTTTCAACATTTAATGCAACACATTTCTAAATGTGTAACAATATATTTTAATGAATCACCATTATGACTGGCATTAACACAATTTTCGAGAGCCCACGCATAAAATGAAACATTGCAAGCGTTAAACCCTAGTATCCAACACTAATGCAAATTCCATATAGACGAAATTTTTCAGCATAGGGATAAAATAAACAATTTTCCTGTGGATGCTATCTAGTTTAGCAGTTTACCAGTAGTGGAATCAACCATATAGTAATAATTAACAACAAAGATATCCTTAGTAATTGTATGCCTTATATGCGTTTATATTATTATTAGTCGCACTCAAAAGCACTGAAATTCAAACATTTCAACCGTAATGTTATTCCAAAAGCAAATACAAAGTTGATCAATGTGACTTCGCATGGAGTAGCAAAACTGCTACGCATTAAAAATAGTAAATGTCGTTAAAAGTATAATTTCATTTCATGATAACATGGTAAGGCTGAATATATAGAGGGTGATAATTTTGTAGTGCAATCGACCAAGTGGTATTTGATAAATTACTGACAATGGTAGGTGTTGTGCTGATTTACACCTTTAAATGCCATTTTATACGGGGATATTTTTATACTAATAAAACAACAAAAGCAATTTTCTGATTTCAATAATGGTACATGGCATTGTTTAACTGTCTAACTTATTACTCCCATGTGCGTGTGATTTTTTGTAGATGTTGTATGATCAAACCAATTTTAAGATATAACAATACATATTCATGCAGTTACTTGATGATTTCATTTAACACAATAAAATTATACACTGTAGTGCATAATTTTAAATGCACTCTATACCTCATTCATTCAGTCATATAATCTGTTGTTCTTATCTTGCAATTAAAAATGTTTTATTGTTAACTTCTTTTTAATAACTAAGCCCAAAATGTCTAAAATTGAAAACTTATACAATATTTTCTGACAACTAACAAATATCGTTTTTATCCTGCAACTCTAAAATACATTTATACTAATGACAAAAATGAAAAAGTACGGAAGCCTATTAGCACCATGTGTGTTTTTTTAACTTGTTATAACAACTTAGCTAACTTGTAATAACAACTTAGCTAACTTGTAATAACAACTAAGCTAACTTGTAATAACAACTTGGCTAACTTGCTATAATAAGTAAATATAACTTGTAATAACAACTTAATAACTTGTAATAACAACATAGCTAACTTGTAATAGCAACTTAGCTAACTTGTTATAACAACTTAATAACTCGTAATAATAACTTAGCTAACTTTTAATAACAACAAAGCTTACTTGTAATAACAACTTAGCTTACTTCTTATAACAACTTAGATAACTTGTAATAACAACTTAGCTTACTTCTTATAACAACTTAGATAACTTGTTATAACAACATAGCTAACTTGTAATTACAACTTAGCTTACTTCTTATAACAACTTAGATAACTTGTTATAACAACATAGCTAACTTGTAATTACAACTTCAATCCTTATATAAATCAATGCAATACAGAAGAATCTTCCATTTTCAAAATGGACAGAGAAGTTTTTTGTCGTTTTTCTTTTGACCTTGGGTTAAAAAATTCTGATATCATATAAATTTTGGCAAAAAATAACATAATAAGAATGACAAATTTGAAAAAAAACTGTTCCAAAAGGAGGGTTTATTTAGACGCAAATTCAGAAGTAATATTCTTGAAGAGGCTAAATTTATCCAGGAAAACTTGATAATGGTAGCAAGTTGGGACGTTGATCAATGCATTTAAGATGTATTCAAAATTCATAGTGTGTGTCGAGAGGTACTGTGAGCATCCTTTTGCGGATATTAGATAAAAAATGCATCGAGTTTCTACTATAACTTCGCCTTCGCAGAAGCTAGAAACATCATATGGCTATGTGCTAATCCAACAAAGAAATTGGTGGATATTTTATTGACGCAGTTAGTAAAAGAGTTTGCTTTCAAAATATTGTGAGAGGGGACATGAAAAGTGTACTACTATCCGATTTCTGGAAAACAATTTTGGCGCGTATTTCAGTAATAACTTGACGTCGCAAGTTAAAATGATGTAGGAAACATATGAATGAAAATACAGTTCGATTATATTCGAAACATCTGTATTTGCCTAATAAACGATTATTTCAGGATAGACACTTTTATTCGGTGTGTCTTGGATTATCCTTGTGTGTAGTGACAAGTTGTATACTAAAACAGCGGTTTTATGCAATAGTTAGCAAACTCACAGCCTACTTATTTGCATAATATAAATCATTTGCATTTTTTAATTTTTGTTTTCACATATTTAACAAACTCACAGCCTACCAATTAGCATAATATAAATCCTATGCATTTTTTAATTATTTTTTTCACATATTTAGCAAACTCACAGCCTACCTATCAGCAGAATATAAATCATTTGCATTTTTTTATTTTTGTTTTCACATATTTAGCAAACTCACAGCCTACCAATTAGCATAATATAAATCCTATGCATTTTTAAATTATTTTTTCACATATTTAGCAAACTCACAGCCTACCTATTTGCATTTTTTAATTTTTGTTTTCACATTTTTAGCAAACTCACAGTCTACCTATTAGCATAATATAAATCCTACGCATATTGGTATTTCGTTGTTTTTTTATATATTTAGCAAACAAAGTCACAGCCTGCCTAAAAGCATAATATAAATCCTACGCATATGTTTATTATTTTTTCACATATTTAGCAAACTCACAGCCTATCTATTAGCATACTAAAAATCCTACGCATAATTTTTTTCACATATTTAGCAATATTTAGCAAACAAACTCACAGCCTACCTATAAGCATAATATAAATCCTAATATTTAAAAAAAAAAATTGTTTTCACTTATTTAGCAAACTTACAGCCTACCTTTCAGCATAATATAAATCCTACGCATATTTCTATTTTTTTTTTTACATATTTAGCAAAGCACTTGAAAATATAAAGACAACAACATTGCAAATTTACTTTTTTTAATCGTATAAACTTTCGCATGTTGTTTAAATACTGTAAAACTATCCGTTGATGTTAAGTATGCTGCCGTGAATTATGTAAGCTGTCACTTATGTTTTAACTGTTTGGCCTTACTTCAGAATATAATCAACGAGACTTGTTTTGTGATACATTCTATACTCACCTAAAGACAACAAACGCTCTCTACCTTTTAACACCACAATAAACGTAACAATTGTCACTACAGTACATAATATGCCTACGCCAACGACAACTCCTGGAGAACAACATATGGGATTTTCCGTTGTATCTGTTCAATAGAAAAAATGCATGCATGTTTTGTAATGAAGACAAAAAAATCACGCTCAACTCTTTGACATTTCTTATGTCTAATCTTAATCGGATAGAGTGAATCTCAACTGTCCAGTTTGGGCCCAAATGTTACATGCACAAATTCTTCCACCATCCCTGATTTACGGATTTCAGCTGCATCCTAGACTTCCGCTGATTGTTTTTTCTGCAAACTCCATGTCTGTGCTATGTAGTTTTGTTCGTTCCTTTTCAAAAGTGCCATTTTCACAACTGAGTCAATTGTATTTTTTGTGTGTTTTCATTGTTTGTTTTGTTGTTGCTATGATTAAGCTTTTGAGTAGTGTCTAATTTATTGCAACAAAATTTGTTGTATTGTTCTCTTCACGTTATTCTTTAGGTATGTGCCGTTATGAATGTTCTTCTTCATATACAAGAAAATTTAAATGTAAAACGATCTAATTACCCACCTGGACAACTATGAATGCAAGAACGAATTTCGGTTGGTAATTCAACACAGTCTTTTCCACCATAGGCTGGGGAAGGAAGGTCACATTCCCGAGTTCTATTTTAATATCCTTCTCCGCATCTCGAACTGCATGTTGTCCAGTTACTCCATACATTCCAATTTCCGTTCACTTAAAAAAATCCAAAGTATTAATTTTGCGATGAAAATATAACAAAATAAACATGATGATATTGTGGGAAGGCCAGTGTAATATTCCACCAGATTGTATAAACCAGTGGTTATAAACAAAGATGTAGATAAGATTCGTTCTCTAGTTTTCTTACTTTTGGCCAACAAGGGCTTGGATGGCATTATTCTTTAAAAGATCTTATATATCATCTTGTATCATTAATCTTATATTCCAAATTCTACTTGGTTACATACAAGAGGTTTTCCCAGAAACTTGATTTCACCTATCGCTTTCTGGAATGTCATGCCACTGAAAGTTTGATAACTCGTTAGTACTTATTTTTATCCTAAGGAGCTTGCGCTTCATGACATTACCGATTCGTCGACCTCTTGCCTTTTGACCCTTTTCTCTATATAAACTACAAAATTAACTCTACGACAAACATAACTAAATTGTGTGGTACTAACCATCGTCGGAAACTCACGTCCGTTTACTTCGCGTTCTCGCTTTGCTATCACTTACCGATATTTTTTCGTTTTAGTTGGTGGCTTGTACTTCCGGTGATGCGTTTACAACTAATCCAAAAAGCATAGCATACGTAGTTTCGGTTAACATAATTGCCGTTGGAATGAAGAACGTCAAAAATTAATTGTCTTCAAGTCAATAGACTAGTTGACAACAATTGCACGCCTTCATCTAAGAAAAAGATTTAGATTTGTCTGTTAAACAAATTATAGTGGTAAATTATATTATTTTTGTGCAAAACATACACGACTTCAAGGTCATCATAGCGATGTTTACATATAGTTTTTGCACCTTCAAAATTGCAGAATAGTACACAAAAAGAGGTTCTCATATTGGTGATGAAATTCACTGAATAAATAAAACGAGTTTGCACATGATCTGTAGTTGTATCAAAGCGAGAACTTGACTGGACGTGGGTTTCCAACAATGATACCATTTTCTAGAAAGAACACTCGTCCGGAGCATCTCATGTTACGCATTTTTGTTATTGTTTTGTTTTTTTGTATTTTGTGGGGTTTTTTTTGTTTCTTTTTTATGCGATGTATTTTGGTCCTATGATTTTTTATTTTTATTTCGATTAAGGTGCCTTTCTACACACATATAATGCATATTTGAATTTTTGACTATTTGTATTTACCATATTATAAAGGAATTGCAAAGCCCAGTGTTATTGAAGTATCAATGGATGCAGCAAAAAATAACTATTTATGGTAACATGAATCCTTTGTTCTTTTTAAGAATAAAGAAGAGACGACGAGTATGTATGCTCTAAATTAAAACACTGGGATAATATTGCATGAATGGTCACGTATGCCTGTTAAGGAAAAAAGCAGTCATGCAATAACCAACTACAATTAGAACCAATAATGCACAGTAAAACTTCAATTTGTCAAATCTTATTTTGATTTATCATTTCAAAAGTTTAGCTTGAGGTTCAAATATTAGCTTTTCATTTGAGTGGTCGAATATTGGTCACACCATCATAAACACCACCGTCCTTATTTACCACTAATTATTAATAGTCGGAATTTAGGCCCTTATTCATGTTACAAGTAATTTATAGCACCGCCGAAGCGTTCGAAAACGTATTTGTCTAACCCAGAAGACTGTGCTTAAAATATTACACATTTTCAGAAACATTGAAAATTCGTTGTTTATTACGACCTTTACGTCAATGTTACGACTAATTAATGTCTCATGTTCACCATCAATCTATCTGCACGAGTAATATGTTCTGCTATTTACCTAAACGCGAAATATTTTTTACCTAAATGTTCTTTTTTCCCTTTTTTGCAAGTGTCGCATAACGAGGGCTAATATATAGATGTGGACGATTTAATGTATTGAAGTAATTTATAGCACCGCCAAAGCGTTCGAAAACGTATTTGTCTAACCCAGAAGACTGTGCTTAAAATATTACACATTTTCAGAAACATTGAAAATTCGTTGTTTATTATGACCTTTACGTCTTAAATGTCAGGACTAATTAATGTCTCATGTTCACCATAAATCTATCTGCATGAGTTATATGTTCTGCTATTTACCTAAACGCGAAATATGTTTTACCTAAATGTTCTTTTTTCCCTTTTTTGCAAGTGTCGCATAACGAGGGCTAATATATAGATGTGGACGATTTAATGTATTGAAGACCTTACTGTGCTTGTTTAAAAATGTTTAACCTGGACACAACGAAGAGAAGCAATTTCCACTATCGAATCCATATCCAGTGCAATCATTCATCCAAGCCGAATTATAGCATTGTCTCAATCTGTATCGCATGCCATATCCGCATGTTACACTACATGAATTCCAGCTTTCCCACTCATGCCATATGCAGATACCTAATGTATACAAAAATATTTGGATGTAAAATACCATTTAACAGTACAAAAAGCAGCACTTAAATGTAAGTAAAACTAGTATCTTGTTGATTGTTAGATTGAAATTGTTTCAAACTTACCGACAAATGAATATTTCAGTTGCTGGACAATTATTAAAATATAAGCATAATAAGAAAATTCATGCATTCCCAGAGCTTACTTGCAAATTAAAAGTCATAACATTCTTTCAAACAATTTGTTTTCAATTTTTTAATTTTAGTTTTGTTAACAAGGATATCTGGGAGTAAAAGCTTTAAACAAATCAAGCTTAACATTTTAAATATTAACGTCTATTTCCTCTTATTACTTCCAAGTCATGGATCCCACAGAGACTGGATGTTTTCTGCATATTGTTATTTAGCGACAGCTCTTGCACTTAGACTATTAAAATATAAATATTGCATTGTAACGTTCATGCAATACTACTATTTATCCAATTTGCTAAATGTGTCCGTAAAAAGATGAAATGGTTCAAATCTGGAAATGATCAACGTATTTATACAAAAGATGTGCTGCAATTTTATTTCAAATTATTTTGATTTTCTAGGTCTTTCACACTAACGTTAATAACTAATGTGCGCATGTTCGATAGTCATTGTCTACTTACCCGACTATCATGCTAATTATTTATTCCTTTATGACGAAAAGAAACATTAACAATAATTTGCAGTGCAAGAGATTATATTTGACACATTTAGCACTGTTCTAATTTTAATACTAACCTCCAGAAAAATTAAGAATTAATACAGTGACTACCCTCATCGTCTTATGCATGGCGTATGGAAAAAACAAGCGTACCTGCAAAAATGTGAATTAAAATTTATACTATTTAATGTTTTTCCTAATGACAATTTATTATTTTATTATCAAGAAAAGTTGCTGCAGCAAAACAAAGAGCAAAAAGTACCTAAGATATTTATGAAATCTGTTTATCCATACATTATGTCTAAAATATGTCGGTAATGTTGGTGGTCGTTAGTATTTAAATCTTTATGTTTTGTGTATAGACTTCCTGGTTACTTCAGTACATTATGAATTGTGAAAATAGAATATTTAATAATTTAATTGTAATACAATTTAAAAGTGTATGTAACGTACATAATTTACAAAATTTGTAAACCACACACAGATTTGATTTTTGAGCCGTTTCACCTCGGGAATCGAACTCGTGTCAGTTTATAACCTCTATGGCTACTGCGCCTAGCATGTAAAGACAGAGGTGTAACCTCTAGACCAGATCCGTCCGTTTAGTATACTTTACATGTTACATTATAAAGATGATACATCATTTACACTAAGAAATGATGTAACCTATAGAACAACTTAAAAACAAGTACTATTTTTAAAAGGTAGTCGACACATTAATTCTTAAACAAGACATGCAAATTAGAGAAATAACTATTAGTTCACTAGCAATTTAAAAACTTATCAAATGAAAGAAAAAAGATACATTAGTTAACGTATCTGATACCTGAATATAATGGAGTATTGATGTCAGTTTATTAAAGATTTATTAATGTAGTGAGGGGTGAAAAAAAGTTAAATGTTACGAATTATATCAAAGAAAAATATAGCATTTTACTATAATATAACCAGGTATCTTCTTCATGAATTTATCTTAGACTTTTCGAAGATGATATTTTAAGCAGTTAAATGTGTTTAAATACTAGCCATTACATAAACAAGAAGAAATTAAAGATGAATGTATTTTATTTTGTTAAAACTTTATTTATAACATGGATGTGGTTTATAGTTTATGCAAATAAAAAAAAACAAAGATGAAATTATTTGTAAATATGTGAAATTGTTGTGTGCCTTTTCTATACTCACTCAAAAAAGAATCGCAATACCGGATACATTTTTCAAATCATTTTTTGCGGACAAATCGACTTTCACGTGCACATCATGAGTATTTGTTAACTCAGACAATCGGTATAAAACCCCGCTATTTCTTTTCTTGACTGCATTAGTAAAATAAAATTCTGATGAGGTGACGCTATGACTATCGCTATCGGTCGAATCTAGGTGGGGGAATCACAGAATGCTGTTGCCAGAATGTAAAATGTTTATCGTAGCACAATTTTACGCCTTTGGAGACGCTACCAGCAGCTTTTACTACGACAAACCAACTACGTTCAGGGTGTCTGCGGGTTACAACTCGGGCGCATGATCGTTACATTGGATTATCCTATCTACGGAACAGGACAATTGCTGCAACAGTTGTGAAACGTCCTTGGGTTGCGCCGCATATCACCACAGACAGTACGCAAATGGTAACGCTCTCATGGATTGCGGGCAAAAATACCTTACGTTGGAGCAACACTTAGACGCAAACACCACCGAGCATGGGTTAGATGGTGTACTACCTTTCGTGTATGGAATTTACAGAACTGGGGAAGAGTGTGGTTCAGCGATGAGTCACGTTTTCAGATTGAAAAGCGAGATGGTCGCATAGGAGAATGAACGTTTTGCGCAAAACTGTGTTGTAGAAAGAGACAATTTTGGCGGAGGCATTGTTATGATGTGGGCCGTTATCTCTACCGTCAGGAACGCACTGATGATTCATATCCAAGGCAATCTTAACGCTGTTAGGTAAAGAGGCGAAATCATACGGCCGCATTTATTGCCCGTTATTGCCAATTCAAAGAGAAATGTTTTAACACGACAATGCCCGTCCACATACAACACGTGTAATAGTAGATTGTTGTGAGCAACATAATGTCAATTTGACCAGTTGACAAACACGACCACAAATGGCTGTGTTACAAGCAAATGGTGTGCACAACATGGTAAACGAACTCATGATCAATAAGTGTGCCCATTTTTACATTTCTGTATCAATTATTTTGTTACAATAATATATGAAGTAAAATTCCTCTTTTTTGTATGTTGCGTTTCTGTTTTGAGTGAGTATATAATATTCAACCTATTCAAGTTAAGAAGAGTCTGATATCGAAACTAGTCAAGTTAATACATGTAACACAATGGGATTTTGCAATTAGAGCTTCATCCCCTGATTGCACGTGAATGACGACGGGCGCAATGAAGGCTATTTCAGAAGTTGAAAACAACAATGGTGAATAAACATGTATTTCAAAAATACCCACTCTATATGTATTTCATGTGTTATTTCTTTTCTTGCAACAGTTTACGCAGTTCATATATTCTATTTTCACTCAAAAACAAAGTTAAAATTTAAAAACGCCAATCAGCTTAGTTTTATATGTACAAAACTATTTTTGATAATTTAATACTTTTGAAATGGGAACATAAATTGTCAACTGACTGCAAAACTGCAAAGTTAATCTTTCACATATAGGGGTGGGGTATGAAACTGTATACAAATTGTATGTGAATGAGGTCCCACTAAATAGTTGTAATGGAACCATATAAAAAAATTCCTTTTAATTCTATTGACCGAATCAGTACAGTTTCAAAATATGTGTAATCAAATATCTGCGTCTCGTTTGCTGTCATTTACCAATGACCCATAATAATTACTTTTGCACTGACTTGCGGTAGTTACATTGCCGACAGTTAACGAAACATACACTTCTAATACTGTGTTTGTAAATTGAAAAAAGAAAGAAGAATAGAAAAAAACCGACCTAACTAAAGTGCGCAAAAATTACACGACGTATGGGTTTTATCATGTAATTATCATATTCTTATTCTAAATTGGATTCTCTTGTTTAAACCAATTACGTCCATCAGTTGTTTCAGATCATAGATCACACAGTAGACTTTTTTAGTACTTAAGTCCAATCAGAAAGCAAGTGCAACTTGTGTTCAGTAAGAAGTTAGCATGGTCACAATTCAAAAATATATCGACAGCTTTGGAAAAACTTTATATCATGATTAGTAAAAAAGGAATGAGAAATCTATCTAGTAATTCAGTTAATAATATTTCTGTTACTGTATACTTAACAAAGATGCTTCGCATTTTGGAAAATTTCGTAAAATGCCTAAAAATATATATATTTATTTATTTGACACTGAAGAAAGGCATCTGTTGATCTATTTTTTTTTCTTTTTTAGTTATATATTTATTTATTTTTAATAGAAACATGATCTTCGTATCGATAGATAATCCTCTAGATTTATATATATTATTATAAATTTTTATATGCTGCATCGACGATGTATACCTAATAAGTCTGCTGGCTGGTAGCTCATATAACACAAGAAATAGCCACCAAGTCGGCATCTAACTTAACATTATTGTCGCCTGAAGAGCTGTAGGAAGCTATGAAAGCATTAGCGACACGACAGTATACAGATTTGTTTCACGGTTTTTCATAGGTTCGATCCCTTCTATTTATCTCTTAATTTTCGGCTACGATTGACCTTTTATCGCTTTCATGTAAAAAACCAGACTCTACAATATAGTTCAAGTTGTAAATGATAAAATGGCTAATTAAATGTTAAAGAATATATTTCATTTACAGTTTTTTGTATTTGTTAAATCCTTCAAGCTTTAACATATATTTTGTCCTGATCTACTAAGGAGTAGTAAAGATGTACAAAATTGTATATTAATGCTCTTGACTTTTCATGTCAGGATAGATATGATCAGAAAAAATTAATCACTTCAATTTTATTTCTTTTAGTTTTGTTAAGGCTTTCTTATCTTTATATAATAAAATTTATATATTTGTGTTTCTTTTATTAATTAGTTAGATAATTCCACTGGGGTTAAGCGGCTGTTCGTAACTTAAGTTACGAACGGCCCAACATAGCAAAAGGTGACACCGTTAAGATTTTGTTTTATCAGTTTGTATGCATTATAGACGTTTTATACGTAGGATAAAATGACCAAACTTTAGTATATTTTGTAATGATACCAGAACATTAAACATTTCATAGAATAAAACATCCAAAAGTGGTTTAAAATGATTGAAAAAATCTTGAAGGCGTTCGTAACTTTTATCAAAAATTTTTTTAAATGTTCGTAACTTTATTCTCGTATAATTGATTGTGTATGCAAAAAGTGTATGTCTTCCTTTTACTTAGTCTAAAGTATAATTAAATTACACACATCCTCTTGCTGGCTCCTTTTTACTAACTTTAACGTTGCGACAACTGAAAAGGGGTGGAACATGTGCACAACGTATTACATTTAACGTCTGCTAAATGGAAGGCCTATATTATTGAAATTTATTCCAAAGCCTGTAAAAGAATTAATATATTAAGACAAATGAAAAATAAATAAGTCAGGGATACACTTAATATACATTAGTATTATCAAATTATGTACCCTTGGATGAAATCTTACCATTTATAAACAACTCCCAAAATAACAGTTTGAGAAGTAATCATTCTTTCAAACCCCAACTTGTCGCACATCATCATACAAAAATAAATACAATTTATAAAATTCACTTATAATTAAATGTCTATATGGACAAACAACAATATAATACTGAATTTATATTATACTGTCTATACATTGTATTAACCTTGATGTCCACTGCTGTTCTTTATGGGAGAATTAACACCTATATAGGCTGTGCCTGCAATGTGATTTCTTTGATTATTGTATCTGTTAATGCTTTTTTCATAAAGTCATTTGAATTGGTGCAAAGTGGTTTCGATATAGAAGGTCGTGAAAAATTATAGACTTGATGACTCCTACACTAGTACGAACGTTGAAGGGATACTGAGGAAAGTGGCTCTCGGACTCCTGTTTGTAGAAGAAAAAAAGAAAAGCCAGCTATTGACAGCAGAAATCATAGTAAAGTTACGAACATTTTTGTATAACAAACATTTCAAGTTACGAACAACCCTCTACGAAGTTACGCCTTCTGGATATTTTCAGAGTCATTTAAAACCATTTGTGTGTGTTTTATTCTATGAAATGTTTAATGTTCTGGTATTATACCAAAATATACTAAAGTTTGGTCATTTTACCATACTTAGAAAACGTCTATAATGCATAAAAACAGATAAAACAAAATCTTACCGGGTGTTTCCCGCAGTGAACTTGATAATAAAAAGGCATTTTTAGATTTTGTTACGTTATATTAGTAATGTATATATTAGAAGGACTTGTTCTGTTCAATTTTATCATATATATTTTGTTTCGTTTGGATTATTTCACGATTAATAGAGCAAGCTTCATATCTCTTTTTTAGCATTTGTATCTTTACATAAAAATGTAGACGATTATAATTTTGACATGATCGATAATTTTCAATTTTATTTCTTGGGTTATGTCAGAATTTATAGGATACTTAAGCTTAGTATTTTTTATGCAGTTTATAATCTTCACATAAAAGAATGTGAATGTATTTGTTTTTATAGGAATTCATAAGATGATTTGATAATAATAATGCATTTTAAAATTTTGTAGTATTACGTAATGCATGACGTTCCCCTCGTGCTTCATCATCAGCCCAACGATAAAGAAGTATTTTAACGCGCTTGTGACCACTCATCTAGAAATAGGCTGTGAGAATAAGTTAATATAAGTCTCTATGGTATGACATAGGTAACACAAAGATGCATAAACACCAGTTCCCATATTTTATTTTTTATTAATGTATTTTAACATATCTGTTAACAGTTTGTTTTAAATAAATCAATGGCTTCTTGCTTTTCACCATTAGGTGTTTTCCTAAAAAATATCATCGCTATTAATATATATATATATAAATAAAACCAAACTATAAAATTAGTAGCATCTCATGGCTTAATACACCAGTATCAAAATTTAAAGTATAATGAAAGTAGGTCTCTAACAGGTATCTATTGTATATCAAAATAGTTGAGCCGTCTCCTTAACGTCTCATGAGTGTAGAAATGTAAAATCGGCGTATTGTCTGACAGATGTATAAGAAAGACATCGCATGAAAAACATCGTTTCACAGAGGTATCATGAAAATCAGCTACCTTACATCTATACATTGTATTACAAAGATATTAGAAAAATGAACCATGAAAATCAGCTACCTTAAATCTTTATACAGAATACCGGAGGTATTAGAAAGTTGTCCCGTGAAAAAACTACATTACATGTATGCATTGTATTACAGATGCATCAGAAAGATGACCCCTGGAAATCTGCTACCATATATTTTTGCACAGCATAACAGAGTTATAAGAAAGATGTCCCAATCAAACAGCTACCATAAATCAAAATCTTGTATTACAGTGGTGTTTCAAAAATAAGTCATGAAAATCTTCGACTCTACATCTATATATTTGCATTACAAATGTATTGGAATCATGATCTGATGTATAACAGAGGTTTCAGAAATATGACCCATGAAAACCAGCTACCTTACACCTATACATTGTACAACAGAGAAATCAGAAAATTGACTAATGAAAATCAGCTACCTAAGATCTTTGTATTGCATAACAAAGGTATCAGAAGGACGTTGCATGAAAAACAGCTACCTTACATCTTTGCATAGCATAATAGAGGTATCAGAAAGATGTCTGGTGAAGAATCAGCTACCCTACATCTATATATTCATTACAAATGTATTAGAAAGATGACCTATCAAAAAAAACAACCACCTGACATCTATACAATGTATAACAAAGATATAAGAAAGATGGCAAAAAACCAGCTTCCTTGCGCCCATAAATTGGTTAAAAGTCTCTCAGAAAAATATCCCATGACAATCAGCTAACTTACATCAATACATCAATACAGCTACTCTACACCTATATATATACGTGCTTTACAAATGTTTTGGAAACTTGAAACATGGAAATCAATTACCTTACATCTATACGATGTATAATAGAGGCATCAAAAACATGACACATGGAAAGTAGCAACCTTGCATCTTAGCATAGCATAAAAGAGGTATCAGAAAGATGGTCTATAAAAAACAACTATCCTTCATCTATACATTTTACAACAGAGATATCAGAGAGATTACATTTGAAATCAGCTACCATTCATCTATACAATGTATAACAGAGCCATCAGAAAGATGACACAAGAAGATCAGCTCCCTTACATCTTGGCATAGCATAATAGAGGCATCAGAAAGATGACCCATGAAAATCAGCTACCTTAAATCTTTACACAGCAAATCAGCTCTATCAGAAAGTTGTCCCATGAAAAAAGCTACCCGACATCAAAATAGTGTATTACAGAGGTAAAATAAAGATGTCCCTTGAAAATCAGCATCCTTACATCTATACAATGTATACCAGAGGTATGAATAACAGTACCCATAAAAAACCATTGCCCTTCATCTATACATTGTATTACAGAGTTATCACAAAAATGATTAATGTAAATCAGTTTCTTTAAAACTATAACATAGGTATCAGAGAGATGACCATGAAAACCAGCTTCCTTTCGCCTATAAATTGTACAAAAGAGTCTCAGAAAGATGACAGATGAAAACCAGTAACCGTACACATATACATTGTACAAAATTAATATCAGAGAGATTACCATAAAAATCCGCTTGCTTTCA
This sequence comes from Limnoperna fortunei, assembly GCA_944474755.1. Lineage (NCBI taxonomy): Eukaryota > Metazoa > Mollusca > Bivalvia > Mytilida > Modiolidae > Limnoperna > Limnoperna fortunei. The sequence goes on from OX104124.1 coordinate 58,582,304, forward strand.
ACCATAAATTGTACAAAAGAGTCTCAGAAGGATGATCCATGAAAATCAACTACCTTACCTCAATACATTGTTTAACAGAAACATCAGAGAGACGTACATGTACATTAAAACCAGCTTCATAGACCTTATAAATTGTATACAAGTCTCAGATAGATGACTCATGAAAACCAGTTACCTTGCACCTATACATTTTACAACAGAGATATAAGAGAGATGACTATGAAAATCAGCTACCTTAAAGTCTATAGAATTTGTGACAGAGGCATCAGAATTTGTCCCGTAAAAAAGCTACCCTACATCTATGCATTGTAATATAGAGGTATCACATACGTTACTCAATAAAATCCATTTCTCTAAATCTATACAATGTATTTAAGAGGCACCAGAAAGATGAGCTATGAAAACAAGCTACCTTAAATCTTTACACGTCATATAAGAGGTATCAGAAAGATGTTCCATGAAAAACAGCTACACTACTTCAAAACATTGTATTACAGAGGTATCAAATGGATAACTCATGAAAATCAGCTATATCTATATAAAAATAAATCCTTCCTGCATTCAAATATGATGATTGCACATATGAAACATATACAAAATCATTATTCATTGGGTGGGGTGAAGATATTGATTACCTCCAAGAACTCAAGAACTATTGGCGAACTAGGAATGAATTAGAACCTCTAAAATCTGCAACACATATTGTTGATAAATTTATTAGCTTTCGTTAATACAAATATTCACAATTTTTTTTAAGACAATTAATCTTTTAATCCGATTTTATCTTTAATTAAATAAAACAACTAATTAAGGTAAACAACGGGAAACTAAAACAAAATATATATTAAAAATTTTATTAATAACTAAAATCCGTATCGAATAATTTTCAGTTTGTTGCAAAATTCATTACAAATCTTTAATACAAAGGAAGGTGGACAAAAATTTTAGTTAATTTAATATAAACGTATTTTACTTGTTAATAACAAAATGACTTGGACACATGTAAATACATACTTATAACGTCCTCTCCGTATTACACGTATATACATATATTAAAACAAAGTAGATCACAAGATAGAAGAACTTAAACACAATTTCAAATAAACAAACATGAGAAATAATTACAAAAAAATCAAAATCAAAGTCAAAGTCAATAGTGACTGAAGATGTTTCCGTTTGACTCTGATCACTACATCACACAATTAAAAATGTTTTGGATCTCTTAACATGTTCAAACACTTCTCTAAAAATACTTAATTTTTTTTTTCATAAGAAAGTTCTAAATTGCCACAAGTAAGCATATACAAATCAATATTAGTTCCATTTGGTAGCCATCTTAGACAACAATAAGATTTAATATGTGGTTACTATATATGGGACAATCAACGAAATAGTGGTTTGCATCTTCAATATGAAAACAGCATAAACAGGATGGATTTGAAATAAGATTCGATCTGAATAAATCGTAATTAAGAAAGAATGCTTAGCATCTTAGTGTGTTATTACATGTATTATGTTTAATTTTCAGGGGCCAGATGCACAATGTCTTTGCACTACCCGCAAAAACAGAATCTTTCCTGAAAGCATTTTGAAGGCCCAAATAGAGTTAACATTTCAGATCAATTCCATCCATTGCCTAATTGTTTTGGGAATAAAAATGATTGATAAGTGAAGGAAAGTCTACAGTATGCTAATATTATATCATCGCCATTTTGCAATGGATAAGGACTTAAACGGTACACAAGTCTCCACTTTGCATTGAATATCTTAAATGCTTCATGACAATCCGCTGCCCACGTCAACTTACGGATACAATGGCTGCACAGTTTTCTATATATCGCCTATAGTACGCGCAAAGCCCCTTGAATGAATGTATTTAGGTGACATTGTGGAACAAGCCATTCCGTATACTCTTGATCTTTTCTGTGTGTGTTGCTACTTCTTTTTTCCGTAACGACCTTTTTTTAGGAATTTGGCCTTCTTGGCAAACAGGGTATGTGTCCTTGACTTACACTTAAGCTCGTCCGCACTCAGACGGTCAAATATCTAGCGCAAATTGTGAAACATTTCTTCGAAGAATTTCCCAACAACGATAATTTCGTCAAGATACACAAGACAGATGACCATTGAAGTCCTGCTAACACTCTGAAATGTGATAGGAGCGCATGCCAGACCAAACGTATGTTGTCTAAATTATAAGAACCCGCCGGGTCGCAAAAGCTGTCCTTGGTCGATCTTTCTCCCTTATACCGACCTGAAAGTTTCCATTCCATATATTTCGTAAAAGAGAACCACTGCCAGATCTCCAGAGAATTATTGCTATAAGGAAGCGGATACGCATCTTTAACTGTCACTTGTCGTTAATCATACAAAAACGTGTTTTTCCACCCTTCTTTTTGCCAGGACTTTATGTCATATTTTTGTCTAATCTCTTCTCAAATATAAATTGGGGTTCGGAGAGGACACTGTCTTAATGGTATGTTGCCTTCCATGTTAATGATGTGCCGCACCACGTCCGTACTATTTGAAATATCAGTTTTTGAGCGCAACAAGATCCTTGTAGTCATACACACGACTCTCAGACGACTTCTAAGGCAAGATTTGCTTCATCATCTTCAATATGTCTGCAGTGGCTTATCTAGTCTGCAATTGAGCTTATATTCCCGACTATTGCTACAGGTCTAATATCTTCAAATCATCGGATTTATTCATAAAACTAAAAGGTCTAACTGTCCAATTGTGTGAATATTTGCTCAAATCACTTCTATTGCCACTCTTTCTTTCCACTCTCGCTTAATGTCCAGAACGTTCACAATTGTATAAACGTTTTTTTTTGCTTTCTGCTCCTTTTCGGTATCCTTGTGAGCTCCCTCGTTACTTTTGAATTGACTCCAGCAGTCTTGAAGTTGACGCCGTCATTTTTGTTAATAGGTTCTCCTTAGATCCTACTTAGATTTTCAGTCTGCGCTTCTCTCTTAATATCCCGCATTTTTCACTGATTATTCTTAATCTCTGTATCTTGCAATGCATCTAAGAAATGTTTTTGGGTGATGTTTTCTTAACCTCATTGGGTGAAATTTGGTATATTCTGTTAACCAAACTTTTGACAGTTTGTCCCAGTTCTGGAAAGATTTTGCTTGCTCGCTGGAGTATTTCTTTTAATTGAACCCTAAATTGTTCATTCTGTGGAACAAATCGCTCGTCAATCGCTTTTACATACGTCTTATAATACAATTTAGTAGAACTGAAAAATTCCCTTAAAATGAAGCATCCAAATCACTGATATTCATTCAAGTTACTGATTGATACACTCAAACAAAAGTGTTAGTAAAACCCACACATTTACCTTATAGTTGGTCAGTTCAATCTCTCCCCTCGCAGATTTTATCTTCTCTTGTTCATTACTCCGACGCTTCAACTCTTTTAACCCGTGTCACAATATAGAGAATACATCATTAAAGCCTCAACTGCTGACTACTGTTGCCAAGCTGAACTTGCTAAAAATCGGTTTTGGAGCGTGACACAGTTTCATGCCCTATTGTATAAAGTCTAAACAATAGTACCACTCCATTCATTTGTTGGTATTGGGTTTGGTTGGTGTGATGAATACTATTAATTAAATAGAAGCATCGTGTTTGAACAATACATTGAAGTTTGTCATTATTTGAATAAAGCATCCATATTACTTACCGTTAAACAGCAGGGCTAAATAATGTCATCATGTAGTAGCGAATTCTTTTATTAGTTTTTTCTTATCTCTGAGTTTATTTACTTTTTTGTGCGGTGATTGAAAAGTGCATGCATTTATCGTATAATTAGCTGTCGTGGTTTTAATTGCTCTCATTTTTGCAGGTTCCTAGTAAAGAGTGTATCTTCATGAAAGAGTACGTGTAATGTGTAGACAGATTGCATTAATAAAAATCTCGTCATTTAATTGTAAAATGAAGTGAATTACAAAATATCGAACACCAAGGAAACTATCGAGAAGAAATCCACAAATCAAAATCCTGGAGCAGAGAAACATTAAAACCAACCACACAAAGTGTAGCAACAACAGCAATGGTCCTGACTTTGTACAGGCATTTAAAAATAATTATTTAAATAATGTATATATGTAAGAAATATATAATGCACATAAAATAAATTTGTTCAGGTGTATAATATATAACAACAACATATTAATATTATCAACCACAAGGTTACTATGTATGTACAATAAATACAGGTTTGATTATTAACTACTCTTAAAATTTGCAGTATGCAATGTAGTCTACGGTGTAAATTAAGTTATCCTTCTTTGTATATCAATAAAGACGTTAATTTAATATAACAAATGGAGTCATCAACGTTGTTTATGTTATCATTCATTGGATATTTATGTAGTTTTTATTATATAATTTTGATATAAGACTGTGCACCTTACAAATGTCACCACTTGTCAAAAGACCAATCACTTAAAATAACACACACTCAATAATGTTTAATTAAATATTTTAATGACCTTGTCAATAATTTATTTATTTAATAAAATTTTCAATAATCACTGCGTTAAAGTTGAGAAAGAATTAAAAATTGGAACAGCTCCTAATTTTATCGACATCATATAATAATTATGTTTTCTTTAACTACTTTTCTAATACCTTGATTACGTTAATGGTTAAAATTATTGGTCATCTACTGTTAGTCAATTGCAGGTCAACACCTTGGTTAGAAGTTAGGGTTTGGTTAACTCGAATCTTAATTGCCTTATAAAGCAAGGGTACAAAAAAAGGCGATCCGAATTTTGCTTTCCCAATTTTAGAATTCATAACGATATTTCTGCTCTGTAATTGTCCAATCAACCACATACAGATTCAGTTTACAGTAATATGAAAAGACTGCCCAAACTGTACAACTACAACCACCAAACGCTGTAGTGCCTAGCATGTTGTTCTGGTTCGAACGGCGACTCTGGTTTAAATATTCCAATCGTCACGAAGATATCTTGAAGTGGCAACGGTTGGCGTTTGACTACACAAACGAGTGCTCCATCCTCCCTTTCAGATGTTTTAGTGGTCGACCTAACCTTTGACGTTCCTGGATAGTTCCATTATCTCAATAATATTTCAGTAGCCGGGATACCATACTAAAGTGAATGCCAAAGTGTTGTGCTATCTAACGCAAGCTCTCTCCACTAGAAGGCATTCCAACGATCTGCCACTTCTCAGCTTCACTTATTTTCCGTCTAGGCATTGTGAAAATGTAAAGATGAAGTCGAAAAAGACCAAGAGATGAACTCTAAAAGTTAAGGTAAACAAGGCTTTTAGGCTTGCTCGACTACCTTATGACAAACTGGCTTTGGTATTTAAGATTTACATGAGGAGTAAAATAAAATAACTTTCCCGTGCTCGAATGATGGCTTTAGTACATTAAAAATACACAGTGTGTATTCATTCAGATTTTGAAATCATCAAAAAAAGAAGGTTAAAATTACACCAATAACATACTAATACGAGTACTTCTTTTTTAATATCAGAATTCATATGTATAAATTTACTTAGTAATTACGGCTATTTACTAACCTACTACACACCTCAAATAACATAAATCAATATTTACGAAAGAAAATAAAAACACTAAACACATAAAATCGCGCTGAATACCTTAATAGTACGATTTAAACCTTATTTTTCATACAAAACACTCTGGAGACCTTGGCGACGCAACAACATGTAAAATGCATCTGGAGACCTTAGCAATGCAACTTAAAACCATATATTAATTATGTAAGCTCACTCAAGAGGCTTCAAAGGCGAACCTACTCGTTTTGGTAAAAGAAACATAGCAAAGAAAACCGGCCGAGCAACGACAGCCAAAAGTAAATGACATTTACAAATCCTGATATAGACAAACATACACAGCACAAAAACCAAAAAAAAAAAAAAAAAAAAAAAACAAAAAACAAACACAAAAAAACACAAAACAGAAAGCGGGTAACTCGCCCACAAGAAAAACCATGGGTGCTATCACGTGCTGCGGAGCCTTAAACAGTGCCCGACTCTAATTAGATACACATCGAGATTAAATTCCGAATAAGAAACACTATCTAGCGAAAATGTCCGATCGTATCTAAGAGATAGATGTCCCATAACAACCAATCAAGACATCAAAACGAAAAATAAACTTCTGCAGAGATAACATCAACCTAGATACAAAAACCCTCGTTTGAGTAGTTTAGTAGTCAACAGCAGTGATCAGTCTAGAGAATGGTAATCTAGAATAACGTATAAATTAACATAAAAATATAAGAAATATTCACACCATATGCTGCAATGTTGCTATCGATGAACGCGAAGTTTTTAAAGTTGAATTCATCACGTTTTTTGTAGAGTGTAGTTTGTAATTTTCCTGGGTCTATTTCTGGAAGTAGGTATAAGAGGTTAACATCAGTGTATTGGTGCTGTCTTTAATTTCAGCCTTGCTAAGGTTAGCTGAATGCAAATACTCTCGAAATTTATAATTGTTGCGTGACTAAACATCATCAATATAGCGCAATGTGAGAAATAAAAGGTTTGGAATAGTCCAGTGGTGTCTTTTCTTTCTTTTTCAGCAGGCCTGCTAATGACTCAGTTTCATAAAAGTACAAAAACAGGTAAGCGAGGAGAAGATTACAATTAACACCTATTGGAACCCCAACAGTCTGTTGAAAAATATGTCCTCCAAACAGGACGACTGTGTTGACAATCAGACAATCTAAATTATGACTGATGTTGTCATCAGTATATTTAGCATTTGATTTAGAGCCATTGGCGATGAAGTAAGTTTTGTCATGGCTAATAACCAAGCATTTATATAGACTCTCAGTTTTTCTTGTAAAAGCAGCGTTTTATAGGATTTGTAGCCCTGTTGTTAAGCTACATATGAGGGATGACAGAGTAGAGTTTCGAAAAAATCAAATGTTTTAATGCTGTTACATTGGGGAAGATATCCAGAACTCAAGATGTCTATCCGGTCTTTTGAATTTTTTAATATCCATATTTCATTTGTGGCCCTCCTGGAGTAGACAGTGTCAGTGTATTTTTGAGTCCCGTTTTTACTGTGTTAAAATAGTGGTCAGGAGTTGCGATAGTGTTTTGGTGGTATACTAATACGATCCGACTATGAAACGCTGTTCGTACGGATGTTTGTGAAGTATGGGTACTAAATACAAGAAAGTGAGATCACAATCTTCGACTTTTGATTTTGGGATGAAAGTGCAAACCCGGATTTGTGATTTTCATGAATGTCCTCTTTTGAAAGAGCAGTTAATGTGTAAGTAGGATTGCCAGGTGAACTGTCCTTACCTAACTCATTAATTAAACACTCTATATAGAGTTTTTTACAGATAAAATCGTTGATGGCACATCAACAAAAATTTCATTAATGTCGGACAAGTTTTAGAAGAATACAATTGTTGAAGGTCGATAATAATTTAGTAAGCATAGACCTTTTAAAACAAATTATTCTTATTTGAATAAATTACCCCAAGTCCTATACCCACTCGAACAATATATCGACCTACTGGTCTTCTTGCTTTGCCTATTTTCTTGTATATTCCATTACTGAATGCATCAATAATTTTAAAGCAAAAAATATATAATGTGGATATTAAAATATAAGTACTCTGTAATCCAAATATGGTTTTAAGCAGAATAATATAATTCAATTTGTTTATCAACTTTTGAAAATGCACACATATCTGGACTTATATAATAACACTACACCCATCATTATTTCACTACAGGCACGATGTACTCGATCCCAATCTTAATTGACAAGGAATGCCAGTTTTTCTACTGTACGTTGGGTGGTTTCTACGGGTACTCCGACTTCCCTTCCCAATAAAAACTGGACGTCATGATACAGCTGAAAAATTGCTGAAAGTAGCATAAAACACCAATTAAACAAACAAACACCCATCATAATTAAGTAACGATATTAAAGGATTAAAATACACATTTGTGTTTGGACATCAGTATATTGTTATTCAGATTGATCATTCACTGTGTGCATTAAAAAGAGCACATTTGTGTATCAGCAAATAATTTTTCTGGTATCGGTTTTAAGCAAGATTATTTAAAGTTTGTACATTACTATCAGGCATGTTGCTTGGACGGTATTAATTTCTTTTTGATGTCCTAAAATCATTGGTAGTGTCATGACAGGAGCAATAATTATACATTGTAATTTCAGTGGATTTATAATTTCGCATTACAGGAATAAAGCAATCGTTTGTATTGTGTATTTGTTTAAATGGTTTTAAAGGCAGTGTTCACTCACCATGAACGCAGTGATAATCACAACGACTATATGGAGTTACATAAGAACATACAGAAAAGACGTTTCTTTTGTATGATAATAAACTGAAAAACGATACACTCGATAGACTCCCGCAGAAAATTGTCCTGTTCATATTATTTGTTTTAAAATCACGAAACATTAACTAAGACTTGCAAATAAATGCCTATATTATCAACTGACATCCCATTAAAATTATAACATTTTGATTATAATTTCACCGAGTGCTTTGACGTTTTCCCTCGATAAAAAATTATTGAACAGATATATGTATTGTAAACCTATTGTTATACCAGATTTTCGGATTTGGCCACATATACAACAAGGGTTCTCGGTGGCTGAGTGGTCAAGGTAGTACGACTACTATTGATCACGTGGTATGTCAACACTGAGATTGCGGGTTCAATTCTCACTGCAGGCTGGGTGTACTCGACTCCAATCTTAATTGACAAGGATTGCCAGTTTTTATACCGCAGGTCGGGGGTTTTCTCTGGGTACTCCGGTACCCCAATAAAACTGGACGCCATGATATAGCTGAAAAATTTCTGAAAGTGGCGTTAAACATCATCAAACAAACAAACATATACAACCAAAGATGGTGTATGATTAAAACATTTACGTCATGAACTGTTGACATCAATTTTTTTAAATTAACACTCGATTTTAATTGCTGTTAACTTTGTATTTATAGAAACATTATATCACAGAAATATATATTAGTGTTAAGGCAAGAGATCTGTAATGATATATCTGTAACGCCTAAACATATTGATACTGTGATTATGTCATACATCTAAATTAGAAATATATTCAATAACGTATTTTTCGAATCCAAGCATTCCAAAATGTCGGCAAAAAGAAACATGAAAAGAATGCACACAATCTGCTATTAAAAGATCGTTTCCGTCTTGCAAGTAAAACAAAGATTTATGCAAAATCCATCTCTCAAATACGATCAGGCATTTTTCTTTGCTGACAGGAATATCATTAATTCTTTTTGTGATATAGTCATCGTCTGAATGAATTGCCCTGAAGTTTTGAAAATTATTTAATTCTGATGTATTTTGTTTATTTTTAAGATGTAGATAGCCTAAACCGGATTAAGTAAAGCGTTTTGGAATTTTGGCTATAAAACCTCTACAACATCTTAATCATTTGGATTTAAATATTGTTTGGGTTTTGGCTCCACTAATGAATCTTGATTAGACGAAAGGTGGTCTGGTACAGTAAATTATATTAACCTTCCTATCTTTAATGAAATTTTATTATCTGAATCAATGATAATCTGATTTTCCCCAGATTTGATCTTTTTTTATAAATGTCAATAAGTAATTTGACCAGTGACTAATTAGAGGCAGGCGCTGCTTGCTCGTTAGGATCATCTGTGTACGCCCAAGGTGTGCCTGCGTTATATATTTTGTTTTTGTTTTGTTTGGAATGGACATTCCAATTTCAGCAATTGTTGTTTGGTAGGTTTTCTTATTATTTTCATGCACCACCCACATTTGATAATATCATTTTCTATAAATAGAAAATATTTTCCAAAAAATAAGTAATGAGTTATTGACTGACGATTGGTACCATTTAATGCCTTTCTTGAAAACTGACTCTAGTCTTTTTCAACTAATGAACACACCTTTGACATCGTAAACGTTTATGTGGAATGTGACCTTTCATAGTTGAAATCTGGTCCTAAAACTGGATTAATTCTCTACCACACAATTAATTGTATTTATATTGTATTACATACAAAATCAAAACATCCGAAATGCATTTCAGGAAATATTGTTTTTGCGTGTAACTGGCTATGTGTTTACTGATTTTGTGAGATTTGCTTTGAATCGCCCTTTTTGTATCTCCATTCGAATTTTTAATTTGAATTAATTTGTAGACTTACATCTGGGATATTACGCCAATGGTCATCTTGCACAAAAAATAACGTGACGATTTTAATTTGTTTGTGCATGGATTTTCTACCTTCTCATACATAAGGTTATTGTATTCCTCTGTTGATCAGTTATGCAAAAGCTTACAGCAAATATACTCATTTTTCAAACGTATCCAATTTAGAGTGTGATAGATTTAAAAATTTAAAACAAAATATGCAATAAAGATTGTCTGAGCTTACAATATGGTTTACTGTATCGTTTCTGTGTTGTTTATGAATATTTTATTCCTATTTCTATTTTCATCAACCCACGAACTCTAACATAACTGTAGTCGAAGCAGTAGATTGGCATGCCTACTAATTTTACCTGTTTCTGGCACTTTGATTTGTAAATTGTTTTTCCGTTTTATTATTTTCTTGTTCCTCGGCATTCTGTTATAACATTCATTTCAGTTCAGTATTGAAATTCAATTTATTTGTTTTCTTCAAATTAAACCAAGGTTACTTTCAAAAGTTGCGTTATACTTTGTATGTTCTTTTTGGGTTTCAATAGCATTTTATCTGAGTAAACAATTCACTTGAAGTGCGTAAAGCTATGTCCCATATTTGAAATGTTGAGCAATGACCGAAATGTATATATCAACATGAAAATATGACTGGTATAATGTGTCAAAGTTGACATTTAATTAGTACCTATTGTTTAGTTGATGACCTATTACAACAATACAGGAAATCCCTTTCGCAAATCTGTTAAAATCTTTGGCACAGTCAACAATCTGTTTAATGTGAATTCAAGTTGTTTTAATCTGGGCATATACGATATCTGTCCTTTAATGACCTTAGACTTGTTGTACTGAGTGAAAGTGTATTGTTTTATTGTGAGCGATTACATTTTCCCTTGATCTGACGTAAACAAATTTTGCGTATATTATGAAGACTTGAAGACTAAGGCTATTGAAAAAGTAACAGTTATTATTAAAGTTTAACTATGACAACACACAAATGGAAGAAAAACAATTTTCTAGCATTAACGCTAAAATAATTAAGTTATTTTGTGTAAATATTTGCGTGGATATTTCTATGCAATTGTGACTGATTTTGCCCTTTTTAATGCCATAAAATCGTAGGGCATTTGGCAAGGCTCGTCAGAATACGATGACATGAAAAATCACAGTTGAAACCACATTTTTCAGATAGGGTACTTGCAAGACGTTTAAAAATGTTGTAATTATTGTGCCGACGGAAATTAATTACGACAACCGGCATAGCTAACAAAGAAGTCTATGAAAAATTGTTATTTGTTGCAAAATCAAATCAGTTGAAGTGGAAACCAACAAGTGGAAATATTTTATGGTATGCATTGATTGTTGTTGCTGACAAACTAAAACAAACTCAAACTTTAAGCTCTACTTTGGTTTTCAATGAAAAACAGCTCATGTTTCAGTCACGCTAGGGTAACGCGTCATATATAAGCATGGAGGCAAAGATAAATGAATACCGTACGTAAAGCATATTTAACATAACATGTTTATAAGACTTTGAAGTTTTATTACGCCGCTGCCTTATTGTGATATTATTGAATATTTTAGCCTGCTTTCAGCTATATAATAAAGTTAAGTCTTGCCGTCGGATAAATCCGGAGTACCTTTTGAGAACCTTTCTGAGTCGGGGCTGATGACAATTAAACTAACTTTTTCGCTAAGTCGTAAGAAGTTTACAGTACTGCTTGTATATCCTGAACACCTTAAGATACATGGGTTCAGGCTGCTCACTATCCTTTTATGTTTTTTTTTCTGTTTCCGTTAGCATATACGTGTCTTAAAACGCTTTGTACTTGTCCATTGAATAAAGTTGGGTGTAATTCTAACATAACATCAAGTTAACGTAAACCAATCCAAATCTTTGTTTTATTTTAATTTGTAATCATATAAATTTGTATTATAAATCAATTGAAAATATTGCACGTAAAACATCTTATTCACATATATTTACATTAATAGTACACGCGCTGTTGTTTACTAACAAACCTGCTTTCAATTTCATTACCTGTTATCATTTTTATTATAAGTTTTCAATTTCATTACTAGTGTCAATTTCCTACATTTACTTCAAAGTTAAGGTTGAATTTAATTCTGTCTATTGTCATTCAAACTTAACTATTGTAAGAACTATTAAATCAATGTAAAAGTTAAGTATTGTTTATTCCTCATTGTCTTATTTGTGTTACAATGCAAAATAATATGTTCACATCCTTCCTCTTTTTATTATTGTTGCACTTTCTTGGACATTTCACCTTTTTTTTAATAATTACTTTTATCAAGCTATTTATTGCGATCATTTTGTTGACATAAACTCAAGCATTTGCTATTGTTCCTATCGGATTGGTAGAACAGTATCTTAATTCGACAATGAGTAAAGATGTAATAGCACATACAATAATTAACGGATGTTCTACTGAAAAAATTGTGGGCCGCTTTGCAGACGTCAGAATATTTAATACGATACACTTGAACTTGTATACGGTACTGAGTAGGGCAATACTGTTCTTAAATACTTTATTTATATTTATTTAAATTCCATAAAACTGTTTAGACTTATGTTAACAAGTGCATTCGTTGGCATATGTTTCATAAAATTCTTGATACTATGATGGGACATTGAGCAAAACCAGGGGCACGGGCGTATCGCCTCTGGAACACAATAAATCGCTATATATTTCCATTGTAACATAAGAAGTATTAAAGAACAAGATCAACCACTTTTGCGACGCATTCTCAGATTTCGACGTTTTATTTTCTACAGAAACTCATCTCAATAAAACATGATAAACGACGATATTTTCGTTGATGAATACGACGTGATCGAAATGAAAACGGGGGTGGATTTATTATGTACTACAACAGTAGTATACATATAACCTGACGGTCGGACTTGGAAAATAATAACATTGAAAATATGTGGTTTGAGTTGAAAACAAAAATTCAATCATTACTAATAAATATCCTGCATATTTTTGGCAGATGTTTGAAGAGACGATTCAAAGAACATTAGATGAAAGCAACATTATTATTTGTCTTGGCGATTTGAATAAATTTAACCAAGACATCGGCTTCCAATTTTCTAGTTATACTGTGTCAGATTAAAACTTATTTCAAAATTTATCTTCTTAGTAATGATTAAACAAAATGCCAATGCCGGGCCGTTTTTAAATGTTAAATTATTTGTCTTATTCCAAATATGCGTCTTTTTTCCAGCCTGCGTTGCAGTAGAAAAAAGTAAGCCGTTCTGATTAAAACTTGTAGATTGTAACACTTTCTGCAGCTCCCAACTTCTTCGTCGGCGTCCATACGAAAGTGGTCAATCATCATACAACACTAGTCAGGAACAAGTGCATCCAATTATCCTAACATCACAATCACTATTCAAAAAATGGGAAAACCATCTGCAATGACACCCAATAAGACACAGAATATTTTGTAACAAAGATATCGTATTCATAGTTAACTTGTCTAGGCACGAACGAGTCACCTTTTCCTACAACTCTGATCTAAAAGTCTATCCCGGAAAAAATGGTTAAAGCTGTAACATGGTTTAGATGAAACTGTTCCTGTGGCTTCTTAAGTTTCTATTTCTAAAGGGTAAATTAACGGAAAACCTGTCAACAAAATGACGTTTCATAATTTAGATGACATCAACAACATATTCTTAATCATAGGACCTAGCTTATATTATATTTTTGTCTTTAATATGGCGTTAAAAATATCAGTTTTATAAGACAACAAGAACACATAGGCGAAAATGAGGTACAGGTGTTACCCATTTGACTGTTATTACTGAAAAAACTCATCTTTTAAAAGTTACAAATATGATGAACAATCTAGCATATTATAGACCTGTTTCTCAAAACGGCCATTTCACATTCCAACATTTCGAAGATGTCCCTGAACAATGCTAAAATAGGTAAATAGTTACATCCAATCTATCCAATTGAGCTTAAAATTAAGGATACCACCAATAGACAATAGCTCACCCTCTTACTTAGACATTATTCTATACATAGACTCGGAAACTACAAAGTAGACTCTACGAGAAATGTGATGACATCAAATTTACAATTTTCAGCTTCCGTTTATTAACAACAGAAATCTAGTAGCTGCGATGTACGGTGGTGTACATTTCGCAATTTACAGGTTATGCTAGATTCTGCTATCGGTTTTCCGATTTTCTAAAACAATCATAGATGTTATAATTAGGGTGATGTTATCAGGTTAAAAAATTCTATAATGTACGTAACCATGATCTAATTGATCGTTATGGGGAATCCATCTGTCAAATACTATCGGATATTTTATTTGATTGAAAGTTTTAATGAAATTTAATTCTTTTTTGCATACCTTAACTCAGTTATAAACCCCATAAAACAATCTCAGAGACGTAATTTAAAACCATAATTTAAATTAAAATATATCTAGAGACATCTAAAAGAAGCAAATTAAAACCATGATTTTAAAATCAATTCTAACCAAATGAAAAAAACCCAACCAAATATCAATCGCATCAATCCTGAGGCGTACTAGAGCAATTAAAACCATAGTTCATGTACAATAAAGCACGAGACCTTAGCTGGGAAAAAGATCTTTACACATAACATCAGTGATGGAATTTTATCGATGCAAAAATCCTCATTTTAGATATAAGATAAATCTCTGGGACCTCGTAGATTCATTTCAGAGACTTATTTTACACGTTAAAGGTTTATACATGCATTGTTTTTATGTATCTATTTTTTGGATAAAGCGTACATATCTGAGACCATGGAAATCACATTGCAGATATAATTATTGATATTGTATTAACGAATTAAACTATAGATCTTAGGACAACATCATATTTATATTTTAGACATTAATAAGTATATTTTACGATATAAAATCATAATTAGGTGCAGTCTCGACATAACATAACATAAAGTGAAACCGAAACCAGTCCAAGCCTTTGATCAAAGACCTCTTTTAAGATAACAAACCTCTGCAAAAAAGTCACGTGACACAAATTTCAAGTGGACAGAACCGGTCAAAATCTCTCATTTTGTATTGTTACGTGAATTGTCAAAATCTATCATTAATATTCACTAGAAACCGAACGATACAGCCGTCTGCGTTTCGGTAGATGTAAGAATGATGTGTTTAAACATTTAGTTTTCTCTACAGCATTATTATTTTTAGTATTAGGATTCCGTCACTTTGTGGCTTACGCCCTATAGTAATCAGTTTGTCCATCCGTGCGTTCGTTCGTCCGTTCGAAATTCATCGTGTCCGGGCTGTAACTTTTTTTATCTTTTGAGGTAGGCTTTTAATTTTTGAAATGTGTGTAGATAGCAATAAGGCAATGTGTCGCATACCATGGTTTTTTGACATTTGACCTTGAACTTTAAACTTGAGGCCACATTATTGCTTTCTGAATGACAAATTCATGTCCGGGCTGTAATTTTTTTCATCTTTTTAGGTTTACGTTTTATATTTGGAATGTGGGTAGATAATATCAAGTCGCTGTATTGCTTGCTGTGGTTGTTGGCCTTTGATCTTTAACATTGATCTAAAGGACAAATTCATGTTCGGGCTGTAACTTTTTATCTTTTGAGGTAGGCGTTTAATATTTTGTATGTGGGTAGATAATATCAAGGCGATGTGTCTCATTCTCTGGTTGTTGACATTTGATCTTATGGAAACATTATTGCTTTCTGAATGACAGTTCATGTCTGTGCTGTAATTTGTTTATCTTTTGAGGTAGGAGTTTGATATATGGATTTTGGGTAGGTAATATCAATGTGATGTGACCTTGACCTCAAGATTAAGGCGGGGCCCACTGAGAGTGGCAGTAGTAGTCTTAAGCAGCTTTGTAGCTATATAAGAGTATAAATTCTAATGTGTAATAATTTGATCTTACAAAATTTTAAATAATAGTGTTACAGCATACACGTATGCCGCTATCACTACATCTATTATTAAACAAACATTTCACTTTTAAGATCAAACCAAAACAATATTTATCATATTTCATGCGTTAGCTGTCTACATCGAACTTATGATATGCTTTTCAATTCCATAATCGATCATTCAATCCCAATTTAAGACCTCTTACTCATATAAAATCCCTCTTGAGGGCATGGACATGTCAAGTTAACCATATAAAATACACAAAATCACTCCAGAAACATTTGCGATCCAATTTAAACCATATTTCTGAAAACAAATTACTCTAAATACCTCAGTGATACAATTAAAAATGGCAATGACATTAACAAAATGGTTTATGGATGGTTATTACAATTTTAATGATGGCATATACGAAAATCTATTGGACTTTACATTTAAATATCTTATATTTTACATTATTTTAAGAAACAGTTGTAATATAATGAGATTTAGTGGTTAATCTATACAACTCTCTTACGATTTTAACGTTTTTGTGTTGTGATTATCACAACGTTAGAAATTGCGATCTAGTCAAAACCAGATCTTTAGATACATGTTGTTTTTTCTAATGATTGCTGAAGTTCAGATGTATTAATATTATAATATTAGAAATTGCATGATTTATTGTATAAAAAATGAGGCATGTCTCAAAATATTTGACAAAGGAAACAACAGTAAAACAGCACAAAAATTAATATGTTTTTCAGACAATATATCCACATACGTACATCAAAATCTAAATATTTCATTAAAAAAATTGAGATCGATTGTATTAGTACTGGTATTATTGATTTGATTATACCGCAAACGATTTAATTTCATGTTTAGTAAACCTGACGTTTTGACAACGCTTAGACAGTAAATCGACGTTTGTTTTTAAAAAACATTGTGCGACAAAAGTAAATGCTAAAATTGGGTTAGGTGTCAGTCGAAAAATTAGCAGTTGACAAAGTGAACATAAATCTAAAAAAGAAAGGCCATAGACAATTTCTCACATGACAAAATAGAAAAAAAGAAAACAAAAGAGTCCAGTAGATAGAAATTGTCACAAAAATGTCAAATGGAGATCAAAATATTGTACAAAAAATTGTCAGCGGAACAAACCTAGTTAGCTTATGCTGCCAAAGGTCTGTTTAAACCAGTTAAAGTGTTTTTTAAGTTAACTAAAAGTAGTCAGAAAATAAACATAGCTCAGAGAAATAGAGCTACAGAACAAAATGCATGCCTTTTTTAGTTTTCTGTTGTCTTCTTATTCACTGGGCACAATAAACGGCAATATATTAACCAAGTCGCTATATACATGACATGGGTATTTGTGTGGCTGGTGTGACATTTTATATCAGTGTTTTTGAGTAGTCATGCTGTAATATCACTCCTTTTGGTAAATTATTTGCTATGTGATAATTTTTGGGAATGAAGGTCTCTATATAACAATGGGTTTGATTGTAGTTTTGGAAGTGCACAATTATCTTATTTTTTAAGTAAGAATATTATGGATAAATCAGGTTGTTTATATAGATTTTTGTGTTTTTTGTTTTGTACCCAATATATCCATATCAAATTATATAACTGTCCGAGAACCACAGTGGGATTATTGCGACAAAAAATATCGTAAGGATGTTTTGTAGTGCAGTATTTGACATATTACTTATTTATTGTGCAACACACAACATCGCAATAAATGATGTCAAGCATCCATGACAAACATGATGTCGTTTCTGTTGGTTAGACCATAACAACATAAACTGTATATGCAAGGTGTACTGTATATAGGAATAATGAGAATTACAAATAAATCGCTTATCTACGTACTGTATGTCTACATTAAAAAAAATTTTTTCATCATAGCAGTATCTGTCCCGAATTCTAATTGTAAAACTTTTGACAAACAGAATGGTATACGGGACGTGTCAATAAAAAAGCAAGATAACGGTTCCAGTAGGAACCATAATATCTTAGTGTCTCTAATTTTTACGTAATATTCCAGCCGCTTGACCGGTGTGGACAATATAATTCTCACTAATGAGACAGCTTGGTACCTATTTTTAGCCGGTTAAGATATCCTTATCTCAACCCGTGGGTGAGACAAGAATTTAACACTCGTTTTCCCGTAAACATGTATTGTGACGTCAACTTTCGGTTCAGCAAATAAAAATATTAACACGAAAACAACATATCTGACATATTTGTCATAAAACAAACATGGTGACGAAACATGTGTACACTGGAGATTACGTTCAGGGTAGATAACTCTATTTGTTGCCATCTTTCAATAGAACAGAACCGGATTTTTTTAACGAATTAGTGACAAATAGAATCAAACATCGGTGGTTGGGCAAGACGGGAAAATCTCAGACACCCGCATGAAAGATTTCTTTTGGTCTCCAACTCAGCAGAGCCTCGTTGGAGACCAGAAATCTTTTCACTTGGGTGTCTGAGATTTTCCCCTCTTGCCCTCCCATCGGTGTTAGATACTATATTTCTCGTCACTAGTAAATTTGTGATCATCATCGATCGAATTGTTTAAAACAATAACTTAACGAACGAAGCATAATTTCAACATAAAAAAAACAACTTTCCATTAACCACGTATTCATGTCGTGACCATAACATTGGGTGTAGAATACATATTCCATTTCACAAGTGTACTGATTGTTAGAAATAGCGAAACAAAATTGTACCTTAGTACTATTAGATTATCAGATTTCTCCAATCTCGATAGATAAATTATGCCAAAGCTCTGACCCTCGAACTTTAGATTTCATGATTAAACTATCTCGATTTGAGAGATCCGATAATTCATTCGTACCAGTGTAAGATCTTATATGTCCTTTGCATTGCAGGATTATTACCTTCGATTTTCGACACCCATACTACCATACATTATATACAGCGTCAAATGAGACAAAAGTTATTCAAAAAGCACAATAAAAGTACCTGGTGATGAGTAATTTTTCATTTAAATATATATGAAGCTGATTAACTCGAATTAGTTTAAAGAAACAATTTGCCCAGAGCTATATATTCACCTGTTACTATATTGGCTATGTTTAACGTTACGTTTATTTAAATGGATGCATAATACCGATGCAATCTTAAACTTTAGATTTGTCTCTTAGGTAAAAATTACCAATAAACTCTACAAAATGAAATGCAAAATTTTCAAAGAAAATAGATAAACTAACATAACATTAAACCCAGAAATAATTCTTCTGTTCAACACACTTCCACTTGGACAAAGTTGTGCTGATCAAAATTGCTTCATGGGACACCCATCTACCACAGGGGCTTGTAAAAATCGATTTTCTTGCACTTTCCCACACTATAACAAAACCGACCCAGTATCAATCGAAAGCGCAAGTTAATCAATTTTTACGAGCCCCTGTGCATGTACAGAACTTTTCATGGTGTCAATAATTACTATACATCTGTATTCTTTCAAGTGCAGCTCATATGTGTATCAAAGAAAATTGGTAAAATACAATACACTTGGAAACAACTGACGTTTGAAACCAATTTAAAGTGTTTTTTGTATCAAACAAATTACGATTTTTCATTATGGGCCGTTGTATTTTACTTTTCTTCGTTGTTCACGGTAATTAGTCACATCCGGTAAATAAACAAATGGCGCGTAATCCAGTTGAAAGACGTAAATCCTTTGAAAAAATGTTAAATGCGCATATTGTTTGCTGTTTTTATTGGAATTACACATTTACTGATACATTGGTTGTCTGGGTAAATTTGGACTAGATCATATGCAAGTTTCTACCGTGAACAATCGGGCGACTTGAGAGAAATAACAGGGCGACTTCGACTTTGCTTTTGAGGCGCTGTGGGGCGACTTCAGATCCCAGTTGGGTGACAAACCACTTCGCCCAGTGTGGTGAGCCCTGAATAGTTCTCTGGCAGATCGTGGGTAATTTTATTTTGCAAGGGAGGAAATTCATCAAGTCGGCGGAGAGAAGAAAAATACAAGAAAAATTTGTTTCTTTTATTTTTATTTCATTTTGCCAGAAATTAGGTTCGGCGCTCCTGTAAAACATAAAATATAAAAATGTTGGCCTTATATGTAAAAAATCTTATCTTGTACATAGAAGTTTTGTAACAAAACAACAGATAGAAATGAATATTTTAACATTTTTCAGGAGATATGCAGATGTATAGACCCAGTGAGAAAATAAATGGAAAAATATCTTGGTTTGATTTATTACAGCAGCAATCAAGCACATCAGCCAAAACTTTAGTTATATCAGGCATCAGGACACCAGAGGGTAAGTTTGTAATTATCTCGGTAAGTACAATTACTACTATAGTCAAAATACAATGACCTGTCAGGTATTTTCTACCAAATGCTCAATCAATTTCAAAAGTAGATAACAGCTGTTTAGAAAACTGCTTCAATCTGTTTTCTTTAAAGCTCTTAATCAGGAAGAGCTGGGCATTTAAATTGCAGCTATTCATGCATGACTCATGTAACTTTACAGGAGAGATTGCCATACTGTAAAATGAAAGGTAGAAGTTTAAGTTACCCGAGTCGCACATGAGTAGCTGCAATTTAAATGTCCAAGCTTTCACTGATGAAGAGCTTTTAAAAAAAACAGATTGAAGCAGTTTTCTAAACAGCTGTTATCTGTATTAAGAATTGATTGACCAATAGATAGAAAATACCTGACAGGTCATAGTATTTTGACTATAATATGATTTGGTTTTTTTTAAACTCTGATAAGCAATGCGACTAGTATGAAGAGTTAAAACTAAAACACACCATTCATATGGGTTAAATAAAAAGTAATGAAAGATCTTTTTGTGTTATAGCTTTTAAACTTGGAGTGAATGATACACAACATTTTTAAATATTTATGATTGATAAAAGCATCTGACAACAAACATGGTCTAATTAAAGAACACTTTGTTTTCAAATTCTCCAGCACAAAAACAATATTAATTATTAACAATATTAAACTTCTTTTAAAAAAATGGTTGTTTGCCACTTCCAGTGACAAACATGTCTTATACTGTTAATTTTTTTAAATACTAATTCACATAAATTGGTGAAGGTACAAAAATACTTACCGGTAAATCATCCAGACTACACTGTGAATGGAAAGAGTATATTTCTAATCCTCTTCAATTAAATCAGTTAAGCTATTGATGTTCCTGGCAAACCTTTAGCCTTTATTCCCAGTATATGACTGAAATCCAGATTTTATTCACATTTTAACACTTTTGGGCTAATAAATTGGAGCTATTTCTTATTTTATCTATTATAAACAGGTGAAAATACAAAAGATGTACCATTAGTTGAAATAACTACTGACTGTACATCCCATCCAACCACAGGATTGTCACAGACATTGTCAAGAACGAACACTTCAGAACCCATACTAACCACCTTAGCACTCACTGCAGTAACTAAAGATGATTTAAAAACATCAGAATCAGCATCTGCTCCAAGCAAAAAAAGAGCAAAAAGTGCTTCAAGCAAAAACAGACCAAGTGCTAAAGGCAAGAAAGGACCAACAAGTGCTCCAAGAACAACAGGGTTAACATGTGCTCCAAGCACAACAGGACCAACAAGTGATCCAAGCTCAGTAGGGCCAACATGTGCTCCAAGCCCAACAGGACGAACAAGGGATCCAAACACAACAGGGGCAACAAGCACTCCAAGCGAAAAAAACAGCAAGTGCTCGAGGCAAAAAAGGAGCAAAAAGTTTTCCAAGCACAAAAGGACTAACAAGTGTTCGAAGCACAGCAGGATCTACAAGTAGCCTAAAGACAACAGGACCAACAATTTCTCGAATCACAACAAGGCTAACAGATATACCAACTTTTTTAGAAATCACTGATGCTTCAGAAACTTCTGAATCAACAGGATTTACATGTACATGCACAACAGAGTCAACAAGTGCTACAGGTCAAACAGGACCAACTAGTGAAACTAGTGCTTTAAGCACAACAGGGCCAACAAGCCCTCCAAACACAGCAGTACCTACAAGTAACTTAGGCATAACCGGACTTACAAGCAAGTTGGGCATAACGAGACTTACAAGTACCCCAAACACAACAAGGCTAACAGATATACCAACTATTTTAGAAATCACTGATGCTTCAAACACTTCTGAATCAACAGGTGCTCCAAGCACAACACAACTTACAAGTAATGCAAGCACAACTGGACCAGCAGGTGCTTCAAGCACAACTGAACAAAAAGATATACCAACTACTTCAGATTTCACTGATGCTTCAAACACTTCTGAATCAGCAGGTGCTACAAGCAAAACATATCCAACAAGTGATCCTAGCACAACAAAATCAACAAGTGCTCCAAGTACATCAGGACAAACAAGTAATCCAAGCACAACAGAATTAACAAGTGACTCCAGCACAACAGAACCAACAAGTAATGCAAGCACAACAGAGCCCACAAGCGCTCCCAGCACAACATAATCAACAAGTAATCCAAGCAAAACAGAATTAAAAAGTAATGCAAGCACAACAGAATCAACAAGTAATGCAAGCACAACAGAGCCCACAAGTAATGCAAGCACAACAGAATTAACAAGTAATGCAAGCACAACAGAATTAACAAGTAATGCAAGCACAACAGAATTAACAAGTAATGCAAGCACAACAGAATTAACAAGTAATGCAAGCACAACATAATCAACAAGAAATGCAAGCACAACAGAATCAACAAGTAATGCAAGCACAACAGAATCAACAAGTAATGCAAGCACAACAGAATCAACAAGTAATCCAAGCACAACAGAATCAACAAGTAATGCAAGCACAACAGAATCAACAAGTAATGCAAGCACAACAGAATCAACAAGTAATGCAAGCACAACAGAATCAACAAGTAATGCAAGCACAACAGAGCCCACAAGTGCTCCCAGCACAACAGAATCAACAAGTAATCCAAGCACAACAGAATCAACAAGTAATGCAAGCACAACAGAGCCCACAAGTGCTCCCAGCACAACAGAATCAACAAGTAATCCAAGCACAACAGAATCAACAAGTAATCCAAGCACAACAGAATCAACAAGTAATGCAAGCACAACAGAAAACAAGTAATCCAAGCACAACAGAATCAACAAGTAATGCAAGCACAACAGAATCAACAAGTAATGCAAGCACAACAGAGCCCTCAAGTGCTCCAAGCACAACAGAATCAACAAGTAATGCAAGCACAACAGAGCCCTCAAGTGCTCCCAGCACAACAGAATCAACAAGTAATGCAAGCACAACAGAGCCAACAAACAATCCCAGAACAACAGAGCCAACAAGTAATGCAATCACAACAGAATCGACAAGTGATGCAAGCACAACAGAATCAACAAGAGATCCCAGCACAACAGAGCCAACAAACAATCCCAGCACAACAGAATCAACAAGAGATCCCAGCAAGGCTAACAGATATACCAACTTTTTTAGAAATCACTGATGCTTCAGAAACTTCTGAATCAACAGGATTTACATGTACATGCACAACAGAGTCAACAAGTGCTACAGGTCAAACAGGACCAACTAGTGAAACTAGTGCTTTAAGCACAACAGGGCCAACAAGCCCTCCAAACACAGCAGTACCTACAAGTAACTTAGGCATAACCGGACTTACAAGCAAGTTGGGCATAACGAGACTTACAAGTACCCCCAAACACAACAAGGCTAACAGATATACCAACTATTTTAGAAATCACTGATGCTTCAAACACTTCTGAATCAACAGGTGCTCCAAGCACAACACAACTTACAAGTAATGCAAGCACAACTGGACCAGCAGGTGCTTCAAGCACAACTGAACAAAAAGATATACCAACTACTTCAGATTTCACTGATGCTTCAAACACTTCTGAATCAGCAGGTGCTACAAGCAAAACATATCCAACAAGTGATCCTAGCACAACAAAATCAACAAGTGCTCCAAGTACATCAGGACAAACAAGTAATCCAAGCACAACAGAATTAACAAGTGACTCCAGCACAACAGAACCAACAAGTAATGCAAGCACAACAGAGCCCACAAGTGCTCCCAGCACAACAGAATCAACAAGTAATCCAAGCACAACAGAATTAACAAGTAATGCAAGCACAACAGAATCAACAAGTAATGCAAGCACAACAGAGCCCACAAGTAATGCAAGCACAACAGAATTAACAAGTAATGCAAGCACAACAGAATTAACAAGTAATGCAAGCACAACAGAATTAACAAGTAATGCAAGCACAACAGAATCAACAAGTAATGCAAGCACAACAGAATCAACAAGTAATGCAAGCACAACAGAATCAACAAGTAATGCAAGCACAACAGAATCAACAAGTAATGCAAGCACAACAGAATCAACAAGTAATGCAAGCACAACAGAATCAACAAGTAATGCAAGCACAACAGAATCAACAAGTAATGCAAGCACAACAGAGCCCACAAGTGCTCCCAGCACAACAGAATCAACAAGTAATCCAACCACAACAGAATCAACAAGTAATCCAAGCACAACAGAATCAACAAGTAATGCAAGCACAACAGAAAACAAGTAATCCAAGCACAACAGAATCAACAAGTAATGCAAGCACAACAGAATCAACAAGTAATGCAAGCACAACAGAGCCCTCAAGTGCTCCAAGCACAACAGAATCAACAAGTAATGCAAGCACAACAGAGCCCTCAAGTGCTCCCAGCACAACAGAATCAACAAGTAATGCAAGCACAACAGAGCCAACAAACAATCCCAGCACAACAGAGCCAACAAGTAATGCAATCACAACAGAATAGACAAGTGATGCAAGCACAACAGAATCAACAAGAGATCCCAGCACAACAGAGCCAACAAACAATCCCAGCACAACAGAATCAACAAGAGATCCCAGCACAACAGAGCCAACAAACAATTCCAGCACAACAGATCCAACAAGTGATCCCAGCACAACAGAGCCAACAAGTAATGCAAGCACAACAGAATCAACAAGTAATGCAAGCACAACAGAGCCAACAAGTGATCCCAGCACAACAGAGCCAACAAGTGATCCCAGCACAACAGAGCCAACAAACAATCCCAGCACAACAGAGCCAACAAGTGATCCCAGCACAACAGAGCCAACAAGTGACTCCAGCACAACAGAACCAACAAGTAATGCAAGCCCAACAGAGCCCTCAAGTGCTCCCAGCACAACAGAATCAACAAGTGATGCAAGCACAACAGAGCCAACAAACAATCCCAGCACAACAGAGCCAACAAGTGATCCCAGCACAACAGAGCCAACAAGTAATGCAATCACAACAGAATCGACAAGTGATGCAAGCACAACAGAATCAACAAGCGATCCCAGCACAACAGAGCCAACAAACAATCCCAGCACAACAGAGCCAACAAGTAATGCAAGCACAACAGAGCCAACAAGTAATGCAAGCACAACAGAGCCAACAAGTAATGCAAGCACAACAGAGCCATCAAACAATCCCAGCACAACAGAATCAACAAGAGATCCCAGCACAACAGAGCCAACAAACAATCCCAGCACAACAGAGCCAACAAGTAATGCAAGCACAACAGAGCCATCAAACAATCCCAGCACAACAGAGCCAACAAGTGATCCCAGCACAACATAGCCAACAAGTGCTCCAAGCACATCAGGGATAACAGGTATATTAACTGCTTTAGCAATCAACTATTCTTCAAACACACTTTCCAAGCACAAAACGACTAACAGGGGCACCAGCCTCAAAAGTATCAAACACATCCATAAAAAACTGACATAACAAACGCTTTTGGATAGATTGGATGCTCATCCAAAAGTGACAGAAATTTTATAAAAGACATAGATTTCTGTCATGGGTGGAAAACCACGGGGGTTTCCCAAAAATGCATGAAATTATTTTTTCCATAAACCAGATGAGTGCTTCTCAACCCAAAATCTGCCCTTTACTAAAGAAACATGAAATCCTATTGGAAATCTCTTTTTCATATCTGAAACCATTATGGTCAAACAACAGTTAGTAATAGGCAAGATATTTTGAAACTATACAGAAGTGATAATTTGGAAATTATTTTTTATTCAGTTTTCATTAGATGTCAAATATCATTTTGGCACATTTTTGTGGAATAGTGCTTGTTTTTCTCATCAAACAATATTTGATATATTTACAGTATAATATTCCATATATCTTCGTGCTGTTTATTATGTATTGGGAGCAGGAAATGATCCTCTGTATTTTGTTTTTTACAGTCTAACTTTTCCTTTGTTCAGAAAAAGAGAAAAAGAAGAAGCCTTACAGACCTTTCCATTCTGCAAAAAGGACAAATCAAAGTTATCGTCACATCTGCGGCTAGTTCACAGTGAAGAACCCAGGGTAAAACATGCCCTGTCTTTACCTAAGCCAATGTGTAACAAAATTTTTGAGCAGTTAAGAAAAGAAGGTATGTTATTGAAAAATAGAGAAGTTTTTGCAGATGATACAGTTACAAACAAAGTCAAATACTTAAGGAAAGAGAGAGGAAATGTCACTTCTGAGGTTGTTATGTGTTCATCATGTAAAGGTTTTTATTCCAAAAGAACTATTGCCATTCACAAGTCACGTTGTCCCGGTGGTATGGAAAATTGTTCTATTCCAATAACTGTATTGATGTCCTCAATATCTTATAAGGATGAATCATTTGATAGTGAAGAAGAAAAATTGTTTGATGAGATGATTTTGTCCCATTTTAGAAATGATGAAGTAGGAAGAATTTGTCAGAACCATCAAACAGCAGTCCATTAGAGAAAAACTGATGGGAGATATGAGACGCCTTGCTTCATTATTTGTTTGTACTAAACAAAAAGCATTTTTGAGAGGTGTGAGTATAGCTTCCTGTGATCAGATGTTACATATACAACATATGAGATATATACAAGATGCGTTGATAGAACTTACCCTAAAAGAAGATGGGTCTCTGAAAGCAGGATTATGCTCAATTATTGGTTATGTTTTTAAGAATGTGTGCAAAGTGTTGAATGGATATTATCTGTCAAAAGATGATCACAATAAAGCAATGCAGTTTGACAAATTCCTATCAGTTTTAAACTTGCATTGGGATCACTGGTTTGGTGAAGCAGAATATGATAATAAAATGG
Organism: Limnoperna fortunei; assembly: GCA_944474755.1. Lineage (NCBI taxonomy): Eukaryota > Metazoa > Mollusca > Bivalvia > Mytilida > Modiolidae > Limnoperna > Limnoperna fortunei. The sequence goes on from OX104124.1 coordinate 58,609,598, forward strand.
TAAGACAATCAAAACCGAGGAAACCAAAAAGGCTGCCTAAAGAAAGTGATATTTTACGAATTAGGAAATATACAACTAATGAAATTAACAGGATGGTTTCTGATAAATATAAATTTACATCTTCAAGGGATTTTGTTACATTAAGAGATTTACTGGTCTGTCGCTTGACATTGTTCAATGCCAGAAGAGGAGGGGAGCCATCCAGGCTGTTACTGAGGGAATGGAATGATGCTGAAAACAATGAGTGGATAGGGGAAAATGTGTCAGATGAGTCAATATAGGACCCAGAAGAAAGAAGGGCTTTCCAAAATGTCAAAATAGCATATCAGGCTGGAAAAAATCTAATGCATATAGTACCTTTATTGATTCCAAAAGATTGCTTGGATGGATGGAATTAGAATAATTGCTGATCCTATTGTAAGACTAGATGCTGGTATTGTTAAGTCCAATCCATTTCTATTTGCCACGTTAAAGAGTTCTATTAACCATGTTAAAGGTTGGCTCGCAGTAAAAACTGTTTCTGATCTAGCCGGTGTCAGTAACAATATCACAGCAACTGCAATGAGACACAGAGCATCTACAATCTATGCTTCATTAGAAGTACCTGAAAATGAACGACTTGCCTTTTATGCCCATATGGGACACTCGGAAGAAATAAACAAAAATGTGTACCAAGCACCTATGGCAGTGATGGAGGTTACAAAAATTGGGAAATTCTTTCATGCATTGGACAATGCAACAGGTATGACTATAAATAGGTTCACCAATTGGCTATATATGCCGGGTTTTCTACCACCTATTTTTCTTTTTTTCAATCGTCATTTTTTGTTACCTCATACCTAGTACATGTATCTTCATGTCATTTTAGGTCTGCTTTAAATGCTTAATTTTAATCTGTATAATTCTTCATTTATCAGACCAACTGTAAATTAGGAGGTGGATATTATACAATTAATGACTTTGATATAGGTCGCTATCAGGATTTATCAGCCAGAGAAAATGTAATATTCACCGAGCCGCTAGGCGAGGTGAATATAAATTTTTGAGGGCTGATCAATCCTGATAGCGACCGTATATCAAAGTCATTAATTGTTTGATTACATGAATAAAAGCACCATCTCCCCTCGATCAGAAAAACAGAGGATGCCTTTTCTACTGGAGCCCCTGCTTACATTTTGTAATTGTTGTTACCTTCAATATTTTTATATTTAATACTGCATTTTGATATCAATTTGCTGGTAATCCTGAAATTCCAGTTTCAAATATTGGAAGAATATAAATGAATAAACATATCGCAGAGCCAACGTCTCTGCCATTTGTTGTCGTCACGCACGACGTTCAATTAATACAATCGATTTAATTGGATGAATGAATTTGTTAAGACGGCTATTCTGATTGGCTTAAACCTAAAATCCAGGTCGATATCGCATTCTGCTTGACTACTATGCAGAGGAATCGTGCAGCGTACACATATTTTATGTAATTTTAGTACTGTTGCGATTTATCGTGACCCAAAATTTGTTTTTAGACCAATTAAAAACACGCAAAATTCCATTCATGTAATAAATATAATTAACTAATGACATGATTACCTAAATAAATTCGAAATACAATTTTTTTATACATTGTAGTTTGTAATGAATTGTTTAATATTATTTTCTTCAAAGTACCATGAACAATAAATGTATTATTATTATATGTGCATGAAATATGTGATTGTTTGCTCTAAGATATTCCACACTCCTTTAAGGTCCTGTTAATATACATGTATACTGCATTAATATGAATTAAAATATCAAATGATTATAGCTGAAGCAGAAGAAAGTCTTAATCACAATGTGGGAAATGAAGATGGCAATGAAATTCAACACCACGAAGAGGAAAAAGACTGTAACAATGGTAAATATTTGCTTGTTATTACAATAGGCCTGTCACAGTTTTCCATGACGTATTCACACTCATTTTTACCAGAGGTACTACCATTTTGAGTTAAATATTTACAAATATTGTCTGAAATTAACAGACTACAATCAACCTTAATGTGCTTAATCTAACACTTGTATGGGGTATGCTTGCATGATTGCTTTTTCTATAACAGTGTGATGATTAATGTTTTCACTAATTATTATTTGACTGGTCACTAGTCCTGAATAAAGCTGAAATATGACTCTCTGAACTTACAATTGAATCAATTATTCTGTAATTAAATATCCCTTAATATTAATACATGGCTTAATAGTTTACATGCTAATAATAAAATTATTATAATGAACCGTATTTTCCGCACGTTTAGTCGATGTGGACGATGAGTCGAATAGACGATTTTTGGTAAAATTCGGGTATAAAAACATAGATAAGTCGAATTCGGTCCATAAGTCGAGGTATCCATGACCATTAACTTTGGTAAGTATTCCAGCTCTAGAAAGATTCTATGTCACCAAACATATATTGGCAAGTTGTAAATATTTAGAATAAAATTGTTTAATAAATTTTGTTGAGGGGTAGATCGTTATAAAATGTGTACGAAACTTCGCTTTAAAATCTCATCGTCTGTACGTGAAAGAAAAAAAGGAGAGAAGTGCATGTTGATTGATGTCATTTGGGTTATTATCTCCTTAAAACAATAATTTCCTGTCATTTATTTTATTAATTAAAAGTATTATGCATACCTGGCTGAACACCTGTCACCTGAACAGATGATCGATCCACATAGCCCCAACCGACAGAGCATCCCTAGCTAACTATCTCATTTTCAAATTTACACCTGGCTTCAATCAACGAGTCAAGATAATAATCAACGTGTGTTCCCTTTATTGCCCAATTCGACATTAATTCGAAACGAAAGACCCATATAAATGCACGAAAACCATGCCTTAATATATCCTGCCATTTTTGAAGAAATATAAACCAACGCGCATGTTTCGGATGTTTATTCGCATGTATCATAACTCCGTTCACAGGAACACTAAAATTCATGACAATCGGGAAAGTTTAATTGTTCTCGTTAGGTTTTCGTCGTCCTGTTTGTTGGAAGGTTTCTCTGATTATATCAAATTTTTGTTTTTAAACTACAATCAGAACGCTTAATTAACCAATTCATTCAATTTATAAATTTTAACGACATCCGGAACATAGTTTCGCCGGTTTCGTTTCCCTTCTTTATAAAGTACAATACACTTCCTGCAACCAAAATCGCAGAAAAATAAAGTGAAAGATTAACAAAACATGTCTATGTATAATTTATTTCGTTTATTTATACAAAAATGAATGCAGTAACAGTGTCCTTTGAATCCTGCAAAAGAAAACTGAAATTATCTGTACACGAAAAAAAAATTTTCCACATCCGACTTTTTCTGATTCAAGCCTTAGATAAGTCGACTCGGACGATAAGTCGAGGGTAGGACTCCCAAGAAAAAAAAATGTCGACTTATCGTCCGGAAATACTGTATTTTGTTCCTCAACAAATATTTATTATTTTAACAGCCCTCCAGTTAATCTATTGTAGATATTGATTGTCATATATGTATCTATTATAGCTAAAGCAAAAGAAAGCCTTGACTCTGCTGTGGGAAAGGAAGATGGTAATGAACATCAATACTGTGAAGAGGAAGACAGGTGTAACAATGGTGTGTATTCATTTATTGCATACTAGCAAAACAGCTTCACTTCTATCATAATTGTTACCTTTTTGGACTGTCCACATGTGTCCAGGCTCAGCAATACTTACGATCCATGTGTACTTTCGCAACCATTTGGCTCCTTTAGTTGTCATTTGTACAATATTTCTGAAATATTTGTAAAAACCAAAGACCAAATTTCCTTCTATTTGGGTGAATTATATGCTAAAGATGAAATGTTGCAACAATTTGGTTCATTTTTCCTTAACATTTTTTTTTATTTGATGTATTATATGATTTTAAACTCTCCACAGAATTTTGTTGTAGAAGGATAATTTTCATATACATTGTATCTATGTTATAATCATAAAACAAGTCATGTGCTAACCTTTACAAGATATGGACAATGAGTTTGTTCATCAACAGAAACATGTATATTTCCAAGGCTCGCCACACTGGGTAAAGTTAGCGACAAAGTCGCCGTCCTAAGGAGCCTCAGAAACTAAGGTCAAATTTCAGGCAGTGTTATTTCAGATATTCTCCCTTAAGTTGCCTGATGGTTAATAAGTGATAAACAAACACTTTTAATTGGTTTTAATGGTTCAAAAAGATACTTGTTTATTGTTTATTGGGTCCAACTAATTTGCCCAGACTACCCACCTTATTTTTTTACAATGGAAGATAATTAGTCATTATTGACCTCATGATAATTTCTGTAGATGGGTGTCCCATGGAGCAGTTTGGTATCAGCACAGCTGTATGCAAGTGGACATGAATAAAACCACCATCTCCCCTCGATCAGAAAAACAGAGGATGCCTTTTCTACTGGAGCCCCTGCTTACATTTTGTAATTGTTGTTACCTTCAATATTTTTATATTTAATACTGCATTTTGATATCAATTTGCTGGTAATCCTGAAATTCCAGTTTCAAATATTGAGAAGAATATAAATGAATAAACATCGCAGAGCCGACGTTTCTGTCATTTGTTGTCGTCACGCACGACGTACAATTAATACAATCGATTTAATTGGACGAATGAATTTGTTAAGACGGCTATTCTGATTGGCTTAAACCTAAAAACCAGGTCGATATCGTATTCTGCTTGACTACTATGCAGCGGAATCGTGCAGCGTACACACATTTTATGTAATTTTAGTACTAGACAGAAAGCGCTTGGAACTGGAAAATTTAAGAAAAGAGAAGTTGAATGGTAAAATGATTAGATCCAGGGCACAGTGGATTGAGGAAGGCGAGAAACCTACTAACTACTTTTGTGGCCTGGAATCTAAGAATTTTACCAACAAAATTATACCAAAAGTACAAATTGATGATGGAAAGATAATTAGTAATCAAAATGAGATTTTACACCAGGTTAAAATTTTTTATGAAAATTTGTACAAATGTAATAATGTTTCAACAAATTGTACAATAAGTGAAATAAATACTGGTTTAAAAGATGTAAATGTAAAAAAATTAAGGTACGAAGAACAAGAAAATTTAGAAGGTACTATATCAGTAAGCGAAGCAGGTGAAGTCCTAAAAAATATGAAAAGTAATAAGACACCAGGAACAGATGGCTTTTCCAGTGAGTTTTTTAAATTTTTCTGGAAAGATCTAAAACATTTTGTTGTTAGATCTATTAACTATGGTTACCAAAAAGGAGAACTCTCTGTTACACAAAAACAAGGAGTGATTACTTGCCTCCCAAAGGGAAATAAGCCAAAACATTTTCTAAAGAACTGGAGACCTATTTCCCTATTAAACACTGTATATAAGATCTGCTCAGGGGTGATTGCTAAGAGAGTAAAATCTGTCTTAAACAAATTAATAGACACAGATCAAACAGGGTTTATTAGTGGAAGATATATTGGGGAAAATTTGAGGTTGATTTATGACATTATGCAATATACAGAGGAAAACAATATTCCTGGTGTCTTGCTGCTAATTGATTTTGAAAAGGCATTTGATTCCATCTCATGGGAATTTCTGAATATTACTTTGAAATTTTTTAATTTTGGAGAGTCCATTCAAAAATGGGTAAAGGTCTTATATAAAAATATTAACTCAGCAGTCATACAAGCTGGCAACTTGTCCCCTTTTTATTAAATTGGTAGAGGATGTCGACAAGGAGATCCTCTGTCCCCCTATTTATTTATTTTGTGTGCTGAAATAATGGGTCTAAAAATTAGAAATAACAGAAAAATAAGTGGAATCAAAGTCACTCAAATTGAACATAAACTGTCTCAGTTCGCATAGGATACTTCTTTAATTCTGGATGGCACAGAAGAATCACTTAGAGAATCTTTATGTGATTTAGATTGGTTTGGGAAAGTATCAGGACTTAATATTAATTTTTCCAAGACACAGGTAGTTTGGATTGGGAGTCAAAAATATAGTGATCAGGAATTATGTCAAGAGCGTAAGCTTTCATGGGGATCTACATCCTTCAAATTATTGGGTATTCATTTTGACGTAGATTTAGGAAAGATGACAAAAATTAATTACAAAGATGGTATCCAGAAAATAAAGAGTATTATCAACCAATGGTCTAAACGCAACATTACTGTTATAGGGAAAATTACTGTTGTAAAAACTCTGATGTTACCTATTCTTAACCATTTAATTATGTCCCTTCCAAATCCAGATACTGAGACCATAAAATATATTAACAGTTTATTTTACACATTTATCTGGAACTCCCCTGTTCATAAAGTTAAAATAGATGTCCTTGAAATGAATTATGAAGATGGAGGCTTAAAAATGATTAACATTAATAATTTTATAGCAGCAATGAAATGTACTTGGGTTAGAAGACTTTATAATTCTAATAGTAAATGGCAAAATATTTTTATGTCTCAGGTAGACAAAGATAAATTTTTTTCTTATGGTGATGAATTTATAAAGCAACTGAAGATTAAAACTGTAAATAGGTTCTGGCAGGACGTTCTGGAGTCACTGCTTTTGCTAATAGAAAAAGAACAAAATCAGGACTGGAGCTATTTTCTTGCCAGTCCTATTTGGATGAATAGTATTTTTAAGATTGATAACAAACCATTTATTTATCAGGACTTGCTTTCAAAAGGTATAAAATATATTAATGATATTGTTGATGAGGATGGTTTGTTTCTTAAATATGTAGATTTTTGTAATATATTCAATATTAATGTCAGTATTATGCAGTATAATAGTATCATTTCATGTGTAACACAAAGCGGTAAACAAGTGTGTAAACAAAGTTTTAAGTTATCATCACCATTTATTCCTTCTGTAGTAAGAACTATTTTGAAGAGTTCAAAGGGTTCAAAAGAGATAAACAGTGTTTTAAATAACAAAAGTTGTATACCAACTGGTATTGTTAGATGGAATGATATTTTAAATGTTGATAAAGAAATCAGCTGGAGGAAACTTTGTAAATTACCTTTTATTGTAACAAAGAATTCTAAATTACAATGGTTGCAATATAGAATTATTCATAGAATTATATCTACAAACAAATTTTTGTACAAGATTAATAAAGCCTCCAATACATTATGTACTTTTTGTAAAAAAGACGAAGAGACAATTGAACATCTCTTTTGGTATTGTGAATGTGTACAAAAGTTTATTGATGCAATAGATGTATGGTTTCTTGAAAATGGAATTAGTATTTTATTTTCAAAAGAGAATTTTTTATTTGGAAACCCTCCACATGTCTACAAAGGTAACCCTGAAAATAATATATTGCTCTGGATAAAGCAGTTTATTTACAATGCTAAAATTTTTAATACTGCTCTCAATATACCAGGTATTTAAGAAAAACTGAAATACATGTACAATCTTGAAAAAATTATTGCTGTAAAAAATGAGAATTTGGACAAATTTGACCAGTTGTGGAATATTTATGATTTTTTGACATAGAATTTTGTTTATGAATTGCCAGATTTAAATTAACTATCAGCTTTTTCCCCTTTATTTTTCTCCTGTTTTGTTTGTGTTTTTTTTTCTAATATTTATTTTGTCCTCCCCCTTTTTTTTTAATTTTACATATAACATAAATCTAATATGGTGTATTAATATCATCGATACTATTGTATAATAAGCTATTGTGTATAATGTATTGCATCATGTTAGTTAAAACAATAAAAAAAAAAAAATTTTAGTACTGTTGCGATTTATCGTGACCCAAAATTTGTTTTTAGACCAATCAAAAACACGCAAAATTCCATTCATGTAATAAATATAATTACCTAATGACATGATTACCTAAATAAATTCGAAATACAATTTTTTTTATACATTGTAGTTTGTAATGAATTGTTTAATATTATTTTCTTCAAAGTACCATGAACAATAAATGTATTATTATTATATGTGCATGAAATATGTGATTGTTTGCTCTAAGATATTCCACACTCCTTTAAGGTCCTGTTAATATACATGTATACTGCATTAATATGAATTAAAATATCAAATGATTATAGCTGAAGCAGAAGAAAGTCTTAATCACAATGTGGGAAATGAAGATGGCAATGAAATTCAACACCACGAAGAGGAAAAAGACTGTAACAATGGTAAATATTTGCTTGTTATTACAATAGGCCTGTCACAGTTTTCCATGACGTATTCACACTCATTTTTACCAGAGGTACTACCATTTTGAGTTAAATATTTACAAATATTGTCTGAAATTAACAGACTACAATCAACCTTAATGTGCTTAATCTAACACTTGTATGGGGTATGCTTGCATGATTGCTTTTTCTATAACAGTGTGATGATTAATGTTTTCACTAATTATTATTTGACTGGTCACTAGTCCTGATTAAAGCTGAAATATGACTCTCTGAACTTACAATTGAATCAATTATTCTGTAATTAAATATCCCTTAATATTAATACATGGCTTAATAGTTTACATGCTAATAATAAAATTATTATAATGAACCGTATTTTCCGCACGTTTAGTCGATGTGGACGATGAGTCGAATAGACGATTTTTGGTAAAATTCGGGTATAAAAACATAGATAAGTCGAATTCGGTCCATAAGTCGAGGTATCCATGACCATTAACTTTGGTAAGTATTCCAGCTCTAGAAAGATTCTATGTCACCAAACATATATTGGCAAGTTGTAAATATTTAGAATAAAATTGTTTAATAAATTTTGTTGAGGGGTAGATCGTTATAAAATGTGTACGAAACTTCGCTTTAAAATCTCATCGTCTGTACGTGAAAGAAAAAAAGGAGAGAAGTGCATGTTGATTGATGTCATTTGGGTTAATATCTCCTTAAAACAATAATTTCCTGTCATTTATTTTATTAATTAAAAGTATTATGCATACCTGGCTGAACACCTGTCACCTGAACAGGTGATCGATCCACATAGCCCCAACCGACAGAGCGTCCCTAGCTAATTATCTCATTTTCAAATTTACACCTGGCTTCAATCAACGAGTCAAGATAATAATCAATGTTTGTTCCCTTTATTGCCCAATTCGACATTAATTCGAAACGAAAGACCCATATAAATGCACGAAAACCATGCCTTAATATATCCTGCCATTTTTGAAGAAATATAAACCAACGCGCATGTTTCGGATGTTTATTCGCATGTATCATAACTCCGTTCACAGGAACACTAAAATTCATGACAATCGGGAAAGTTTAATTGTTCTCGTTAGGTTTTCGTCGTCCTGTTTGTTGGAAGGTTTCTCTGATTATATCAAATTTTTGTTTTTAAACTACAATCAGAACGCTTAATTAACCAATTCATTCAATTTATAAATTTTAACGACATCCGGAACATAGTTTCGCCAGTTTCGTTTCCCTTCTTTATAAAGTACAATACACTTCCTGCAACCAAAATGGCAGAAAAATAAAGTGAAAGATTAACAAAACATGTCTATGTATAATTTATTTCGTTTATTTATACAAAAATGAATGCAGTAGCAGTGTCCCTTGAATCCTGCAAAAGAAAACTGAAATTATCTGTACACGAAAAAAAAATTTTCCACATCCGACTTTTTCTGATTCAAGCCTTAGATAAGTCGACTCGGACGATAGGTCGAGGGTAGGATTCCCAAGAAAAAAAATGTTGACTTATCGTCCGGAAATACTGTATTTTGTTCCTCAACAAATATTTATTATTTTAGCAGCCCACCAGTTAATCTATTGTAGATATTGATTGTCATATATGTATCTATTATAGCTAAAGCAAAAGAAAGCCTTGACTCTGCTGTGGGAAAGGAAGATGGTAATGAACATCAATACTGTGAAGAGGAAGACAGCTGTAACAATGGTGTGTATTCATTTACTACATACTAGCAAAACAGCTTCACTTCTATCATAATTGTTACCTTTTTGGACTGTCCACTTGTGTCCAGGCTCAGCAATACTTACGATCCATGTGTACTTTTGCAACCATTTGGCTCCTTTAGTTGTCATTTGTACAATATTTCTGAATTATTTGTAAAAACCAAAGACCAAATTTCCTTCTATTTGGGTGAATTATATGCTAAAGATGAAATGTTGCAACAATTTGGTTCATTTTTCCTTAACATTTTTTTTTATTTGATGTATTATATGATTTTAAACTCTCCACAGAATTTTGTTGTAGAAGGATAATTTTCATATACATTGTATCTATGTTATAATCATAAAACAAGTCATGTGCTAACCTTTACAAGATATGGACAATGAGTTTGTTCATCAACAGAAACATGTACATTTCCAAGGCTCGCCACACTGGGTAAAGTTAGCGACAAAGTCGCCGCCCTAAGGAGCCTCAGAAACGAAGTTCAAATTGCAGGCAGTGTTATTTCAGATATTCTCCCTTAAGTTGCCTGATGGTTAATAAGTGATAAACAAACACTTTTAATTGGTTTTAATGGTTCAAAAAGATACTTGTTTATTGTTTATTGGGGTCCAACTAATTTGCCCAGACTACCCACCTAATTTTTTTACAATTGAAGATAATTAGTCATTATTGACCTCATGATAATTTCTGTAGATGGGTGTCCCATGGAGCAGTTTGGTATCAGCACAGCTGTATGCAAGTGGACATGTGCTGATCAGAAGAATTATTTTTGAGATTAAATTTATATTGCCTAGATAAACATGGCTTGTTCATAACAAAGAAATGTTTTGGATATTATGATGTGTACAGTAATGTTATGTATGATGTTTGTGTCTTCATCTATATAAATATTTTTTAGTCGATCTATTTTTATTATGCCCCCGCGACGACATGTCGGGAGGCATTAAGTTTTACTCATGTCCGTCCGTCCGAACGTACGTACGTCCGAACAAATTTCCGTCAAGCTTTTCTCAGAAACCGTACATGAGAACAATTTTAAATTTGGCAGAGTGGTTCAGTATCACAAGTTGTACGTCCTAAGCGACTTTCAGACCTGTCGCACAACTACTTCCTGTTTGCGACTGGGCCGATATGAAAATGTGTTAACATGAGTATGAAAATTTCCGTCAAGCTTTTCTCAGAAACCGTACATCACAACAATTTGAAATTTGGCATGGTGGTTCAGTATCACAAGTTGTACGTCCTAAGCGACTTTCAGACCTGTCGGACAACTACTTCCTGTTTGCGACTGGGCCGATATGAAAATGTGTTAACATGAGTATGAAAATTTCCGTCAAGCTTTTCTCAGAAACCGTACATCAGAACAATTTGAAATTTGGCAGGGTGGTTCAGTATCACAAGTTGTACGTCCTAAGCGACTTTCAGACCTGTCGGACAACTACTTCCTGTTTGCGACTAGGCCGATATGAAAATGTGTTAACATGAGTATGAAAATTTCCGTCAAGCTTTTCTCAGAAACCGTACATCAGAACAATTTGAAATTTGGCTGTTTGGTTCAGTATCACAAGTTCTACGTCCTAAGCGACTTTCAGACCTGTCGGACAACTACTTCCTGTTTGCGACTGGGCCGATATGAAAATGTGTTAACATGAGTATGAAAATTTCCGTCAAGCTTTTCTCAGAAACCGTACATCAGCACAATTTAAAATTTGGTAGGGTGGTTCAGTATCACAAGTTGTACGTCCTAATCGACTTTCAGACCTGTCGGACAACTACTTCCTATTTGCGACTGGGTCGATATGAAAATGTGTTAACATGAGTATGAAAATTTCCGTCAAGCTTTTCTCAGAAACCGTACATCAGCACAATTTGAAATTTGGCAGGGTGGTTCAGTATCACAAGTTGTACGTCCTAAGCGACTTTCAGACCTGTCCGACAACTACTTCCTGTTTGTGACTGGGCCGATATGAAAATGTGTTAACATGAGTATGAAAATTTCCGTCTAGCTTTTCTCAGAAACCGTACATCAGCACAATTTGAAATTTGGCAGGGTGGTTCAGTATCACAAGTTGTACGTCCTAAGCAACTTTCAGACCTGTCGGACAACTACTTCCTGTTTGTGACTTCATTTAGCGGGGGCATCCGTGTCCCATGGACACACTCTTCAATTTTTTGTTATTACCTTTTATGGCTAATACTGAAGTAGATAGAAAAGGAGTTGCTATATCTGGTGCTTTTCTTATACCCCCCGCTTGAAAAGCGGGGGGTATATAGTGATCATGGTGTCCGTCCGTCTGTCTGTCCGTCCGTTACACTTTCTCTTATTTGCAACTCCTCCTACACCACTGAATGGAATTTGATGAAACTTACGCAGAATCTTTGTCACATAGTGCCATTGTGCAGGAAATATTTAACATTTTGATCGGAATGATATTTGGGGTTTCCCATAGAAAAACATGGACTTTGTCATTGACCTAATGAAGTCCCTATCTCTTATGTGCAACTCCTCCTACACCACTGAATGGAATTTAATGAAACTTACACAGAATCCTTGTCACATAGTGCCATTGTGCAGGAGATATTAAACATTTTGATTGGAATGACATTTGGGGTTTCCCATAGAAAAACATGGACTTTGTCATTGACCTAATGGGGTCCTCATCTCTTATGTGCAACTCCTCCTACACCACTGAATGGAATTTATTGAAACTTACATAGAATCCTTGTCACATAGTGCCATTGTGCAGGAGATATTTATCATTTTTGATCGGAATGATATTTGGGGTTTGCCATAGAAAAACAGGGACTGTCATTGACATAAGGGGATACCCATTTCTTATGTGCGACTCCTCCTACACCACTGAATGGAATTTGATGAAACTTACACAGAATCCATGTCACATAGTGCCATTGTGTAGGAGATATTTAACATTTTGATCCTAATGATATTTGCTGTTTCCCATAGAAAAACATGGACTTTGTCATGGACATAAGGGGATACCCATCTTTTATTTGCAACTCCTCCTACACCACTGAATGGAATTTGTTGAAACTTACACAGAATCTTGGTCACATATTGCCATTGTGCACCGGATATAAAACATTTTGATCAGAATATTATTGGAGGTTTCCCATAGAAAAACATGGACTTTGTTATTGACAAAGGGGATGCCATTCTTTGGGGGATGGGTTAGGGTTACATGTTTTATCTGCAACTCCAACTTCATGGTTTCAAGTTCATAATTAAGAACACCTGAATTTTCAAAGTAATTGTGAAGCAGGGGTATCAATGGTGAGCATTGCTGACAGGTTTTTTAACTCCAGTTTAAAATTAATAGTAAATGTATGTACCAGGAATTTTCCTACCTTTTTAGCTTACCTGACCCCTATGGGAAAAATTTGTAAACGGCTACTTCTCATAAATCTCTTAACCAATGTAATGTAAACTTACTAGTAGTATTGTTAAGATAGTCCTCTATAAAGTTTATGTTTTTTAATGCCAATTGGAAATTCAAAATGGCCACCAACACAGGACTGTGTTTAACATAGGACCCTATGGGGAAATTTTTTAAAAGGCTTCTTCTCTGAAACCACTAAACCAATTGAAACAAAACTAATCCCCAGTATTCATCGGATGATCCTCTATAAGGTTTTTGTTTATACCAATTGGAAATTTAAAATGACCCCTACCACGAGACTTAGTTTAACATAGGACCCTATGGGAAAAAGTTTTTAAAGGCCTCTTTATCTATAATCAGTTAACCCAACTTTCAGTGCCTATAACATCAGGTGAGCGATAAAGGCACTTAAGAGCCTATGGTTAACATTTAATTTCACTTTAACTCTTGTTTGCTCTAGAGTCTTAATAAATGACTGGATAAGAACCAAATAAGATATACTAAACTATAAAATGTAAATTTCTTTGACTTTTAGTAAACCCTGATTCATATGCTAATCTAATTACAAGGGTCAGTAACAAGTTCGGTTGAATGCTGATAATGGACAGGTTTAGGGGTGCAAGAAGACTCAGGATTTTATATTCATTCAAGGCTTCAGTCAGTATTTAATTTATTAAAAACAAAATTTCATAGTTTTCGATAAAATTTGCCATCTTTCCCCATCTATAGTATTCTCATTGTGCAGTGCTATTTTGAACGTTTCATGGTAGTTTATGTGTAATTTATTTAAGAAACAGATTATTGCAAGTGGGCTGTATGCACAATTACCTAATTTTTGTCTTATAACATGAAGACAAATATAAAGTCTAACCATGTACTAATTTGCAAAGACAATAATTTATTTCAATTCTATTATGTCTAACAAATGTTTAAAATTTCAAAGCAGCTCGAAGATGACACTTTCAATGGTAATATTAATATTGTTTTTAACCTAATAAGATACATGTATATCCCAAAACAGTATGGTTAAAGCAGAAACAATATGCTCATCATTTTTGTGAATATACATACCTTTGAAGCAAAAAAATATTGGGAAATCTTAACACAACTGCATTGTTTCAGTTTGAAATTTTCAGTTAAGGGTATAAATGACATCAGAATTCTTATTTTGATGCCATAATGGGCTCTATGCTTATTGGAACAGTAATGTGTTCTCAAAATGTTTGAAGTACGCCATATTAGAATTTACATAAAGTTTTTACTGTTTTACACAGAAAGCGATGCATCGTATTGTACGGAAAACAGTGATGAAGATGAAACTGATGAATTCTTAGAAGATATCGAATTTTCTGAAATTAAATGTTTAAAAAGAAAAAAGAAAAGGGGTAAGAACAATATATTTTTTTTGTATTTTAAGTATTGCATGCACAAACATCTAGACATCAAGTGTAAAAACCTCCTATTCTAGTAAATGGATTGATTTACTTTATTTATTTAAATTACCATCTTTAATGCTAACTTATTACCTGTATTTACTAGTAGTATTCCATTATTCCTGTGTTAATAATGGATGGACTTCTGGTATATCAGCTGTCTTGCACAAGCAAACCTATGCGAGTAAATTTATTTCATGGATTTTATAAACATTACTTTTGTGTACAGCAGGATTGAGGTATATAATAATCTTAATGTCATTTTCGATTGAAGAGTAACTAAATGAATTGAATTTTAATTGGATGTTTATCATTTAAAACAGGCAAAGTGGATTTTCGTTCATTACATGTACAATTTGAGTGAACTACTTGTGTGTACAAGTAATTGATATGTACTAAGTTATTGCCAACATTCGCATAAGTGGGAAAAGAATGCACTCTTTAGCTGACCTTTAGACTTGTATGTGTCAGTCCATATTAAACTTTACAATTTAAATTCACAATACATTCAAATTGATATGTAATTGATCACTACTGTATGCATTTATATTTGCAAGAGTATTTACTTTAAGTTCTCTGAGGACAAAAGTGTACATCAACATTTATCTGTCAAGATAATGGAAGCAATTTTTGGTCTTCAAAATCCAAGGTTTTTTTTCCATACATCAATATTTGTCTGAAAAAAAAACTGTAAATATAACTTAGTGGTGATAACTGGTACACATCACAAAAAACCCTCTAAAAATCAGAACTTCAATTCACATGGCATGTAAACTAGAATTGTTTACCCACAGTTATTATAGGTGTGTCTTGGGGCTATTTTTTTATTTTCTGAAGTCCTTCAGTGTACACATGGTGTAATTATATCACTAAGGAAAACATTTTAAAAAATGTGTCTCCGCAACACTTATGTCAAATTTGGCATATATTGGTATTCAACCCCTTTTTCTAAGTTCACACAAGAGTGAAATATTTGGCTCACCCGACAGAATTTTAGCAAGTAAAGGGATCTCATCATGATTTAACTGTGTACCAAGTTCACATCTTTGCACAAAGATGTGAAGTCATATTCATTAAAAGAGCTTAAACACAAAGGTAAACCTGAGTTGTTAAGTACTAATGGCCAATAAACAAGTAGACTGGAAAGCTATTTCTCCCTCAACTTTCATTGGCAGGACATGAAAAATAGCAATAGCTGGTATACAGCTAATCTGGGTCTTTTCTCTATTTTTCTATAGAAATGTATTTTCCAGGTTATAAATGTTGCAATGAATTATTTTTTGTTTATTTGATATGCATAGGTGTTAAATTAAAAATTGTATGTGAAAAAGATATGTAGTATGAATTATTAATCTTTCAGAAGTTCGAGCAAATTGGACATCACACGAAGAAAAAGTTTTAATGGAGAAATTTAGGAATATTATATATGATTTTTCGTCACCTGGAAATAAAGGATCTCTTCCAGGTAATTTGTTTAGTTCAACTGTCCCAAAAAGCCATTTAATTTATTGCCAATTACTCTGTGTTTTATGTCATTATTCATGTTTTCTTAAAACAAACATTTAAGCTTTTTGCCAATCTGAAATTCAACATGTCTGCCAGCTCAAATTATTTTGGGGCCCGGTGGTCGAGTAGTTAAGGTAGTTCGTCTACTATTGATCATGTGGTCTATCAACATTGAGGTGTCAGGTTCGAGTCTCACTGCGGGCAGGGTGAACTCAACTCCAATGTTAATTGACAAGGATTGCCAGTTTTCCTAGTGAAGGTCCGGGGTATTATCTTCTTTGATCTTTACCACCAATTAAAATATCAATGCACAGTAAAACACAGATTCATGATACAAGGAGTTATTAACTTTATGATGCAATAAATCAGACTTGTCCAAATATTAAAAAGTTTTGCAATGTATACAGTTTAACACCACCACTCCACATTGATGATGTAATAAGTCAACTATGGGGGTAACTTATTACTTGGTTTTATGCAGGCAGAAATTTTTATATATTTACAGTTTATCTAAGCATCATTATCTCAGTTGGTGCAGATTAATCTTTCAATATCTCTATTTGTAAAGCTGTATTAAAATTGGAAAACACAAAAAAGATACACCTGTTTGCCTAAAGTGTTTTAATGGGTTTCTAAAAGATAACAATTGTGGTAATTTCCTTCGAAGTCTTTCAAACCTATAACAATTGGGAAATGCACATAAGACCATATTTTTGTGTAAGTAAATGTGCAAACCAGGGTTATATTTGACAAATTATTATTGCAGTATCTGGGACATTCTTGGTTTTTGTAATCATGTTTCTAATGTCTTAGACCCATAATGTCTGCAAAAGCAATGCAACTGTACTGACTCTATACCTGTTATCAATATTTTGCAGAGGTTTTTCATAAAATTTGCCTTTACCTAAAAATAAGTACCCAGTAGGGCCCATATCAATGAAGACCACCACCCACCAAAACACATCATGTTGGTAAATAATTCCAGTGTACATTATATTAAAATCGTGCCAATGAAAAGTGCTGAATTTTGCAGGGTATTTAATAGTGATGTGTACCAGTTATGGCCACAAGGTGTTATCTCATTTTTTTGTCAAAGAGATCACCAAGATCATGGTTTGCCAAGATTAAGTCATTATAAAACACTTCTCACACAAAGTTTTGTTGTTACTTAAAGCTTTTTTTATTCTTTTTAATCAGTAGAAATAAAATGCTAATTTATAGGCATGTTTACTGTGAATAAGAACTAAATGGGGGCTCAAAAGTGTTCATGTATTGCTCTGATATCGTTATATTTTATGATTTCGTGACAAACACATATAATTTGCTTCTGAATATATGGCTTTTAATCATAGTTAGAGGTCTAACAATGCATCCCGATATTTAGATGTATGATCTGGAAATTTGGTACCTGAACTGATCGGACAATTCTGATCTGATTCTTTAAAATCTTTACCTATAATCTGAATGTGTATAAAAATAAAAGATGATGGCCTGAGACCACAATTATTAGGCATATTTTTTTTTATAACACAGTCAGTTAAATAAAATTCCACCTTTGAATTTGGAATGGCATTTGGTGGTCTGAAAGTACCATGCCACTTCCAAAATATATCCAACAATTAGAGAAGGTGAACATATGTAACTCCAGTCTCTGGAGCCAAGGTCATATTCGCTACTTTCTATGCTCTGTAACACTACCCTAAGGATATCACCTTTGCAACACATGCTTGACTCTTTTTAAAGCTCTTGAAGCATCACTAATTTCAGGGATGAAATCAGAGAGATACCGAAAACAGGAAATTTACACTTTTTCCACCAGACCAAATTACTTGTAATCCATCATATTTCATCAAATGTTTAATTTAAAAAAAATTTTCTAAGATCCTCTTTCCCAAAAGCCCAAAAAGCACCACAAAAATCAGAAAAAAGAAGAAAACAATAACAAAAAATACTCCGTTTTATTTGAACTAATTCAACAATTAGATGCAATGAGCATTAATTTTTGTTGACGTACCTGATGGCAGAAAAACTGATTGCTCCAACATCTGATTGGAAGTCTGTTGTGTGGAATCTCTTTACTTTTCAAGAATTAAAAAGGATGGCTTAGATCTGTAATAAAAAATGTTGATACCATCTACAAGGAATGATTTTTGTTCATTTGTGATTACTGGTACATCACCAGTATAGTTTTAAATGAGTTGATCTCAGCCTTGTTATACAACAATTGCTTTTGACAAATTAACAAATTAGTATAGTGGTATTTTTTTTTATTTGATTAACTTTTCTTGAAGGCTGTAACTGTTGATTTTCCAATAATTTTTGCAAAAAAGCAAACTTGGTAGGTAGTCACTGTAATAGACTTGACTGTTAACTGGAAACAGAAAAATGCTATATATTGCCAAGCCTTTAAAAAATTGCTACTTACTAACCTCCAGAGGTTTTGCCTTATTAAATGTATAAGATCTCAATTCTTACAAATATGTATTGGGTGTTAACAATTAAACTTTTGTTTCTTTCTAGGAAGAAAAGAGATCCGGGATTTTCTTGCAAGTCAACCAGATGAGTTTTTGCAACATATGACCATGAAACAAAAGGTCAATAAGATACACACTAAACTGTTTAATGAAAGTGCAAAGATTCGGAGAAAAACATTTAATTATGAAACAGAGCTAAAGGAATGATGAAGTACACTTTTCCTTGCATGATTGTCTGTTTCTTTTTTTACCAAGAAAAATATAGAACTGGTGCTTTGTATATTGATAGCTTTTTCTATATCAATAGATATTAAGTTCTAATTAGCTAAATAATGGAGCTCCCTTTTTTTTATGGACGGAGCTACCAAGAGGTCCCATTACTCGTATTGTAGCTAAGTTCTAATAATAGTTATGATACCTTCAGTTACAAAATGCTTTACCTGGAAAGTAAGGAAAGTTGTCATTTTATTAGTTTTTAATTAAGTTTCCCAAGCAAAGTTTGGTGACTTATTGATTTTGTTGCGTTTCTTATTATTATTAATATGAATGTAGGCGCAGCCAAAATGCAAGCATCGCACATGCTTATGTCGTTACTTCAGAGCTCCTAACAGTGCCTCTACATTTCGTTGATGACGTGATGTCTTATCTAATGTGTTGGTGGCATCACAAAACTCAATTTCAAATACAGCGTTTCAGATTGAAAAAAATTTGTCTGGCATTTTTGTAGTAATTTAAAAAATAAACACTTCAATTTTATCGATGTCAAAATTATTTTTGTCTACTTTTATATTATATATTTTTTCATTCATCTAACAATTTTTTCTTCGGATAGCTCAGCTACCATCCAAAATGGATTTGTTCATATGGATCACGTGACTTTTTTTACACACACGCATGTAACCGTATAGCTCTCATCTGCGATGCTTGCTATTATTACTATTATTATTATTCTTATTACTATTATTATTATTATTATTATTCTTTCTTGCGCCGCCAACATTGTCCAGGGCACTTTTTTACTTTATACTTCACAGATTTTGGTCAAATTTTGCACAATGATAGACCCATATGAGATGTGGGTCCTAACCATTTTTCAAGTGTAGGGCCCGCCAGGGGCCGTGCTACGCCCCTCCAAATACCTCAAAAATTGATTTTTTTTATACCCCCGCTCGACAGAGTCGGGGTTATATAGTGGTCCTCATGTCTGTCCGTCCCTCCGTTCATCCATCCACATTTGGTTTCCGGATGATAATTCAAAAAGTTTACATCCGATTTGAATGAAACTTTAGTATATTGTTATATATCAGATTGGTAAGAAACCTATTGATTTTGGGGGAAATCCGTCAAATTTCAAGGTCACAGTCCACGAAAAACGTTGGAGATTTTAACAAAAAAGTTGTTTCCGGACAATAATTCAAAAAGTTTACATCTGATTTAAATGAAACTTTGGGATATTGTCATATATCAGGTTGGTAAGAAGCCTATTTGGGGGAAATACGTCTAATTTCAAGGTCACAGTCCACGAAAAACCTCACAAATTTTTACAAAAAAGTTGTACCGGACAATAACTCAAAAAGTTTGCATTCAATTTGAATGAAACTTTGGGATATTGTTACATATCTGGTTTGTAAAAAGCCTTTTGATTTTGGGGGAAATCGGTTAGATTTCAAGGTCACAGTCCACGAAAAACGTTTTTTACAAAAAAGATGTTTCCGGACGATAACTCAAAGTTTGCATGTGATTTGAATGAAACTTTGGGATATTGTTATATATCAGGTTGGTAAGAAGCCTATTGATTTGGGGGGAAATCAGTCAAATTTCAAGGTCACAGTCTACAAAAAACATTAGAAATTTTTACAAAAAAGTTGTTTCCGGACAATAACTCAAAAAGTTTGCATCCGATTTTAATGAAACTGTAAAATATTGTTATATATTTTGTTGGTAAGAAGCCTATTGATTTTGGTGGAAATCTATCAAATTTCAAGGTCACAGTCCACGAAAAACATTAGAAATTTTTACAAAATGCGGGGGTATTTATTGATCGCTAGATGTGTCAAAAGTAGTAAACATTCCTACATTATAACCATATATATTATAACTCCTTATGATTAGACGAAACATTTTGTACCATAGGGAGGTCCGAGGGGGTCATGCCCCACCCGTCAAATGACAAATTTCTTAATATCTTGAAAACCATTGGGATCCCCACCCTATAACCATATATACATGTATATTCTTACTTCTTATGATAAGACGAATCATTTGGTATCATGGAAGGGTTGGAGGGGGCCATGCCCATTTAAAAAATTAATTAATATCTTGAAAACTCTTGAGATCTCAAACCCATAACCATATACCCTACTTGCCCTCAAATACCAAAAAATTTATCTTGAAAACTATTGAGATCCACCATCCCAAATGACAAAACCCTTGATAGGTCATAGACAACTGTATGATTTGTGTTTCAGTTTATCTTTAATATGTGGGAGTTACCTATTGGAAACTTTGCTTTGGAGACTTAGTAACAGTTCACTGTTACAATTATTTATATTTTTTTCAATTTAGGAATTGCTTTACCTTGAAAGAGAAGAAAGTTGACATTTTTGTAGTTTTTATGATATATTCAGTTTACGAAAACATTTAGGTAGACAATTTTGTTTCTTTTTTTGACAATTTTGTGTCTTTTTTTTGCTTTTTTTTGATACATTAAAATTTACAAAATATTTTACCAGAATAGCCAGGAAAGAAAAAATTTAATAGTTTCAGTTATATACTCAGTAACAGAATATTTTACCAGTATACATTTTTTAGCTTTTTTGTACATTCAGTTTAAGCAATGCTTTTACCTGGAAATCCAGGAGAGTAGACATTTCAGTAGCTTTTGATGATAAATCAAAGTTTGCTGGTAGATATTACAATTTGTATGATGTCACCCATTTCTACACATGTACCAAGTCTAAATATAAATCTTTTAAATTAGTTATAACATACAATATAATACAGCTGGTTTTTTGTTGTTGTCATGTTTGTAAATTTTTGTCAAATATCAATGTTTTTTTTTAAATGCATTCCATATCATGTGTGAGATGAACTTTTACATCATTAAATATTAATTCCTTAGATATGGTGAACAAAATGTAATCTGTAACAAGTAAAAAAAGTGTAATTGTCAAGCTGCTGGATTTCAAAATTGGTACAAAGTTTATATTCTGCTTCCGGTAAGTGTGCATATAGACATCTCAGATATAATCCGTTAAAGGGTGATAAACTTTTTTCATTTCATGTTTGCCTAATAGGGCAAAATTTTAGAAAGAGAAAAAATAATTAAACATAAAAGGAATTTTTGTTTTAGTTGTACTTCATAAGATACAACAAGCAAATAAAGCTTTGTTTATCAAGTAATGTTTCTCTAATTGCCTTTTTATCTGTGTTGAGTTTAAAAATCCAATGTGTATTCAGAGTTTAGTAAAAAAATTGATCAGATCAGATGTTCTTCAGCCTGACTGGCTTCAGTTTAAACTAGACATGTATTTTTATTGTTGAAAAAATGTCAATGTATATTGTTTTAAATTTCTGTTATTTAGGGTTTAATAATTATGGGGAAAAACACTTATTTTTGCAAACCAGGGTGCCGTTTCATAAAGCGATCATTAGCATAACGTGCACATTTTCCCATTTAAAATGCATGGGATAACGAGCACATTAATTAGCGATCGCTTTATGAAACAGCACCCTGACGTTTTAAAAACATTCACCCAAGTTTCTTTGAATATTGATCAGAAGTAAAGAAAATATTTACATCATAAGGGATTTAGCATTACCTTGCTTCAGTGTATGCTAGATTGTTTTAAGTATATTCAGTGAACACTGGTGTAGTAATAATAATATTAGATTATTCATATTGCTTTTTAGCTCACCTGGACCAAAGGTCCATGTGAGCTATTGCCATCACTTGGAGTCCGTCGTCTGTCATCCGTCATAAACTTTTTATAAAAAATCTCCTCTGAAACCACTGGGTTAATTTTTTTCAAACTTGGCCAAAATCATCCTTAGGGTTTCTAGTTTTAAATTTTTACCCAGAGTGTTGATCAGCGGACAAAGATGGCCCCTGTTACTAAAAATAGAACATGGGTGTCAACGCATGTTTTTGTTCAATATCTAAAAAATTATAAAAGCTATAGAGAAAGCCGTTACTTCAAATTGATCAGCACATTAATGTCTACAATAGTTGCTACTAGTGTGAAGTTGTGTAAGCGCTTTCTGTAACAGTTATTGACCGTTAATAAGGGATTAAAAAATTTGCATTATTTATAATACAACTTGAAACCTATCAAACCTAAAGTGTAACAGTAAATTGCAAAAATGATCAGGAATACAAGTTCTACAATTCACTTAATTGGTCTGAAATTGTCAGATGACTTCTTATAGTAGTTATTGCCCTAAAATGGCATTTTTTAATGAAATGTTCCATTTTTGTCCTGTCACTTTGATTGTTTGTTTGTTTGTTTGATGGTGTTTAACGCCACTTTCAGCAATTTTTCAGCTATATCATGGCGTCCAGTTTTTTTGGGGGGAGGAAGCCGGAGTACCCGGAGAAAACCCCCGACCTGCGGTAGGAAAACTGGCAATCCTTGTCAATTAAGATTGGAGTCAAATACACCGTGCCTACAGTGAGAATCAAACCCGCAATCTCGGTGTTGACAGACCACGTGGTCAATAGTAGACGAACTACCTTGACCACTCAGCCACCGAGGCCCCCCTGTCACTTTGAGACTATTACAGCTAGACTGAAACTGTTTATTACCAAAATGATTAGCAATACAAGCCCTACAATTCATTTAATTGGGCAGATGACACCATTAGGAGGTATTGCCCTTTAATAAAAATTTTTGGTGAAATTTGTAGTTTTTGCCCTGTAACTTATATGCCATAACAGCTAGATAAAAACTGTAAATTGCACAAATGATCAGCTAAGCAAGGCCTACAAATCATTGCTTAGACCAAAATTGTTAGATGAATCTTTATAGGCATTATTGCCCTTTAATTACGAATTTGGACAAATTAATTGCTATAACAACTAGACTGAAACTGTAAATTGCAAGAATTTAAATATAGTTGAAGTCATTTGTGTTCCAGGTGGGTGAATACATGCTCATGGGAGCCTCTAGTTTTTTTTACATTCTGTATTTTGTAAAACAAGTCCTAGGGAATACTATGTTGTAATATGGAGAATAATGGAGAAAACTTGTTTATTGATATTAAGATTACTATGACTTGATTAGGGTCTTTTATGAATTCTCCTTCGTTTAAATGCTTATATCTTCTGTATTGTTAAAATGGTTCTTTAATTGGTTGTATGTTTGATTTTGTTTGGGCAGAAATAATATTGTGGACATCACTCAACCCTCATTTAAAATTTGTGATATTTTGTAGTACATGTAGATTCTTACTTGTGGTTAAAATGAAATCATTGAGTGTCGGACTTGCCCCTTTTGTAAAGCATGTTGGTTCTTTGACAATATTTTCTAAATAACAAATATCACACCTTTTGTCTGCTTTTAATAAATCATAATTTAAATCACCTAAAAACATCATAATATGGTAATATCTTACAGAAATTGTTATCATATGTTTTAATGAGAAAACATTGTCTGTGATAGTTTGTGGTCTGTACAGTCCACAGATCAGCCACTTTTTGTCATTTATAGAAATTTCAAATGATAAGGATTCAATTGTCTCACATTCAAGGTCTTTTTTTGGTCACAAGTTAGATCTGATTTTAAATACATGGCAAGACCGCCACCATTAGCTGTTCGATCTTTTCTCCATAGGTGGTAATTGTCGACTTTAAATTCCACATCAATAATAAGATGGTCAACTACATATGCAAGTAACAGATCTATGACGGAGGAGAACTTGTATCTCAAACTGTTTATGTTTAAGTAAGCATATAGAAATTTGACGTTGTTCCTCAATTTCACGGTTCAGTGACTACATTAAAATTTTTGGATTAAGGCAGTTCCTCTGTAACCATGCATAGTAGGATTATAGGTTGCTGATGAATAATACATGGCTGTCTAGTAGGTGTCGCCTGACCTTGACCTCAATTTTACAGTCCAGTGACTACGTTACAGTTTTTCGTTTAAGGCATTTCCTATGTTAACATGAATGGTAGGATTACAATATTTTGGATATAGGCGTGCCGGTGGCTGATGAATAGTACATGACTGTCTGGTAGGTGTCGATTTACCTTGACCTCAATTTTACGATCCAGAGACTAGGTCAAAAATTAGGATAAGGTCAATTCCTATACCCATGCATTGTATATTTTAAAAGACACTTGAATGTAATTTACATGTTGCTCATTAAGTAATATTTCAATACTGTTGCGGAATGCAGGTGAGCCATTTTTCTGTGTCCACACCCGTTACTAGTATTAAAAATTATCACAAGTGAAGTTTATCACATTCCAACTGACCATTAACTTATAGGGCTCTTAATGGTAATTTTGTTTAATTTACTTGGTTAATTGCATATTTGGCATTTTTAAAGTCAGTATAAACCTTCATTTTTCTCAGTCTTTTTTCCATGTTTTTCATACAACAAATGTATGAAATACAGAGAATGGTCTCCGACTCAAATGATTAATGCTTTGAATAATAAATAATATTATTCTATATTTTATGTATACCAACAACCAAAAATATAATAATAATAATAAGTTTTATTTAAAGTCGGTAAATAAGTTACAACAAAGTGACAAACACGAGCTCCAAAGAGCTTTTGACCGACATATGTACCATATATATGTTAGTACGTGTGTGAACGTAACCAAATTGTATTTGTATTAATATATCCTGTAGATTTTGAATTCTTTGTATTTGTATTAATATATATCCTGTAGATTTTGAATTCTTTGAAATGCTAATTCATCTGTACCTACACATAATTATGTAACATAGAAGTATACAAATACAAATAAAATAAATATAAAAAAGTTCATTTTCCAGTGTAATCCAATTTGTAGATTTCGACTTAGCCCAGTTATTTTTTTTGACTCCATACTTTTCCAGTGTCAAAATTGTATTTCCTGTGACCCATCCCACCCCCATTTTCCCTTGATTTATTGTTTGTTTACTTGTTCCCGTCCTTAATATAGCTGAAATACTGCTCGCTGGACAAATCAGACATCCAGTCGATCAATCAATCGATTGATTGATGTTTGCTTTACATAGAGGAGTATTTCGGCTAAATATGCTAAATACATGACGGAACAATTTAAAAAACAATTAAACAATTCGGGGAAGATGGATTTTGTTTGTTTGTTTGAATGTTGTTTAACGCCACTTTCAGCAACTTTTCAGCTATATCAAGGCGGCCAGTTTTTTGGGGGGAGGAAGCCGGAGAAAACCCCGACCTTCGGTTGGAAACTGGCAATCCTTGTCAGTTTAGATTAGAGTCATGTTCACCCTGCCCGCAGTGAGACTAGACCCGCAATCTCAGTGTTGACAGACCATGTGATCAAAAGTTGACGAACTACCTTAACCATTCGGCCACCGAGGCCTGCCCCTATAAAGGTATGGAGTAGCGGTGGTAAAGGAATCGATGGGATATGGAAGTAAAGCGATGGAGTCGCAGTAGTAAAGGGATGGAGTAATAATGGCAGTAAAGTAATAGAGAAACAGTATTAAAAGGAAGGAGCAATAATAGCAGTTTAGTGATGGCTTAATAATAGTAATGAGATGGAGTACCGGAAGTAAAGGGATGGAGTAATGTATTAGAAGGATGGAGTAACAGTATTAAAGGGATAGAGTATCAATACTAAAAGGATGTAGTAACGGTGGTAAAGGAATCGATGGATAATAGAAGTAAAGAGATGGAGTAACTGTAGTTAATGGAATAACAGTAGCCAAGGGATAGAGTAACGTATAGTAAAAGGATGTCGTAACAGTAGTGAAGGGATACTGAGTAACGCATTAAACGGATGTAATTACAGTTGCAAAGGCATGGGTATACAGTTACAAAAAGATGAAGCAACACTGTAAAAAGATGTGGTAAAGGGATAGAGTAACATAAAGGGATAGAGTAACATAAAGGGATAGAGTAACATAAAGGGATGGGGCAAAAGTAGTAAAGGGATAGAGTAACACGGTAAAGGGACGCAGAAACTGTAGCAAAGGCATAGAGTAGTGGTAGTAAAGTGATGATGAAGAAACGGAAGTAAAAGGTTGAGATATGGTAGTATAGTGAAGGATTATCAGTATAGTAATGGGGTGGAGTCAGGTAGTATAAAAATGTAGCGCCAGTAGTAAAGGGTTGGAGGAAAAGAAGCAAAGGAATGTAGTAATATAGTAAAAGGATGCAGTAACAGTAGTAAAGGTATGGAGTAACATATGAAACGATGGAGTAAAAGTAGCAACGGAATGGAGTAACGGTAGTAAAGGGATGGAGTAACAGTAGTACAGTAGTAAAAGGATGGAGTAACGGCAGTAAAGGGATGGAGTAACAGAAGTAACAGGATGGAGTGACAAAAGTTAAGGAACGTAGTAACAGTTGTAAATGGATGGAGTAACAGTAGTAAACGGATGTAGTTACAGTAGTAAAGGGATGGAGTAACGGTAGTAAAGGGATGGAGTAACAGTTGTAACAGGATGGAGTAACGGTAGTAAAGGGATGGAGTAACAGAAGTAAAGGAATGTAGTAACAGTAGTAAAGGGATGGAGCAACGGTAGTAAAGGGATGTGGTAACAGTAGTAAAGGAATGGGGTAACGGTAGTAAAGGGATGGAATAACGGTAGTAAAGGGATGGAGTAACAGTAGTAAAGGGATGGAGTAACGGTAGTAAAGGATGTAGTAACAGTAGTAACGCTAGTTAAGAAATGGAGTAACAGTAGTAAAGAAATGGAGTAACAGTAGTAAAGGAATGGAGTAACGGTAGTAAAGGCATGTAGTAACAGTGGTAAAGGGATGGAGTTACAGTAGTAAAGGGATGGAGTAACAGTAGTAAATGGATGGATGAACAGTAGAAAGGAATGAAGTTACATGGTAAAGAGATGCAGTAACAAGAGTAAGGGATGGATTAAAAGTAGTAACGGAATATAGTAACGGTAGTCATGGAATGTAGTAACAGTAGTAAAGGGATGGAGTAACGGTAGTGAAGGGATGTAGTAACAGTAGTAAAGGGATGGAGTGAAGCTAGTGCAGAATGGAGTAAGTGTAGTAAAGGGACGGAGTAACGGTAGTAAAGGAATGTAGTAACAGTAGTACCGGGATGGAGTAACGGTAGTAAAGGAAGTAAAAGAATGTAGTAACTGCAGTAAAGGGATGGATTAATGGTAGTAAAGGGATGTAGTAACAGTAGTAAAGGGATGGAGTAACAGTAGTAAAGGGATGGAGTAACAGTAGTAAAGGGATGGAGTAACGGTAGTAGAAGGTTGAGATATCGGTAAATTAACAGTAGAAATAGGATGCAGAAACGATAGTAAAGAAATGGAGTAACAGTAGTAAAGGAATGGAGTAACGGTAGTAAAGGGATGTAGTAACATATAAAGGGATGGAGTAACATATAAAGAGATAGAGTAACGCTAGTAAAAGGATGCAATAACAGTAGTAAAGATATGGAGTAACATATACAGGGATGGAGTAACAGAAGTAAAGGGATAGAAGAGCCATGGTAGTAAAGAGATAAAGAAATGTTAGTAGAAGGTTGAGATATAGGTGGATTAAGAGTAGTAACGGAAGGGAGTAAAGGTAGTAAAGGGATGGAGTAACAGTAGTAAAGGTAGGTAGTAAAGAGATGTAGTCACACTAGTTAAGGGATGGAGTATCGGTAATAAAGGGATAGAGTAATGTTAGTAAAAGGATGTAGTAACAGTAGTAACGGGATTGAGTAACGGTAGTGAAGGGATGGAGTAACAGTAGTAACGGGATGGAGTAACGGTAGTAACGGGATGTAGTAACAGTAGTAACGGGATGGAGTAAAGGTAGTAAAGGGATAGAGTAACAGCAGTAATGGGATGGAGTAACAGTAGTAAATGGATGGATGAACAGTAGAAAGGAATGAAGTAACATGGTAAAGAGATGTAGTAACAAGAGTAAGGGATGGATTAAAAGTAGTAACGGGATATAGTAACGGTAGCAAAGGAATGTAGTAACAGTAGTAAAGGGATGGAGTAACGGTAGTAAAGGGATAGTGCAATGATAGTAAAAGAATGGAGTAACAGTAGTAACGGGATATAGTAACGGTAGTAAAGGAATGTAGTAACAGTAGTAAAGGGATGGAGTAACGGTAGTAAAGGGATATAGTAACAGTAGTAAAGGGATGGAGTAACGGTAGTAAAGGGATGTAGTAGCAGTAGTAAAGGGATTGAGTAACGGTAGGAAAGGGATAGAGCAATGGTAGTAAAACAATGGAGTAACAGTAGCAACGGGATGGAGTAACGGTGGTAAAGGGATGGAGGAACAGTATTAACGGGATGTAGTAACAGTAGTAACGGGATGGAGTAATGGTAGTAAAGGGGTGGAGTAACAGTAGTAACGGGATGGAGTAACAGTAGGAACGGGATGTAGTAACAGTAGTAAAGGGATGGAGTAACAGTAGTAACGGGATGTAGTAACAGTATTAAAGGGATGGAGTAACGGTAGTAAAAGGATGTAGTAACAGTAGTAAAGGTATGGTGTAACATATAAAGGAAGGGAGTAATAGTTGTAAAGAGATGACGAAACGGTAGTAGAAGGTTGATATATCTGTGGATTAACAGTCGAAACGGGATGGAGTAACGGTTGTAAAGGGATGCAATAACAGTAGGAAAGTTATGGAGCACTAGTAACATATAAAGGGATGGAGTAACAGTAGTAAAGAGATAGAGTAATGGTAGTAAAGAGATGGAGAAATTGTAGTAGAAGGTTGAGATATCGGTGGATTAACAGTAGTAACAGAATGGAATAACGGTAGTTAAGGGATGGAGTAACAGTAGTAAAGGTAGGTAGTAAAGAGATGTAGTCACACTAGTTAAGGGATGGAGTAACGGTAATAAAGGGATAGAGTAATGTTAGTAAAAGGATGTAGTAACAGTAGTAACGGGATTGAGTAACGGTAGTGAAGGGATGGAGTAACAGTAGTAACGGAATGGAGTAACGGTAGTAACGGGATGTAGTAACAGTAGTAACGGGATGGAGTAAAGATAGTAAAGGGATGGAGTAACAGCAGTAATGGGATGAAGTAACAGTAGTAACATGATGGAGTAACAAAAGTAAAGTAATGTAGTAACAGTAGTAAATGGATGGAGTAACGGTACTAAATGGATGTAGTTACAGTAGTAAAGGGATGGAGTAACGGTAGAAAAGGGATGTAGTAACAGTAGTAAAGGGATTGAGTAACGGTAGGAAAGGGATAGAGCAATGGTAGTAAAACAATGGAGTAACAGTAGCAACGGGATGGAGTAACGGTGGTAAAGGGATGGAGGAACAGTATTAACGGGATGTAGTAACAGTAGTAACGGGATGGAGTAATGGTAGTAAAGGGGTGGAGTAACAGTAGTAACGGGATGGAGTAACAGTAGGAACGGGATGTAGTAACAGTAGTAAAGGGATGGAGTAACAGTAGTAACGGGATGTAGTAACAGTATTAAAGTGATGGAGTAACGGTAGTAAAAGGATGTAGTAACAGTAGTAAAGGTATGGTGTAACATATAAAGGAAGGGAGTAATAGTAGTAAAGAGATGGCGAAACGGTAGTAGAAGGTTGATATATCTGTGGATTAACAGTCGAAACGGGATGGAGTAACGGTTGTAAAGGGATGTAGTAACAATAGTAAAGGAATGGAGTAACGGTAGTAAAAGGATGCAATAACAGTAGGAAAGTTATGGAGCACTAGTAACATATAAAGGGATGGAGTAACAGTAGTAAAGAGATAGAGTAATGGTAGTAAAGAGATGGAGAAATTGTAGTAGAAGGTTGAGATATCGGTGGATTAACAGTAGTAACAGAATGGAATAACGGTAGTTAAGGGATGGAGTAACAGTAGTAAAGGTAGGTAGTAAAGAGATGTAGTCACACTAGTTAAGGGATGGAGTAACGGTAATAAAGGGATAGAGTAATGTTAGTAAAAGGATGTAGTAACAGTAGTAACGGGATTGAGTAACGGTAGTGAAGGGATGGAGTAACAGTAGTAACGGGATGGAGTAACGGTAGTAACGGGATGTAGTAACAGTAGTAACGGGATGGAGTAAAGATAGTAAAGGGATGGAGTAACAGCAGTAATGGGATGAAGTAACAGTAGTAACATGTTGGAGTAACAAAAGTAAAGTAATGTAGTAACAGTAGTAAATGGATGGAGTAACGGTACTAAATGGATGTAGTTACAGTAGTAAAGGGATGGAGTAACGGTAGTGAAGTGAAGGAGTAACAGTAGCAACAGGATGGAGTAACGGTAGTAAAGGGATGGAGTAACAGTAGTACAGTAGTAAAGGGATGGAGTAACGGCAGTAAAGGGATGGAGTAACAGTTGTAACAGGATGGAGTGACAAAAGTTAAGGAATGTAGTAACAGTTGTAAATGGATGTAGTTACAGTAGTAAGGGATGGAGTAACGGTAGTAAAGGGATGGAGTAACGGTAGTAAAGGGATGGAGTAGCAGTTGTAACAGGATGGAGTAACGGTAGTAAAGGGATGGAGTAACAGAAGTAAAGGAATGTAGTAACAGTAGTAAAGGGATGGAGCAACGGTAGTAAAGGGATGTGGTAACAGTAGTAAAGGGATGGGGTAACGGTAGTAAAGGGATGGAATAACGGTAGTAAAGGGATGGAGTAACAGTAGTATAGGGATGGAGTAACGGTAGTAAAGGATGTAGTAATAGTAGTAACGCTAGTAAAGAAATGGAGTAACAGTAGTAAAGAAATGGAGTAACAGTAGTAAAGGAATGGAGTAACGGTAGTAAAAGCATGTAGTAACAGTGGTAAAGGGATGGAGTAAGAGTAGTAAAGGGATGGAGTAACAGTAGTAAATGGATGGATGAACAGTAGAAAGGAATGAAGTTACATGGTAAAGAAATGCAGTAACAAGAGTAAGGGATGGATTAAAAGTAGTAACGGAATATAGTAACGGTAGTAAAGGAATGTAGTAACAGTAGTAAAGGGATGGAGTAACGGTAGTAAAGGGATGTAGTAACAGTAGTAAAGGGATGGAGTGAAGCTAGTGCAGAATGGAGTAATTGTAGTAACGGGACGGAGTAACGGTAGTAAAGGAATGTAGTAACAGTAGTACCGGGAAGGAGTAACGGTAGTAAAGGAAGTAAAGGAATGTAGTAACACTAGTAAAGGGATGGATTAATGGTAGTAAAGGGATGTAGTAACAGTAGTAAAGGGATGGAGTAACGGTAGTAGAAGGTTGAGATATCGGTAAATTAACAGTAGAAATAAGATGCAGTAACGATAGTAAAGAAATGGAGTAACAGTGGTAAAGGAATGGAGTAACGGTAGTAAAGGGATGTAGTAACATATAAAGGGATGGAATAACATATAAAGAGATAGAGTAAAGGTAGTAAAAGGATGCAATAACAGTAGTAAAGATATGGAGTAACATTTACAGGGATGGAGTAACAGAAGTAAAGGGATAGAAGAGCCATGGTAGTAAAGAGATAAAGAAATGGTAGTAGAAGGTTGAGATATAGGTGGATTAACAGTAGTAACGGAAGGGAGTAAAGGTAGTAAAGGGATGGAGTAACAGAAGTTAAGGTATGTAGTCACAGTAGTAAAGGAATGGAGTAACGGTAGTAAAGGGATAGAACAATGGTAGTAAAAGAATGGAGTAACAGTAGTAACGGGATGGAGTTACGGTAGTAAAAGGATGGAGTAACAGTAGTAACGGGATGGAGTAACGGTAGTAAAGGGATGGAGTAACAGTAGTTACGGGATGTAATAACAGTAGTAACGGGATGGAGTAACGGTAGTAAAGGGATGGAGTAACAGTAGTAACGGATGGAGTAACAGTAGTAAAGGAATGGAGTAACGGTAGTAAAAGGATGCAATAACAGTAGTAAAGTTATGGAGTACTAGTAACATATAAAGGGATGGAGTAACAGTAGTAAAGAGATAGAGTAATGGTAGTAAAGAGATGGAGAAATGGTAGTAGAAGGTTGAGATATCGGTGGATTAACAGTAGTAACAGAATGGAATAACGGTAGTAAAAGGATGAAGTAACAGTAGTAAAGGTAGGTAGTAAAGAGATGTAGTCACAGTAGTAAAGGGATGGAGCAACGGTAATAAAGAAATAGAGTAATGTTAGTAAGAGGATGTAGTAACAGTAGTAACGGGATGGAGTAACGGTAGTGAAAGGATGGAGTAACAATAGTAACGGGATGGAGTAACGGTAGTAAAGGGATTGAGTAACAGTAGTAACGGGATGTAGTAACAGTAGCAACAGGATGGAGTAAAGGTAGTAAACGGATGGAGTAACAGTAGTAAAGGGATGTAGTAACAGTAGTAAATGGATGGAGTAACAGTAGTAACGGGATGTAGTAACAGTAGTAACGGGATGGAGTAAAGGTAGTAAACGGATGGAGTAACAGTAGTAAAGGGATTGAGTAACAGTAGTAACGGGATGTAGTAACAGGAGCAACATGATGGAGTAAAGGTAGTAAACGGATGGAGTAACAGTAGTAAAGGGATGTAGTAACAGTAGTAACAGGATGGAGTAACAAAAGTAAAGTAATGTAGTAACAGTAGTAAATGGATGGAGTAACTGTAGTAAAGGGATGTAGCTACAGTAGTTTAGGGATGGAGTAACGGTAGTAAAGGGATGGAGTAACAGTAGTAACAGGATGGAGTAACGGTAGTAAAAGAATGTAGTAACAGTAGTAAAGGGATGGAGTAACGGTAGTAAAGGGATGTGATAACAGTAGTAAAGGGATGGAGTAACGGTAGCAAAAGGATGGAGTAACGGTAGTAAAGGGATGGAGTAACAGTAGTAACGGGATGGAGTAACGGTAGTAAAGGGAAAGAGTAACAGTAGTAACGGGATGGAGTAACGGTAGTAAAGAATGGAGTAACAGTAGTAACGGGATGGAGTAACGGCAGCAGTGGGATGGAGTAACAGTAGTAAATGGTTGGAGGAAAAGTAGCGAAATGGACGTAGGAACATAGTAAAAGGATGCAGTAACTGTAGTAAAAGTATGGAGTAACATTTAAAGGGATGGAGTAAACCGTAGTAAATGGACGTAGAAACAGTAGTAAAGGGATAGAGTAGTGGTAGCAAAATGTTTGGAAAAACGATAGTAAAAGATTGAGATCTGGTAGTATAGTGATGGATTAACAGTAGTAAAGGGATAGAGTAACGTAGTAACAGGATGTTGTAACAATAGTAAATGGATGTAGTAACAGTAGTAAATGGATGGATGAACAGTAGAAAGGAATGATTGTTTGTTTGTTTGTTTGTTCGATGGTGTTGAACGCCACTTTCAGCAATTTTCAGCTATATCATGGCGTCCAGTTTTTATTGTGGGAGGAAGCCTGGGTACCCGGAGAAAACCCCGACCTGCGGTAGGAAAACAGGCAATCCTTGTCAATTAAGATTGAAGCCCAGTAAACCCTGTCTGCAGTGAGAATCGAACCCGCAATCTCAGTGTTGACAGACCCGTGATCAAAAGTAGACGAACTACCTTGACCACTCGGCCACCGAGGCCCCAGAAAGGAATGAAGTAACATGGTAAACGGATGTAGTAACAAGAGTAAGGGATGGATTAAAAGTAGTAACGGGATAGAGTAATGTAGTAAAGGGATGTAGTAACAGTAGTAACGGGATAGAGTAAAGGTAGTAAAGGGATGTAGTACTAGTAGTAACGAGATGGAGTAACAGTAGTAACGTAATGTAGTAACAGCAGTAAAGGGATGGAGTAACAGTAGTAACGGGATGTAGTAACAGTAGTAAAGGGATGGAGTAACGGTAGTAAAAGGATGCAGTAACGGTAGTAAAGGAATTTAGTAACAGTAATAAAGGGATGGAGCAACGGTAGTAAAGGGATGTAGTAACAGTAGTAAAGGGATGGAATAACGGTAGTAGAAGGTTGTGATATCGGAGGATTAACAGTAGTAACGGGATGGAGTAACGATAGTAAAGAAATGGAGTAACAGTAGTAAAGAAATGGAGTAACAGTAGTAAAGGAATGGAGTAACGGTAGTAAAGGGATGTAGTAACAGTGGTAAAGGGATGGAGTAACAGTAGTAAAGGGATGGAGTAACGGTAGTAAAGGGATATAGTTACAGTAGTAAAGAGATGTAATAACAGTAGTAACGGGATGGAGTAACAGTAGTAACAGGATGGAGTAACGGTAGTAACGGATGGAGTAACAGTAGTAAAGGGATGGAGTAACAGTAGTAACAGGATGGAGTAACGGTAGTAAAGGGATGGAGTAACAGTAGTAACATGATGGAGTAACGGTAGTAAAGGGATGGAGTAACAGTAGTAAAGGGATGGAGTAACAGTAGTAACAGGATGGAGTGACAGTAGTAAAGGGATGGAGTAACAGTAGTAACAGGATGGAGTAACGGTAGTAAACGGATGTAGTTACAGTAGTAAAGGGATGGAGTAACGGTAATAAAGGGATGTAGTTACAGTAGTAAAGGGATGTAATAACAGTAGTAACGGGATGGAGTAACAGTAGTAACAGGATTGAGTAACGGTAGTAAACGGATGGAGTAACAGTAGTAAAAGGATGGAGAAACAGTAGTAACAGGATGGAGTAACGGTAGTAAAGGGATGGAGTAACAGTAGTAACAGGATGGAGTAACGGTAGTAAAGGGATGGAGTAACAGTAGTAAAGGGATGGAGTAACAGTAGTAACAGGATGGAGTAACAGTAGTAAAGGGATGGAGTAACAGTAGTAACAGGATGGAGTAACGGTAGTAAAGGGATGGAGTAACGGTAGTAAAGGGATGGAGTAACAGTAGTAACAGGATGGAATAACGTTAGTAAAGGGATGGAGTAACGGTAGTAAAAGGATGCAGTAACGGTAGTAAAGGAATTTAGTAACAGTAATAAAGGGATGGAGTAACAGTAGTAAAGGGATGGAGTAACAGTAGTAAATGGATGGATGAACAGTAGAAAGGAATGAGTAACATGGTAAAGAGATGTAGTAACAAGAGTAAGGTTTGGATTAAAAGTAGTAACGGGATATAGTAACGGTAGCAAAGGAATGTAGTAACAGTAGTAAAGGGATGGAGTAACGGTAGTAAATGGATAGAGCAATGGTAGTAAAATAATGGAGTAACAGTAGTAACGGGATATAGTAACGGTAGTAAAGGAATGTAGTAACAGTAGTAAAGGGATGGAGTAACGGTAGTAAAGGGATGTAGTAACAGTAGTAAAAGGATGGAGTAACGGTAGTAAAGGGATGTAGTAACAGTAGTAAAGAGATTTAGTAATGGTAGGAAAGGGATAGAGCAACGGTAGTAAAAGAATGGAGTTACAGTAGTAACGGGATGGAGTAACGGTAGTAAAGGGATGGAGGAACAGTAGTAACGGGATGTAGTAACAGTAGTAACGGGATGGAGTAACGGTAGTAAAGGGATGGAGTAACAGTAGTAACGGGATGGAGTAACAGTACTAACGGGATGTAGTAACAGTAGCAAAGGGATGGAGTAACAGTAGTAACGGGATGTAGTAACAGTAGTAAAAGGATCGAGTAACGGTAGTAAAAGGATGCAGTAACAGTAGTAAAGGTATGGTGTAACATATAAAGGAATGGAGTAATATTAGTAAAGAGATGGCGAAATGGTAGTAGAAGGTTGATATATCGGTGGATTAACAGTCGAAACGGGATGGAGTAACGGTAATTAAGGGATGTAGTAACAATAGTAAAGGAATGGAGTAACGGTAGTAAACGGATGCAATAACAGTAGTAAAGTTATGGAGTACTAGTAACATATAAAGGGATGGAGTAACAGTAGTAAAGAGATAGAGTAGTGGTAGTGAAGAGATGGAGAAATGGTAGTAGAAGGTTGAGATATCGGTGGATTAACAGTAGTAACAGAATGGAATAACGGTAGTTAAGGGATGGAGTAATAGTAGTAGAGGTAGGTAAAAAAGAGATGTAGTCACACTAGTTAAGGGATGGAGTAACGGTAATAAAGGGATAGAGTAATGTTAGTAAAAGGATGGAGTAACAGTAGTAAAGGGATGGAGTAACGGTAGTAACGTGATGGAGTAACGGTAGTAACGGGATGTAGTAACAGTAGTAACGGGATGGAGTTAAGGTAGTAAAGGGATGGAGTAACAGCAGTAGTGTAATGGAGTAACAGTAGTAACATGATGGAGTAACAAAAGTAAAGTAATGTAGTAACAGTAGTAAATAGATGGAGTAACGGTAGTAAAGGGATGTAGTTACAGTAGTAAAGGGATGTAGTAACGGTAGTAAAGTGAAGGAGTAACAGTAGCAAAAGGATGGAGTAACGGTAGTAAAGGGATGTAGTTACAGTAGTAAAGGGATGGAGTAACGGCAGTAAAGGAATGTAGTAACAGTAGTAAAGGGATGGAGTAACGGTAGTAAAGGGATGTGGTAACAGTAGTAAAGGGATGGAGTAACGGTAGCAAAGGGATGGAGTAACGGCAGTAAAGGGATGGAGTAACAGTAGTAACGGATGTAATAACGGTTGTAAAGGGATAGAGTAACAGTAGTAACGGGATGGAGTTACGGTAGTAAAGGATGTAGTAACAGTAGTAACGGTAGTAAAGGGATGTAGTAACAGTAGTAAAGGGATGGAGTAACGCTAGTAAAGGGATGGAGTAACAGTAGTAACGGGACGGAGTAACGGTAGTAAAGGGATGTATTAACAGTAGTAACGGGATGGAGTAACGGTAGTAAAGGAATTTAGTAACAGTAGTACAGGGATGGAGTAACGGTAGTAAAGGGATGTAGTAACAGTTGTAAAGGGATGGGGTAACGGTAGTAGAAGGTTGAGATATCGGTGGATTAACAGTAGAAACGGGATGGAGTAACGATAGTAAAGAAATGGAGTAACAGTAGTAAAGGAATGGAGTAACGGTAGTAAAGGGATGTAGTAACAGTGGTAAAGGGATGGAGTAACATTAGTAAAGGGATGGAGTAACAATAGAAAATGGATGGATGAACAGTAGAAAGGAATGAAGTTACATGGTAAAGAGATGTAGTAACAAGAGTAAGGGATGGATTAAAAGTAGAAACGGGATAGAGTAACGGTAGTAAAGGAATGTAAGAACAGTAGTAAAGGGATGGAGTAACGGTAGTAAAGGGATGTAGTAACAGTAGTAAAGGGATGGAGTAACGGGAGTAAAGGAATGTAGTAACAGTAGTAAAGGGATGGAGTAACGGTAGTAAAGGGATGTGGTAACAGTAGTAAAGGGATGGAGTAACGGTAGCAAAGGGATGGAGTAACGGCAGTAAAGGGATGGAGTAACAGTAGTAACGGGATGGAATAACGGTTGTAAAGGGATAGAGTAACAGTAGTAACGGGATGGAGTTATGGTAGTAAAGGATGTAGTAACAGTAGTAACGGTAGTAAAGGGATGTAGTAACAGTAGTAAAGGGATGGAGTAACGCTAGTAAGGGGATGGAGTAACAGTAGTAACGGGATTATTAACAGTAGTAACGGGATGGAGTAACGGTAGTAAAGGAATTTAGTAACAGTAGTACAGGGATGGAGTAACGGTAGTAAAGGGATGTAGGAACAGTTGTAAAGGGATGGAATAACGGTAGTAGAAGGTTGAGATATCGGTGGATTAACAGTAGAAACGGGATGGAGTAACGATAGTAAAGAAATGGAGTAACAGTAGTAAAGAAATGGAGTAACAATAGTAAATGAAAGGAGTAACGGTAGTAAAGGGATGTAGTAACAGTGGTAAAGGGATGGAGTAACATTAGTAAAGGGATGGAGTAACAATAGAAAATGGATGGATGAACAGTAGAAAGTAATGAAGTTACATGGTAAAGAGATGTAGTAACAAGAGTAAGGGATGGATTAAAAGTAGAAACGGGATAGAATAACGGTAGTAAAGGAATGTAAGAACAGTAGTAAAGGGATGGAGTAACGGTAGTAAAGGGATGTAGTAACAGTAGTAAAGGGATGGAGTAACGGTTGTAAAGAAATGTAGTAACAGTAGTAACGGGATGGAGTAACGGTAGTAAAGGGATGGAGTAACAGTAGTAACGGGATGGAGAAACGGTAGTAAAGGGATTTAGTAACAGTATTAAAGGGATGTAGTAACAGTAGTTAAGGGATAGAATAACGGTAGTCAAAGGATGGAGTAAGAGTAGTAAAGAGATAGAGAAATGGTAGTAGAAGGTTGAGATATCGGTGGATTAACAGTAGTAACGGGATGGAGTAATTCCAGCCGATTGGTGGCCTAAGTAAGTAATCTTTGGAAGTTGTCAAATTTAGTCACTTGAGTTCAAGTTGTCGTTATGGACAGGGACGTGTAGGATCCTTGAAAGTAATATGGCATAGTGTGAGACGGGGCTTTGGGGTTCTAGTTCCTAGGTATAAATGAAGAGTGTCTGTAGGCTTACCCAAGGTTTTAGCCGATTGTTTGATTACATGATGACATCTATACAATATGATTCTACTGTGTTATAGCAATAACTCCTATAAGGCGTCATCTAACAATCTCGAACCAATGAGTTTTTTGTAAGCCTTGACTGGATCGTTTTTTGCAATTTACAGTTTCACTCTAGCTGTTAAAGCTTTTAATTTACTGGTTTCATAAAAGGAGTCATTAGACAATTTTTTTGACAATAAAACAATTTGCAGGCCTTCCCCTGTGATTATTTTAGCAACTTAGTTTGACTGTTATAGTTTTGTAATTTAAACAAAAACCTTACTTTTTTCTGAAATCGTCTTTAAAGGGCAATAATTCCTATAAAAAGTTCTTTGAAAATTGTGGACCAAATAAGTGATTTGTAGTTCTTGTCTTGCTGATCCGTTTAGCAAATTTACAGTTTCACTTTCACTCTAGCTGTCAACGCTTTTAAGTTCAGTGGCAATTCAATGTCATTAAAGGACAATAATTTCTATAGGAGTCATCAGACAACTTTCATACATTGTTTGCTGTTTTCTATTTTACACTAGGTACTATAGCTTTTGATTTCTATGGTAACAAGCCAAGTTCGTTCAAGCATGAAGTATTGGGCGCAGCCCTACATAATTTTGCCAGTGAAGAGATCATGTTATAACTGTTTAAAAAATATGATGAAGATGTTATCTTCATAAAAAAGCTTCAGAGCAAAGGTAAATCCGAGGTTGAACAGACGAACGGACGAAAATCTACAAGTCCCCCAACTTGCGTTGACCCAATGTTCCATGTTAGGCAACAGCGGGCATAGATCAACGGCCCAGATAGAAATCCGAAACTAGGTATCATAGGGTGATTGTGGAAAAAAATTGCCCAAGTGGTTCCAGAGGAGATTATTGAAAAAAATCGCGTCTGAAATGGCCGCGTTACAAAGCAATTGCCTTAATTGTTGGAAGAAGGTTTTTGGTCTGTGTAAAACATGTAGGAGTTGATTACACAAAATAGGTGCCGTCTTCTGCAATTGTTCTAAAAAATGACTAAGTTCTCAAATCTGGAAAATTAGGAACAATTCCATAATAGCAAGTGCACAACTTCAATACATGAGTTATCTTTCTGTGAAGTTTCAGAGATCTGGGTTTAAAAGTGTAGGAGTTGATTACACAAAATATATACACCAATTTCCCCACCCGCCCACCTGACTTCACTATACTAAAACCCGGGTTTGCACTTCGCGCAACTCGGCCAAAAACGAATGGACGATGGTCGCCGCCGTAGTGTTCTCCTCAAGCCTTTTTAGCACCGCTGTACCGCGGCGCCTTTATTTTTTTTTACCGCGGTGCTATAATTTCATGCCGCCGTTCTATCCAAAACACTAACACTTGGTCACTATTTCCTTTTGTATTGTTTATTTAAGGGATTAAAGCTTCACCTAGTAACATAATGCGAAATGGCTGAATAGGCCAAATTGCCTGTTACCGTTAGATTCATTAAATAGCTAAGATTAGTTTATCATCTCTACACTTCACGGATGTGAATAAAATGTGACAAAATAACTAAAAATTGTAATAGTTTCCTACATTTTATGTGGGAAATGTAACTGAAAACTTGCACTTAAAATTTCCCCAACCAAAAATTGCATGCAAATATGGAGGTAACTGCAATTTATGAATTCCAGAAGAAATCTTAGTAAATTTTAATTGTTTATTCTATTATTTTAGCAGAAACTAGTAATAAAATATTCCAATTAGTCCACTGTTTGAATTTTAATTGAGGCCCATCTGAAAAATGGGTGCTAGTGACTTTTGTCAACCTGAAGAGACATTTCAGAACCAAAAGTTGATGGCTTTGTAGGGGAAATTTGTCCTAGTCATACACATATGGTTGCTAGGGACTTTTGTTAACCGAAAGTGACTTTAAGAACGTAAGTTTCTAACCAAAATGGAAGTTTATGCCGTTTCAAGGTCAAGTCTTCAGATGATTATTTTCGATAATATGCAATAAATTTGTCTCAACAGTTGCATTACGTTTACCATTCATCAGTTTTCATCTATCTGTTATAGTTGCGGAGATTATTCGATAACAAAGTTTTTGATGTTTGGGGAGATAACTCTGTAAAGAATGACGTTTTAGTTTCACTGTAGTGACTATAAATAGTCATTGGGTACACAATACTTGTCGTTTTGGTAGTACCAAAATGGTATGTCACGTACTTTTTCTACGGTGTGATTTGGAAAATTGGCAGAAAAGAACCATAATAATAATAATAATCCAAAGAAAATCAATAAGATCTTCCAATTGAAAATGGGAAAGACTAACAGTTTTACTCCATCATATTACTTACTACCTTATCACTTTAATGACTTTACTGCTTATTATTCCATGCCGCTACTAACATACTACATCACTTTACCACCCACTTTTTCATTCAGTTGCTACAGTTACTCTTTCACTATACTACCTACTATTCCATTCCTTTACTACTGTCACTCCATCACTTTACTACCCATTTTTTCATTCAGTTACTACAGTTACTCTTTCACTATACTACCTACTATTCCATTCCGTTACTACTGTTACTCCATCACTTTACTACCTACTATTGCATTCCGTTACTACTGTTCATCATCAATTTACCACCTACTTTCTATTCCGTTATTACCGTTCTTCAATCACTTTACTACCTACTTTGTCATTCCGTTACAACCGTTACTCCATCACTTTACTACCCAATTTTCATTCCGTTACTACCGTTTCTCTATCATTTTACTACCTATAACCCATCACTTTACTCTCTATTATTCCATTAAATTACTACTGTTTACTACATATTATTACATTAAATTACTACTCTTTACTACCTACTTTTTCATTCGATTACTACTGTTAATCATTTCACTACCTTTCCTCCATCAGTTACTACGCACTTTTACATTACGTCACTACTGTTACCCCATCACTTTACTACCTGCACTTCATCACGTTAATGCCATTACACAATCACTTAAATGCCATTACTCCATCATATTACTACCTTATCACTTTCATGACTTTACTGCTTATTATTCCATGCCGTTACTACCATTACTACATCACTTTTCTACCCACTTTTTCATTCAATTTCTGCCGTTTATCTTTCATTTTACTACCATTACTCAATCACTTTACTACCAACTTTTTCATGCTGTTACTACCATTACCCATCACTTTACTACCTTTACTCAATCACTTTACTTCTTACTATTCCATTCCGTTACTAATGTCACTCCATCACTTTTCTACGCACTTTTCTATTCAATTACAACCGTTTATCTTTCATTTTACTACCATTACTCCATCACTTTACTTCCAACTTTGTAATTCCGTTAATACCTTTACTCCATCACTTCACTGCCTATTACTAGTATTCCATTAAATTACTACAGCTGCTCCATCACTTTACTACCCAATATTGCATTCCGCTACTATTTTTCATCATCATTTTGTCACCTACTTTTTCATTCCGTTACTAACGTTTATCCGTCATTTTACTACCTTTTACCCATCACTTTACTACCTATTATTCTATTAAATTACTATTGTTTACTACCTACTTTTTCATTTCTTTACTACTGTTACTCAATCATTTCACTACCTTTTCTCCTTCATTTACACCCACTTTTACATTCTGTCACTACTGTTTCTCCATCACATTACTACCCACTTTTTCATTCATTTTCTGCAGTTTATCTTTCATTT
The DNA here is from genome assembly GCA_944474755.1 of Limnoperna fortunei. Classification (NCBI taxonomy): domain Eukaryota; kingdom Metazoa; phylum Mollusca; class Bivalvia; order Mytilida; family Modiolidae; genus Limnoperna; species Limnoperna fortunei. Next base: position 58,652,594 of record OX104124.1, read on the forward strand.
TACTACCATTACTCCATCACTTTACTACCAACTTTGTCATTCCGTTAATACCTTTACTCCATCACTTTACTACCTATTATTCCATTAAATTACTACTGTTACTCCATCACTTTAATACTTATTATTCCATTAAATTACTACTGTTACTCCATCACTTTACTAACCACTTTTTTATACTGTTATTGCCATTACTCCGTCATTTTACTACCTTACTCCATCATCTCACTACCTACCATTTCTTTCTGTCACTACCATTACTCCATCATTTTAATACCATTACTACATCACTTTCCCACCCACTTTTACATTCCGTTACTACCGTTATACCATCGCTTTAATTCCTACTATTCCCTCCGTTGCTACTGTCACTCCATCACATTACTACCCATTTTTTTCATTCCGTTACTACCGTTTCTCAATTATTTTACTACCATTACTCTCTCACTTTACTAACTACTATTCCATTCCATACTCCATCACTTTATTACCCACTTTTTCATTCAGTTACTACAGTTACTCTTTCACTATACTACCTTCTATTCCATTCCGTTACTACTGTTACTCCATCACTTTACTACCTACTATTGCATTCCGTTACTACTGTTCATCATCATTTTACCACCTACTTTCTATTCCGTTATTGCCGTTCTTCAATCACTTTACTACCTACTTTGTCATTCCGTTACAACCGTTACTCCATCACTTTACTACCCAATTTTCTTTCTGTTACTACCGTTTCTCTATCATTTTACTATCCATAACCCATCACTTTACTACCTATTATTCCATTAAATTACTACTGTTTACTACCTATTGTTACATTAAATTACTACTGTTAACTACCTACTTTTTCATTCGATTACTACTGTTAATCATTTCACTACCTTTCCTACATCTGTTACTACCCACTTTACACTACGTCACTACTGTTACTCCATCACTTTACTATCTTTACTTCATCACTTTGATGCCATTACACAATCACTTTGATGCCATTACACAATCACTTTGATGCCATTACACAATCACTTTACTGTCATTACTCCATAATATTACTGCCTTATCACTTTCATGACTTTACTGCTTATTATTCCATGCCGTTACTACCATTACTACATCACTTTACTACCCACTTTTTCATTCAGTTTCTGCCGTTTATCTTTCATTTTACTACCATTACTCCATCACTGTACTACCAACTTTTCCATGCCGTTACTACGATTACCCCATCACTTTACTACTTTTACTCAATCACTTTACTTCTTACTATTCCATTCCGTTACTAATGTCACTCCATCACTTTTCTACACACTTTTCTCTTCAATTACTAATGTTTATCTTTCATTTTTCTACCATTACTCCATCACTTTACTTCCAACTGTGTCATTACGTTACTACCGTTGCTCCATCTCTTTATTACTTGTACTGCATCACTTTACTACCTATTATTCTATTAAATTACTACTTTTACTCCATCACTTTACTAACCATTTTTTTATTCCGTTACTACCATTACTGCATCATTTTACTACCCTTACTCCATCACTTTCCTACTTACTATTCCATTCTGTTACTACCGTTATTCCATGATTTAACTACCATTACTCTATCACTTTACTTACCACTTTTTCATTCCTTTATTACCATTACCCAGTCATCTTATTACCATAACTCCATCACTTTATCATCTACTGTTGAATTCCGTTGCTACTGTTACTCCATCACTTTACTACCAATTTTTTCATTCCGTTACAACCGATAGTCCATATTTTACTACCGTTACTACATTACTTTACTACCCACTTTTTTGTGCGGTTAATACCGTAACCCCTTTATTTTACTACAATTAATCCATCACTTTACTAACTTCTATTCATTTCCGTTACTACCTTTAGCCCATGACTTTACTACCTACTATTCCATTCCGTTACTACCTTTAGCCCATGACTTTACTACCTACTTTTCCAATCCGTTACTATGATTTCTGCATCACTTTACTTCCTACTATTCCATTCCATTACTACCATTTCTTCATCCCTTTATAACTTACTATTCCATTCCGTTACTAGTATTAGTCCATCACTTTACTAACTAATTAAATTCCATTCCGTTACTACCTTTAAGACATGACTTTACTACCCACTGTTATATGCCCTTACTACAATCAACCTGATATTTAATTCATCATTTTACTTGCCATTTTTTCATTCCCTTACTACTGTTACTCCATCACTTTACTACCTACTATTCCATGACTTTACTACCATTACTCGATCACTTTACTTCCTTTGCTCCATTTCTTTACTACCTACTATTTCGTTCCGTTACTACCATTACTGCATCACTTTACTACCTACTATTCCATTCCGTTACTACCATTACTCCATCACTTTACTACCTACTATTCCATTCCGTTACTACCATTACTCCATCACTTTACTACCTACTATTCCAATCCGTTACTACCATTACTGCATCACTTTACTACCTAATATACCATTCTGTTACTACCATTATACCATTACTTTACTTCCCACTATTCCATTCCGTTACTACCATTACTCCATCACTTTACTACCTACTATTCCATTCCGTTACTACCATTACTTTATCACTTTATTACCTACTATTCCATTCCGTTACTACCATTACTTTATCACTTTACTACCGTAACTACCATTACTATATCACTTTACTACCTACTATTTCATTACGTTACTACCATTACTTTATCACTTTACTACCTTTTATTCCAATCCGTTACTACCATTACTCCATTACTTTACTACCTCCTATTCCATTCCGTTACTAACATTACTCCATTACTATACTACCTACTATTCCATTCCGTCACTACCATTACTCCATCACTTTACTATCTACAATTCCATTCCGTTACTACCATTACTCCATCACTTTACTACCTACTATTCCATTCCATTACTACCATTACTTTATCACTCTACTACCTACTATTCCAATCCGTTACTACCATTACTCCATCACTTTACTACCTACTATTCCATTCCGTTACTACCGTTACTTTATCACTTTACTACCTACTATTCCAATCAGTTACTACCATTACTTTATCACTTTACTACCTACTATTCCATTCTGTTACTACCATTACTTTATATAACTTTACTACCTACTATTCCATTCCGTTACTACCATTACTCCATCACTTTACTACCTACTATTCCATTCCGTTACTACCATAATTCCATCACTTTACTACCTACTTTTCCATTCCATTACTACCATTACTTTATCACTCTACTACCTACTATTCCAATCCGCTACTACCATTACTCCATCACTTTACTACCTACTATTCCATTCCGTTACTACCATTACTTTATCAATTTACTACCTACTATTCCAATCAGTTACTACCATTACTTTATCACTTAACTACCTACTATTCTATTTCGTTAGTACCATTACTCCATCATTTTACTACCTACTATCCATTCCGTTAGTACCATTTCTGAATCACTTTACTACCTAGTATTCCATTCCGTTACTACCATTACTTTATAAAACTTTACTACCTACTATTCCATTCCGTTACTACCATTACTCCATCACTTTACTACCTACTATTCCATTCCGTTACTACCATAATTCCATCACTTTACTACCTACTTTTCCATTCCATTACTACCATTACTTTATCACTCTTCTTCCTACTATTCCAATCCGTTACTACCATTACTCCATCACTTTACTACCTACTATTCCATTCCGTTACTTTCATTACTTTATCACTTTACTACCTACTATTCCAATCAGATACTACCATTACTTTATCACTTAACTACCTACTATTCTATTCCGTTAGTACCACTACTCCATCATTTTACTACCTACTATCAATTCCGTTACTACCAATTCTGAATCACTTTACTACCTACTATTCCATTCCGTTACTACCATTACTTTCTCATTTTACTACCTACTCTTCCATTCCGTTACTACCATTACTTTATCGCTTTACTACCTAGTATTCCATTCCGTTACTACCATTACTTCATCACTTTACTACCTACTATTCCAATCCGTTACTACCATTACTTTATCACTTTACTACCTACTATTCCAATCCGTTACTACCATTACTATACCACTTTACTACCTACTATTCCAATCCGTTACTACCATTACTCCATAACTTTACTACCTACTATTCCATTCCGTTACTGCCATTATTTCATCACTTTACTAAGTACTATTCCATTCCGTTACTACCATTACTATATCACTTTACTACCTACTATTCCATTCCGTTACTACCATTACTCCATCACTTTACTACCTACTATTCCATTCCATTACTACCATTACTTAATCACTATACTACCTACTATTCCAATCCGTTACTACCATTACTCCATCACTTTACTACCTACTATTCCATTCCGTTACTACCATTACTTTATCACTTTACTACCTACTATTCCATTCCGTTACTACCATTACTATATCACTTAACTACCTACTATTCCAATCCGTTACTAACTACCATTACTCCATCACTTTACTACCTACTATTCCAATCCGTTAATACCATTACTTTATCACTTTACTACATACTATTCCATTCCGTTACTACCATTACTGTATCATTTTACTACCTACCGTTTCTATCCGTTACTAAAATTACTATATCACGTTACTACCTAGTATTAAATTCCGTTACTACCATTACTATATCACTTTACTACCTACTATTCCAATCCGTTACTACCATCACTCCATTACTTTACTACCTACCACTATTCCATTACGTTACTACCATTACTCCAGAACTTTACTAGCTACTATTCCATTCTGTTACTACCATTACTTTATCACTTTACTACCTACTATTCCATTCCGTCACTACCATTACTCAATCACTTTACTACCTACTATTCCATTCCGTTACTACCATTACTGCATTACTTTACTACCTACTATTCCATTCCGTTACTACCATTACTCCATCAATTTATTACCTACTATTCCATTCCATTACTACCATTACTCCATTACTGTACTACCTACTGTTTCATTCCGTTATTACCATTACGCTATCACTTTACTACCTTCTATTACATTCCGTTACTACCATTACTGCATCACTTTACTACCTACTATTCCATTCCGTTACTACCATTACTTTATCAGTTTACTACCTACTATTCCAATTCGTTACTACCATTACTTTATCACTTTACTACCTACTATTCCATTCCGATACTACCATTACTTTATCACTTTACTACCTACTATTCCAATCCGTTACTACCATTACTACATCACTTTACTACCTACTATTCCAATCCGTTAGTACCATTATTCCATCACTTTACTACCGACTATTCCAATTTGTTACTACCATTACTCCATCACTTTACTACCTATTATTCCATTCCGTTACTACCTATTATTCCATTCCGTTACTACAATTACTTTATCACTTTACTACCTACTATTCCTATCCGTTACTACTATTACTATGTCATTTTACCACCTACTATTCCATTCCGTTATTGCCATTACTTTATCACTTTACTACCTACTATTCCATTCCGTTACTACCATTACTTCATCACTTTACTACCTACTATTCCAATCCGTTACTACCATTACTACATCACTTTACTACCTACTATTCCAATCCGTTACTACCATTACTCCATCACTTTACCACCTACTATTCCAATCCGTTACTACCATTACTCCATCACTTTACTACCTACTATTCCATTCTGTTACTACCATTACTTTATCACTTTACTACCTACAATTCCAATCCGTTACTACCATTACTATATAACTTTACTACCTACTATTCCAATACGTTACTACCATTTCTATATCACTTTACTACCTAGTATTCCATTCCGTAACTACCATAACTTTATCACTTTACTAGCTACTATTCTAATCCGTTACTACAATGACTCCATCACTTTACTACCTACTATTCCATTCCGTTTCTACCATTACTTTATCACTTTACTGTCTACTATTTCATTCCGTTACTACCATTACTATATCACTTTACTACCTACTATTCCATTCCGTTACTACCATAACTTTATCACTTTACAGCCTACTGTTTCATTCCGTTACTACCATTACTCCATCACTTTACTACCTACTATTCCATTCCGTTACTACCATTACTATGTCATTTTACTACCTACTATTCCAATCCGTTACTACCATTACTACATCACTTTACTACCTACTATTCCAATCCGTTACTACAATTACTCCATCACTTTACCACCTACTATTCCAATCCGTTACTACCATTACTCCATCACTTTACTACCTACTATTCCATTCCGTTACTACCATTACTTTATCACTTTACTACCTACTATTCCATTCCGTTACTTCCATTACTATATCACTTTACTACCTACTATCCCAGTACGTTACTACCATTACTATATCACTTTACTACCTAGTATTCCATTCGTAACTACCATAACTTTATCACTTTACTAGCTACTGTTCTAATCCGTTACTATCATGACTCCATCACTTTACTACCTACTATTCTAATCCGTTACCACCATTACTCCATTACTTTACTACCTACTATTCCATTCCGTTACTACCATTACACCATCACTTTACTACCTACTATTCCATTCCGTTAGTACCATTTCTGAATCACTTTACTACCTACTATTCCAATCGGTTACTACCATTACTCCATCACTTTACTACCTACTATTCCAATCCGTTACTACCTTTACTCCATCACTTTGCTACCTACTATTCCATTCTGTTACTACCATTACTTTATCACTTTACTACCTACTATTCCATTCCGTCACTACCATTACTCAATCACTTTACTACCTACTATTCCATTCCGTTACTACCATTACTGCATTTCTTTACTACCTCCTATTCCATTCCGTTACTACCATTACTCCATCAATTTATTACCTACTATTCCATTCCATTACTACCATTACTCCATTACTGTACAACCTACTGTTTCATTCCGTTATTACCATTGCGCTATCACTTTACTACCTTCTATTACATTCCGTTACTACCATTACTGCATCACTTTACTACCTACTATTCCATTCCGTTACTACCATTACTTTATCAGTTTACTACCTACTATTCCAATTCGTTACTACCATTACTTTATCACTTTACTACCTACTATTCCATTCCGTTACTACCATTACTTTATCACTTTACTACCTACTATTCCAATCCGTTACTACCATTACTACATCACTTTACTACCTACTATTCCAATCCGTTACTACCATTACTCCATCACTTTACTACCTACTATTCCATTTTGTTACTACCATTACTCCATCACTTTCCTACCTATTATTCCATTCCGTTACTACCTATTATTCCATTCCGTTACTACAATTACTTTATCACTTTACTACCTACTATTCCTATCCGTTACTACTATTACTATGTCATTTTACTACCTACTATTCCATTCCGTTATTGCCATTACTTCATCACTTTACTACCTACTATTCCATTCCGTTACTACCATTACTACATCACTTTACTACCTACTATTCCAATCCGTTACTACCATTACTATATCACTTTACTACCTACTATTCCAATCCGTTACTACAATTACTCCATCACTTTACCACCTACTATTCCAATCCGTTACTACCATTACTCCATCACTTTACTACCTACTATTCCATTCCGTTACTACCATTACTTTATCACTTTACTACCTACAATTCCAATCCGTTACTACCATTACTATATCACTTTACTACCTACTATTCCAATACGTTACTACCATTTCTATATCACTTTACTACCTAGTATTCCATTCCGTAACTACCATAACTTTATCACTTTACTAGCTACTATTCTAATCCGTTACTACAATGACTCCATCACTTTACTACCTACTATTCCATTCCGTTACTACCATTACTTTATCACTTTACTGTCTACTATTTCATTCCGTTACTACCATTACTATATCACTTTACTACCTACTATTCCATTCCGTTACTACCATAACTTTATCACTTTACAACCTACTGTTTCATTCCGTTACTACCATTACTCCATCACTTTACTACCTACTATTCCATTCCGTTACTACCATTACTTTATCACTTTACTACCTACTATTCCAATCCGTTACTACCATTACTACATCACTTTACTACCTACTATTCCAATCCGTTACTACAATTACTCCATCACTTTACCACCTACTATTCCAATCCGTTACTACCATTACTCCATCACTTTACTACCTACTATTCCATTCTGTTACTACCATAACTTTATCACTTTACTACCTACAATTCCATTCCGTTACTTCCATTACTATATCACTTTACTACCTACTATCCCAGTACGTTACTACCATTACTATATCACTTTACTACCTAGTATTCCATTCGTAACTACCATAACTTTATCACTTTACTAGCTACTGTTCTAATCCGTTACTATCATGACTCCATCACTTTACTACCTACTATTCTAATCCGTTACCACCATTACTCCATTACTTTACTACCTACTATTCCATTCCGTTACTACCATTACACCATCACTTTACTACCTACTATTCCATTCCGTTAGTACCATTTCTGAATCACTTTACTACCTACTATTCCAATCGGTTACTACCATTACTCCATCACTTTACTACCTACTATTCCAATCCGTTACTACCTTTACTCCATCACTTTGCTACCTACTATTCCAATCCGTTACGACCATTACTCCATCACTATACTACCTACTATTCCATTCCGTTACTACCAGTACTTTATCACTTTACTGTCTACTATTTCATTCCGTTACTAAAATTACTATATCACTTTACTACCTACTATTCCATTCCGTTACTACCATAACTTTATCACTTTACTACGTACTATTCCAATCCGTTACTACCATTACTATATCACTTTACTACCTACTATTCCAATCCGTTACTACCATTACTCCATCACTTTACTACCTACTGTTCCATTCCGTTACTACCATTACTTTATCACTTTACTTCCTACAATTCCAATCCGTTACTACCATTACTATATCACTTTACTACCTACTATTCCTATCCGTTACTACCATTACTATGTCATTTTTTTACCTACTATTCCATTCCGTTATTGCCATTACTTTATCACTTTACTACCTACTATTCCATTCCGTTACTACCATTACTTCATCACTTTACTACCTACTCTTCCAATCAGTTACTACCATTACTACATCACTTTACTACCTACTATTCCAATCCGTTACTACAATTACTCCATCCCTTTACTACCTACTATTCCAATCCGTTACTACCATTACTCCATCACTTTACTACCAACTATTCCATTCTGTTACTACCATACTTTATCACTTTACTACCTACAATTCCATTCCGTTACTACCATTATTATATCACTTAAGTACCTACTATTCCAATACGTTACTACCATTACTATATTACTTTACTACCTAGTATTCCATTCCGTAACTACCATGACTTTATCACTTTACTAGCTACTATTCTAATCCGTTACTACCATTACTCCATCACTTTACTACCTACTATTCTAATCCGTTACTACAATTACTCCATCACTTTACTACCTACTATTCCATTCCGTTACTACCATTACTTTATCACTTTACTACCTACTATTCCATTCCGTTAGTACCATTCCTGAATCACTTTACTACCTACTATTCCAATCCGTTACTACCATTACTCCATCACTTTACTACCTACTATTCCAATCCGTTGCGACCATTACTCCATCACTTTACTACCTACTATTCCAATCCGTTACTACCATTACTTTATCACTTTACTATCTACTATTCCATTCCGTTACTACCATTACTATATCACTTTACGACCTACTATTCCATTCCGTTACTACCATAACTTTATCACTTTACTACCTACTATTCCAATCCGTTACTACCATTACTTTATCACTTTACTACCTACTATTCCAATCCGTTACTTCCATTACTCCATCACTTTACTACTTACTATTCCATTCCGTTACTACCGTTACTTTATCACTTTACTACCTACTATTCCATTCCGAAACTACCATTACTATATCACTTTACTGCCTACTATTCCAATAAGTAACTACCATTACTATATCAATTTACTACCTAGTATTCCATTCCGTTACTACCATAACTTTATTACTTTACTACCTACTATTCCAATCCGTTACTACCATTACTTCATCACTTTACTACCTACTATTCCAATCCGTTACTACTATTACTACATCACTTTACTTCCTACTATTCCAATCCGTTACTACAATTACTCCATCATTTTCCCACCTACTATTCCAATCCGTTACTACCATTACTCCATCATTTTACTACCTACTATTCCATTCTGTTACTACCATTAGTTTATCACTTTACTACCTACAATTCCATTCGTTACTACCATTACTATATCACTTTACTACCTACTATTCCAATACGTTACTACCATTATTATATCACTTTACTACCTAGTATTCTATTCCGTAACTACCATAACTTTATCACTTTACTAGCTACTATTCTAATCCGTTACTACCATTACTCCATCACTTTACTACCTACTATTCCATTCCGTTACTACCATTACTTTATCACTTTACTACCTACTATTCCATTCCGTTAATACCATTACTATATCACTTTACTACCTACTATTCCAATCCGTTACTACCATTACTATATCACTTTACTACCTAGTATTCCATTCCGTAACTACCATAACTTTATCACTTTACTACCTACTATTCCATTCCGTTACTACCATTACTATATCACTTTACTACCTACTATTCCAATATGTTACTACCATTACTATATCACTTTACTACCTAGTATTCCATTCCGTAACTACCATAACTTTATCACTTTACTACCTACTATTCCAATCTGTTACTACCATTACTTCATCACTTTATTACCTACTATTCCAATCGGTTACTACCATTACTACATCACTTTACTACCTACTATTCCAATCCGTTACTACCATTACTCCATCATTTTACTACCTACTATTCCATTCTGTTACTACCATTACTTTATGACTTTACTACCTACAATTCCATTCCGTTACTACCATTACTATATCACTTTACTACCAACTATTCCAATACGTTACTACAATTACCATATCACTTTACTACCTAGTATTCCATTCCGTTACTACCATTACACCATCACTTTACTACCTACTATTCCATTCCGTTAGTACCATTTCTGAATCACTTTACTACCTACTATTCCAATCGGTTACTACTATTACTACATCACTTTATTACCTACTATTCCAATCCGTTACTACCATTACTCCATCACTTTACTACCTACTATTCCAATCTGTTACGACCATTACTCCATCAATTTACTACCTACTATTCCATTCCGTTACTACCATTACTTTATCACTTTACTATCTACTATTCCATTCCGTTACTACCATTACTATATCACTTTACTACCTACTATTTCAATCCGTTACTACCATTACTTTATCACTTTACTAACTACTATTCCAATCCGTTACTACCATTACTTTATCACTTTACTACCTACTATTCCAATCCGTTACTACCATTACTCCATCACTTTACTACCTACTATTCCATTCCGTTACTACCATTACTTTATCACTTTACTACCTACTATTCCATTCCGTTACTACCATAACTTTATCACTTTACTACCTACTATTCCAATCCGTTACTACCATTACTTCATCAATTTACTACCTACTATTCCAATCCGTTACTACCATTACTATATCACTTTACTACCTACTATTCCAATCCGTTACTACAATTACTCCATCACTTTACTACCTACTATTCCAATCCGTTACTACCATTACTCCATCATTTTACTACCTACTATTCCATTCTGTTACTACCATTAGTTTATCACTTTACTACCTACAATTCCATTCCGTTACTACCATTACTATATCACTTTACTACCTACTATTCCAATACGTTACTACCATTATTATATCACTTTACTACCTAGTATTCTATTCCGTAACTACCATAACTTTATCACTTTACTAGCTACCATTCTAATCCGTTACTATCATTACTCCATCACTTTACTACCTACTTTTCCATTCGGTTACTACCATTACTTTATCACTTTACTACCTACTATTCCATTCCGTTACTACCATTACTATATCACTTTACTACCTACTATTCCAATACGTTACTACCATTACTATATCACTTTACTACCTAGTATTCCATTCCGTAACTACCATAACTTTATCACTTTACTACCTACTATTCCATTCCGTTACTACCATTACTATATCACTTTACTACCTACTATTCCAATCCGTTACTACCATTACTATATCACTTTACTACCTAGTATTCCATTCCGTAACTACCATAACTTTATCACTTTACTACCTACTATTCCAATCCGTTACTACCATTAATTCATCACTTTACTACCTACTATTCCAATCGGTTACTACCATTACTACATCACTTTACTACCTACTATTCCAATCCGTTACTACCATTACTCCATCACTTTACTACCTACTATTCCATTCTGTTACTACCATTACTTTATGACTTTACTACCTACAATTCCATTCCGTTACTACCATTACTATATCACTTTACTACCAATTTTTTCATTCCGTTACAACCGATAGTCCATATTTTACTACCGTTACTACATTACTTTACTACCCACTTTTTTGTGCGGTTAATACCGTAACCCCTTTATTTTACTACAATTAATCCATCACTTTACTAACTTCTATTCATTTCCGTTACTACCTTTAGCCCATGACTTTACTACCTACTATTCCATTCCGTTACTACCTTTAGCCCATGACTTTACTACCTACTTTTCCAATCCGTTACTATGATTTCTGCATCACTTTACTTCCTACTATTCCATTCCATTACTACCATTTCTTCATCCCTTTATTACTTACTATTCCATTCCGTTACTAGTATTAGTCCATCACTTTACTAACTAATTAAATTCCATTCCGTTACTACCTTTAAGACATGACTTTACTACCCACTGTTATATGCCCTTACTACAATCAACCTGATATTTAATTCATCATTTTACTTGCCATTTTTTCATTCCCTTACTACTGTTACTCCATCACTTTACTACCTACTATTCCATGACTTTACTACCATTACTCGATCACTTTACTTCCTTTGCTCCATTTCTTTACTACCTACTATTTCGTTCCGTTACTACCATTACTGCATCACTTTACTACCTCCTATTCCATTCCGTTACTACCATTACTCCATCACTTTACTACCTACTATTCCATTCCGTTACTACCATTACTCCATCACTTTACTACCTACTATTCCAATCCGTTACTACCATTACTGCATCACTTTACTACCTAATATACCATTCTGTTACTACCATTATACCATTACTTTACTTCCCACTATTCCATTCCGTTACTACCATTACTCCATCACTTTACTACCTACTATTCCATTCCGTTACTACCATTACTTTATCACTTTATTACCTACTATTCCATTCCGTTACTACCATTACTTTATCACTTTACTACCGTAACTACCATTACTATATCACTTTACTACCTACTATTTCATTACGTTACTACCATTACTTTATAACTTTACTACCTTTTATTCCAATCCGTTACTGCCATTACTCCATTACTTTACTACCTCCTATTCCATTCCGTTACTAACATTACTCCATTACTATACTACCTACTATTCCATTCCGTCACCACCATTACTCCATCACTTTACTATCTACAATTCCATTCCGTTACTACCATTACTCCATCACTTTACTACCTACTATTCCATTCCATTACTACCATTACTTTATCACTCTACTACCTACTATTCCAATCCGTTACTACCATTACTCCATCACTTTACTACCTACTATTCCATTCCGTTACTACCGTTACTTTATCACTTTACTACCTACTATTCCAATCAGTTACTACCATTACTTTATCACTTTACTACCTACTATTCCATTCTGTTACTACCATTACTTTATATAACTTTACTACCTACTATTCCATTCCGTTACTACCATTACTCCATCACTTTACTACCTACTATTCCATTCCGTTACTACCATAATTCCATCACTTTACTACCTACTTTTCCATTCCATTACTACCATTACTTTATCACTCTACTACCTACTATTCCAATCCGCTACTACCATTACTCCATCACTTTACTACCTACTATTCCATTCCGTTACTACCATTACTTTATCAATTTACTACCTACTATTCCAATCAGTTACTACCATTACTTTATCACTTAACTACCTACTATTCTATTTCGTTAGTACCATTACTCCATCATTTTACTACCTACTATCCATTCCGTTAGTACCATTTCTGAATCACTTTACTACCTAGTATTCCATTCCGTTACTACCATTACTTTATAAAACTTTACTACCTACTATTCCATTCCGTTACTACCATTACTCCATCACTTTACTACCTACTATTCCATTCCGTTACTACCATAATTCCATCACTTTACTACCTACTTTTCCATTCCATTACTACCATTACTTTATCACTCTTCTTCCTACTATTCCAATCCGTTACTACCATTACTCCATCACTTTACTACCTACTATTCCATTCCGTTACTTTCATTACTTTATCACTTTACTACCTACTATTCCAATCAGATACTACCATTACTTTATCACTTAACTACCTACTATTCTATTCCGTTAGTACCACTACTCCATCATTTTACTACCTACTATCAATTCCGTTACTACCAATTCTGAATCACTTTACTACCTACTATTCCATTCCGTTACTACCATTACTTTCTCATTTTACTACCTACTCTTCCATTCCGTTACTACCATTACTTTATCGCTTTACTACCTAGTATTCCATTCCGTTACTACCATTACTTCATCACCTTACTACCTACTATTCCAATCCGTTACTACCATTACTTTATCACTTTACTACCTACTATTCCAATCCGTTACTACCATTACTATACCACTTTACTACCTACTATTCCAATCCGTTACTACCATTACTCCATAACTTTACTACCTACTATTCCATTCCGTTACTGCCATTATTTCATCACTTTACTAAGTACTATTCCATTCCGTTACTACCATTACTATATCACTTTACTACCTACTATTCCAATCCGTTACTACCATTACTCCATCACTTTACTACCTACTATTCCATTCCATTACTACCATTACTTAATCACTATACTACCTACTATTCCAATCCGTTACTACCATTACTCCATCACTTTACTACCTACTATTCCATTCCGTTACTACCATTACTTTATCACTTTACTACCTACTATTCCATTCCGTTACTACCATTACTATATCACTTAACTACCTACTATTCCAATCCGTTACTAACTACCATTACTCCATCACTTTACTACCTACTATTCCATTCCGTTAATACCATTACTTTATCACTTTACTACATACTATTCCATTCCGTTACTACCATTACTGTATCATTTTACTACCTACCGTTTCTATCCGTTACTAAAATTACTATATCACGTTACTACCTAGTATTAAATTCCGTTACTACCATTACTATATCACTTTACTACCTACTATTCCAATCCGTTACTACCATCACTCCATTACTTTACTACCTACCACTATTCCATTACGTTACTACCATTACTCCAGAACTTTACTACCTACTATTCCATTCTGTTACTACCATTACTTTATCACTTTACTACCTACTATTCCATTCCGTCACTACCATTACTCAATCACTTTACTACCTACTATTCCATTCCGTTACTACCATTACTGCATTACTTTACTACCTACTATTCCATTCCGTTACTACCATTACTCCATCAATTTATTACCTACTATTCCATTCCATTACTACCATTACTCCATTACTGTACAACCTACTGTTTCATTCCGTTATTACCATTACGCTATCACTTTACTACCTTCTATTACATTCCGTTACTACCATTACTGCATCACTTTACTACCTACTATTCCATTCCGTTACTACCATTTCTTTATCAGTTTACTACCTACTATTCCAATTCGTTACTACCATTACTTTATCACTTTACTACCTACTATTCCATTCCGTTACTACCATTACTTTATCACTTTACTACCTACTATTCCAATCCGTTACTACCATTACTACATCACTTTACTACCTACTATTCCAATCCGTTACTACCATTATTCCATCACTTTACTACCGACTATTCCAATTTGTTACTACCATTACTCCATCACTTTACTACCTATTATTCCATTCCGTTACTACCTATTATTCCATTCCGTTACTACAATTACTTTATCACTTTACTACCTACTATTCCTATCCGTTACTACCATTACTATGTCATTTTACTACCTACTATTCCATTCCGTTATTGCCATTACTTTATCACTTTACTACCTACTATTCCATTCCGTTACTACCATTACTACATCACTTTACTACCTACTATTCCAATCCGTTACTACCATTACTACATCACTTTACTACCTACTATTCCAATCCGTTACTACAATTACTCCATCACTTTACCACCTACTATTCCAATCCGTTACTACCATAACTCCATCACTTTACTACCTACTATTCCATTCTGTTACTACCATTACTTTATCACTTTACTACCTACAATTCCAATCCGTTACTACCATTACTATATAACTTTACTACCTACTATTCCAATACGTTACTACCATTTCTATATCACTTTACTACCTAGTATTCCATTCCGTAACTACCATAACTTTATCACTTTACTAGCTACTATTCTAATCCGTTACTACAATGACTCCATCACTTTACTACCTACTATTCCATTCCGTTTCTACCATTACTTTATCACTTTACTACCTACTATTCCAATCCGTTACTACCATTACTTTATCACTTTACTACCTACTATTCCATTCCGTTACTACCATAACTTTATCACTTTACAACCTACTGTTTCATTCCGTTACTACCATTACTCCATCACTTTACTACCTACTATTCCATTCCGTTACTACCATTACTATGTCATTTTACTACCTACTATTCCAATCCGTTACTACCATTACTACATCACTTTACTACCTACTATTCCAATCCGTTACTACAATTACTCCATCACTTTACCACCTACTATTCCAATCCGTTACTACCATTACTCCATCACTTTACTACCTACTATTCCATTGCGTTACTACCATTACTTTATCACTTTACTACCTACAATTCCATTCCGTTACTTCCATTACTATATCACTTTACTACCTACTATCCCAGTACGTTACTACCATTACTATATCACTTTACTACCTAGTATTCCATTCGTAACTACCATAACTTTATCACTTTACTAGCTACTGTTCTAATCCGTTACTATCATGACTCCATCACTTTACTACCTACTATTCTAAACCGTTACCACCATTACTCCATTACTTTACTACCTACTATTCCATTCCGTTACTACCATTACACCATCACTTTACTACCTACTATTCCATTCCGTTAGTACCATTTCTGAATCACTTTACTACCTACTATTCCAATCGGTTACTACCATTACTCCATCACTTTACTACCTACTATTCCAATCCGTTACTACCTTTACTCCATCACTTTGCTACCTACTATTCCATTCTGTTACTACCATTACTTTATCACTTTACTACCTACTATTCCATTCCGTCACTACCATTACTCAATCACTTTACTACCTACTATTCCATTCCGTTACTACCATTACTGCATTACTTTACTACCTCCTATTCCATTCCGTTACTACCATTACTCCATCACTTTACTACCTACTATTCCATTCCATTACTACCATTACTCCATTACTGTACAACCTACTGTTTCATTCCGTTATTACCATTACGCTATCACTTTACTACCTTCTATTACATTCCGTTACTACCATTACTGCATCACTTTACTACCTACTATTCCATTCCGTTACTACCATTACTTTATCAGTTTACTACCTACTATTCCAATTCGTTACTACCATTACTTTATCACTTTACTACCTACTATTCCATTCCGTTACTACCATTACTTTATCACTTTACTACCTACTATTCCAATCCGTTACTACCATTACTACATCACTTTACTACCTACTATTCCAATCCGTTAGTACCATTATTCCATCACTTTACTACCGACTATTCCAATTTGTTACTACCATTACTCCATCACTTTACTACCTATTATTCCATTCCGTTACTACCTATTATTCCATTCCGTTACTACAATTACTTTATCACTTTACTACCTACTATTCCTATCCGTTACTACTATTACTATGTCATTTTACTACCTACTATTCCATTCCGTTATTGCCATTACTTTATCACTTTACTACCTACTATTCCATTCCGTTACTACCATTACTTCATCACTTTACTACCTACTATTCCAATCCGTTACTACCATTACTACATCACTTTACTACCTACTATTCCAATCCGTTACTACAATTACTCCATCACTTTACCACCTACTATTCCAATCCGTTACTACCATAACTCCATCACTTTACTACCTACTATTCCATTCTGTTACTACCATTACTTTATCACTTTACTACCTACAATTCCAATCCGTTACTACCATTACTATATAACTTTACTACCTACTATTCCAATACGTTACTACCATTTCTATATCACTTTACTACCTAGTATTCCATTCCGTAACTACCATAACTTTATCACTTTACTAGCTACTATTCTAATCCGTTACTACAATGACTCCATCACTTTACTACCTACTATTCCATTCCGTTACTACCATTACTTTATCACTTTACTGTCTACTATTTCATTCCGTTACTACCATTACTATATCACTTTACTACCTACTATTCCATTCCGTTACTACCATAACTTTATCACTTTACAACCTACTGTTTCATTCCGTTACTACCATTACTCCATCACTTTACTACCTACTATTCCATTCCGTTACTACCATTACTATGTCATTTTACTACCTACTATTCCAATCCGTTACTACCATTACTACATCACTTTACTACCTACTATTCCAATCCGTTACTACAATTACTCCATCACTTTACCACCTACTATTCCAATCCGTTACTACCATTACTCCATCACTTTACTACCTACTATTCCATTCTGTTACTACCATTACTTTATCACTTTACTACCTACTATTCCATTCCGTTACTTCCATTACTATATCACTTTACTACCTACTATCCCAGTACGTTACTACCATTACTATATCACTTTACTACCTAGTATTCCATTCGTAACTACCATAACTTTATCACTTTACTAGTTACTGTTCTAATCCGTTACTATCATGACTCCATCACTTTACTACCTACTATTCTAATCCGTTACCACCATTACTCCATTACTTTACTACCTACTATTCCATTCCGTTACTACCATTACACCATCACTTTACTACCTATTATTCCATTCCGTTAGTACCATTTCTGAATCACTTTACTACCTACTATTCCAATCGGTTACTACCATTACTCCATCACTTTACTACCTACTATTCCAATCCGTTACTACCTTTACTCCATCACTTTGCTACCTACTATTCCAATCCGTTACGACCATTACTCCATCACTATACTACCTACTATTCCATTCCGTTACTACCAGTACTTTATCACTTTACTGTCTACTATTTCATTCCGTTACTAAAATTACTATATCACTTTACTACCTACTATTCCATTCCGTTACTACCATAACTTTATCACTTTACTACGTACTATTCCAATCCGTTACTACCATTACTATATCACTTTACTACCTACTATTCCAATCCGTTACTACCATTACTCCATCACTTTACTACCTACTGTTCCATTCCGTTACTACCATTACTTTATCACTTTACTTCCTACAATTCCAATCCGTTACTACCATTACTATATCACTTTACTACCTACTATTCCTATCCGTTACTACCATTACTATGTCATTTTTTTACCTACTATTCCATTCCGTTATTGCCATTACTTTATCACTTTACTACCTACTATTCCATTCCGTTACTACCATTACTTCATCACTTTACTACCTACTCTTCCAATCAGTTACTACCATTACTACATCACTTTACTACCTACTATTCCAATCCGTTACTACAATTACTCCATCCCTTTACTACCTACTATTCCAATCCGTTACTACCATTACTCCATCACTTTACTACCAACTATTCCATTCTGTTACTACCATACTTTATCACTTTACTACCTACAATTCCATTCCGTTACTACCATTATTATATCACTTAAGTACCTACTATTCCAATACGTTACTACCATTACTATATCACTTTACTACCTAGTATTCCATTCCGTAACTACCATGACTTTATCACTTTACTAGCTACTATTCTAATCCGTTACTACCATTACTCCATCACTTTACTACCTACTATTCTAATCCGTTACTATCATTACTCCATTACTTTACTACCTACTATTCCATTCCGTTACTACCATTACTCCATCACTTTACTACCTACTATTCCATTCCGTTAGTACCATTCCTGAATCACTTTACTACCTACTATTCCAATCCGTTACTACCATTACTCCATCACTTTACTACCTACTATTCCAATCCGTTGCGACCATTACTCCATCACTTTACTACCTACTATTCCAATCCGTTACTACCATTACTTTATCACTTTACTATCTACTATTCCATTCCGTTACTACCATTACTATATCACTTTACGACCTACTATTCCATTCCGTTACTACCATAACTTTATCACTTTACTACCTACTATTCCAATCCGTTACTTCCATTACTCCATCACTTTACTAATTACTATTCCATTCCGTTACTACCGTTACTTTATCACTTTACTACCTACTATTCCATTCCGAAACTACCATTACTATATCACTTTACTGCCTACTATTCCAATAAGTAACTACCATTACTATATCAATTTACTACCTAGTATTCCATTCCGTTACTACCATAACTTTATTACTTTACTACCTACTATTCCAATCCGTTACTACCATTACTTCATCACTTTACTACCTACTATTCCAATCCGTTACTACTATTACTACATCACTTTACTTCCTACTATTCCAATCCGTTACTACAATTACTCCATCATTTTCCCACCTACTATTCCAATCCGTTACTACCATTACTCCATCATTTTACTACCTACTATTCCATTCTGTTACTACCATTAGTTTATCACTTTACTACCTACAATTCCATTCGTTACTACCATTACTATATCACTTTACTACCTACTATTCCAATACGTTACTACCATTATTATATCACTTTACTACCTAGTATTCTATTCCGTAACTACCATAACTTTATCACTTTACTAGCTACTATTCTAATCCGTTACTACCATTACTCCATCACTTTACTACCTACTATTCCATTCCGTTACTACCATTACTTTATCACTTTACTACCTACTATTCCATTCCGTTAATACCATTACTATATCACTTTACTACCTACTATTCCAATACGTTACTACCATTACTATATCACTTTACTACCTAGTATTCCATTCCGTAACTACCATAACTTTATCACTTTACTACCTACTATTCCATTCCGTTACTACCATTACTATATCACTTTACTACCTACTATTCCAATATGTTACTACCATTACTATATCACTTTACTACCTAGTATTCCATTCCGTAACTACCATAACTTTATCACTTTACTACCTACTATTCCAATCTGTTACTACCATTACTATATCACTTTACTACCTACTATTCCAATACGTTACTACCATTATTATATCACTTTACTACCTAGTATTCTATTCCGTAACTACCATAACTTTATCACTTTACTAGCTACTATTCCAATCCGTTACTACCATTACTCCATCACTTTACTACCTACTATTCCATTCCGTTACTACCATTACTTTATCACTTTACTACCTACTATTCCATTCCGTTACTACCATTACTATATCACTTTACTACCTACTATTCCAATACGTTACTACCATTACTATATCACTTTACTACCTAGTATTCCATTCCGTAACTACCATAACTTTATCACTTTACTACCTACTATTCCATTCCGTTACTACCATTACTATATCACTTTACTACCTACTATTCCAATATGTTACTACCATTACTATATCACTTTACTACCTAGTATTCCATTCCGTAACTACCATAACTTTATCACTTTACTACCTACTATTCCAATCTGTTACTACCATTACTTCATCACTTTATTACCTACTATTCCAATCGGTTACTACCATTACTACATCACTTTACTACCTACTATTCCAATCCGTTACTACCATTACTCCATCATTTTACTACCTACTATTCCATTCTGTTACTACCATTACTTTATGACTTTACTACCTACAATTCCATTCCGTTACTACCATTACTATATCACTTTACTACCAACTATTCCAATACGTTACTACCATTACCATATCACTTTACTACCTAGTATTCCATTCCGTTACTACCATTACACCATCACTTTACTACCTACTATTCCATTCCGTAAGTACCATTTCTGAATCACTTTACTACCTACTATTCCAATCGGTTACTACTATTACTACATCACTTTATTACCTACTATTCCAATCCGTTACTACCATTACTCCATCACTTTACTACCTACTATTCCAATCTGTTACGACCATTACTCCATCAATTTACTACCTACTATTCCATTCCGTTACTACCATTACTTTATCACTTTACTATCTACTATTCCATTCCGTTACTACCATTACTATATCACTTTACTACCTACTATTTCATTCCGTTACTACCATAACTTTATCACTTTACTAACTACTATTCCAATCCGTTACTACCATTACTTTATCACTTTACTACCTACTATTCCAATCCGTTACTTCCATTACTCCATCACTTTACTACCTACTATTCCATTCCGTTACTACCATTACTTTATCACTTTACTACCTACTATTCCATTCCGTTACTACCATAACTTTATCACTTTACTACCTACTATTCCAATCCGTTACTACCATTACTTCATCAATTTACTACCTACTATTCCAATCCGTTACTACCATTACTACATCACTTTACTTCCTACTATTCCAATCCGTTACTACAATTACTCCATCACTTTACTACCTACTATTCCAATCCGTTACTACCATTACTCCATCATTTTACTACCTACTATTCCATTCTGTTACTACCATTAGTTTATCACTTTACTACCTACAATTCCATTCCGTTACTACCATTACTATATCACTTTACTACCTACTATTCCAATACGTTACTACCATTATTATATCACTTTACTACCTAGTATTCTATTCCGTAACTACCATAACTTTATCACTTTACTAGCTACCATTCTAATCCGTTACTATCATTACTCCATCACTTTACTACCTACTTTTCCATTCGGTTACTACCATTACTTTATCACTTTACTACCTACTATTCCATTCCGTTACTACCATTACTATATCACTTTACTACCTACTATTCCAATACGTTACTACCATTACTATATCACTTTACTACCTAGTATTCCATTCCGTAACTACCATAACTTTATCACTTTACTACCTACTATTCCATTCCGTTACTACCATTACTATATCACTTTACTACCTACTATTCCAATACGTTACTACCATTACTATATCACTTTACTACCTAGTATTCCATTCCGTAACTACCATAACTTTATCACTTTACTACCTACTATTCCAATCCGTTACTACCATTAATTCATCACTTTACTACCTACTATTCCAATCGGTTACTACCATTACTACATCACTTTACTACCTACTATTCCAATCCGTTACTACCATTACTCCATCACTTTACTACCTACTATTCCATTCTGTTACTACCATTACTTTATGACTTTACTACCTACAATTCCATTCCGTTACTACCATTACTATATCACTTTACTACCAACTATTCCAATATGTTACTACCATTACTATATCACTTTACTACCTACTATTCCATTCCGTTACTACCATTACACCATCACTTTACTACCTACTATTCCATTCCGTTAGTACCATTTCTGAATCACTTTACTACCTACTATTCCAATCGGTTACTACCATTACTACATCACTTTACTACCTACTATTCCAATCCGTTACTACCATTACTCCATCACTTTACTACCTACTATTCCAATCCGTTACGACCATTACTCCATCACTTTACTACCTACTATTCCATTCCGTTACTACCATTACTTTATCACTTTACTATCTACTATTCCATTCCGTTACTACCATTACTATATTACTTTACTACCTACTATTTCATTCCGTTACTACCATAACTTTATCACTTTACTAACTGCTATTCCAATCCGTTACTACCATTACTTTATCACTTTACTACCTACTATTCCAATCCGTTACTTCCATTACTCCAATACTTTACTACCTACTATTCCATTCCGTTACTACCATTACTTTATCACTTTACTACCTACTATTCCATTCCGTTACTACCATTACTATATCACTTTACTGCCTACTATTCCAATAAGTTACTACCATTACTATATCACTTTACTACCTAGTATTCCATTCCGTTACTACCATAACTTTATCACTTTACTACCTACTATTCCAATCCGTTACTACCATTACTTCATCAATTTACTACCTACTATTCCAATCCGTTACTACCATTACTACATTACTTTACTTCTTACTATTCCAATCAGTTACTACAATTACTCCATCACTTTACTACCTACTATTCCAATCCGTTACTACCATTACTCCATCACTTTACTACCAACTATTCCATTCTGTTACTACCATTACTTTATCACTTTACTACCTACAATTCCAATCCGTTACTACCATTACTATATCACTTTACTACCTACTATTTCATTCCGTTACTACCATAACTTTATCACTTTACTAACTACTATTCCCATCCGTTACTACCATTACTTTATCACTTTACTACCTACTATTCCAATCCGTTACTTCCATTACTCCATCACTTTACTACCTACTATTCCATTCCGTTACTACCATTACTTTATCACTTTACTACCTACTATTCCATTCCGTTACTACCATTACTATATCACTTTACTGCCTACTATTCCAATAAGTTACTACCATTACTATATCACTTTACTACCTAGTATTCCATTCCGTTACTACCATAACTTTATCACTTTACTACCTACTATTCCAATCCGTTACTACCATTACTTCATCAATTTACTACCTACTATTCCAATCCGTTACTACCATTACTACATCACTTTACTTCCTACTATTCCAATCCGTTACTACAATTACTCCATCACTTTACTACCTACTATTCCAATCCGTTACTACCATTACTCCATCATTTTACTACCTACTATTCCATTCTGTTACTACCATTAGTTTATCACTTTACTACCTACAATTCCATTCCGTTACTACCATTACTATATCACTTTACTACCTACTATTCCAATACGTTACAACCATTATTATATCACTTTACTACCTAGTATTCTATTCCGTAACTACCATAACTTTATCACTTTACTAGCTACTATTCTAATCCGTTACTACCATTACTCCATCACTTTACTACCTACTTTTCCATTCGGTTACTACCATTACTTTATCACTTTACTACCTACTATTCCATTCCGTTACTACCATTACTATATCACTTTACTACCTACTATTCCAATACGTTACTACCATTACTATATCACTTTACTACCTAGTATTCCATTCCGTAACTACCATAACTTTATCACTTTACTACCTACTATTCCATTCCGTTACTACCATTACTATATCACTTTACTACCTACTATTCCAATACGTTACTACAATTACTATATCACTTTACTACCTAGTATTCCATTCCGTAACTACCATAACTTTATCACTTTACTACCTACTATTCCAATCCGTTACTACCATTAATTCATCACTTTACTACCTACTATTCCAATCGGTTACTACCATTACTACATCACTTTACTACCTACTATTCCAATCCGTTACTACCATTACTCCATCACTTTACTACCTACTATTCCATTCTGTTACTACCATTACTTTATGACTTTACTACCTACAATTCCATTCCGTTACTACCATTACTATATCACTTTACTACCAACTATTCCAATATGTTACTACCATTACTATATCACTTTACTACCTAGTATTCCATTCCGTTACTACCATTACACCATCACTTTACTACCTACTATTCCATTCCGTTAGTACCATTTCTGAATCACTTTACTACCTACTATTCCAATCGGTTACTACCATTACTACATCACTTTACTACCTACTATTCCAATCCGTTACTACCATTACTCCATCACTTTACTACCTACTATTCCAATCCGTTACGACCATTACTCCATCACTTTACTACCTACTATTCCATTCCGTTACTACCATTACTTTATCACTTTACTATCTACTATTCCATTCCGTTACTACCATTACTATATCACTTTACTACCTACTATTTCATTCCGTTACTACCATAACTTTATCACTTTACTAACTACTATTCCAATCCGTTACTACCATTACTTTATCACTTTACTACCTACTATTCCAATCCGTTACTTCCATTACTCCATCACTTTACTACCTACTATTCCATTCCGTTACTACCATTACTTTATCACTTTACTACCTACTATTCCATTCCGTTACTACCATTACTATATCACTTTACTGCCTACTATTCCAATAAGTTACTACCATTACTATATCACTTTACTACCTAGTATTCCATTCCGTTACTACCATAACTTTAACACTTTACTACCTACTATTCCAATCCGTTACTACCATTACTTAAACAATTTACTACCTACTATTCCAATCCGTTACTACCATTACTACATCACTTTACTTCTTACTATTCCAATCAGTTACTACAATTACTCCATCACTTTACTACCTACTATTCCAATCCGTTACTACCATTACTCCATCACTTTACTACCAACTATTCCATTCTGTTACTACCATTACTTTATCACTTTACTACCTACAATTCCAATCCGTTACTACCATTACTATATCACTTTACTACCTACTATTCCAATACGTTACTACCATTATTATATCACTTTACTACCTAGTATTCTATTCCGTAACTACCATAACTTTATCACTTTACTAGCTACTATTCTAATCCGTTACTACCATTACTCCATCACTTTACTACCTACTATTCCATTCCGTTACTACCATTACTTTATCACTTTACTACCTACTATTCCATTCCGTTACTACCATTACTTTATCACTTTACTACCTACTATTCCATTCCGTTACTACCAATCCATTACTATATCACTTTACTACCTACTATTCCATTCCGTAACTACCATAACTTTATCACTTTACTACCCACTTTTCCAATCCGTTACTACCATTATTTCATCACTTTACTACCTACTATTCCAATCGGTTACTACCATTACTAAATCACTTTACTACCTACTATTCCAATCCGTTACTACAATTACTCCATCACTTTACTACCTACTATTCCAATCCGTTACTACCATTACTCCATCACTTTACTACCTACTATTCCATTCTGTTACTACCATTACTTTATCACTTTACTACCCACAATTCCATTCCGTTACTACCATTACTATATCACTTTACTACCTACTATTCCAATACGTTACTACCATTACTATATCACTTTACTACCTAGTATTCCATTCCGTAAATACCATAACTTTATCACTTTACTAGCTACTTTTCTAATCCGTTACTACCATTACTCCATCACTTTACTACCTACTATTCTAATCCGCTACTACCATTACTCCATTACTTTACTACCTACTATTCCATTCCGTTACTACCATTACTCCATCACTTTACTACCTACTATTCCATTCCGTTAGTACCATTTCTGAATCACTTTACTACCTACTATTCCAATCGGTTACTACAATTACTACATCATTTTACTACCTACAATTCCAATCCGTTACTACCATTACTCCATCACTTTACTACATACTATTCCAATCCGTTACGACCATTACTCCATCACTTTACTACCTACTAATCCATTCTGTTACTACCATTACTTTATCACTTTACTATCTACTATTCCATTCCGTTACTACTATTACTATATCACTTTACTACCTACTATTCCATTCCGTTACTACCATAACTTTATCACTTTACTACCTACTATTCCAATCCGTTACTACCATTACTATATCACTTTACTACCTACTATTCCAATCCGTTACTACCATTACTCCATCACTTTACTACCTACTATTCCGATCCGTTACTACCATTACTTTGTCACTTTACTACCTAATATTCCATTCCGTTACTACCATTTTTATATCACTTTACTACCTACTATTCCAATACGTTACTACTATTACTATATCACTTTACTACCTACTATTCCATTCCGTTACTACCATAACTTTATCACTTTACTACCTACTATTCCAATCCGTTACTACCATTACTATATCACTTTACTACCTACTATTCCAATCCGTTACTACCATTACTCCATCACTTTACTACCTACTATTCCAATCCGTTACTACCATTACTCCATCACTTTACTACCTACTATTCCGATCCGTTACTACCATTACTATGTCACTTTACTACCTACTATTCCATTCCGTAACTACCATAACTTTATCACTTTACTACCTACTATTCCAATCCGTTACTACCATTACTATATCACTTTACTACCTCTATTCCAATACGTTACTACAGTAACTATGTCACTTTACTACCTAGTATTCCATTACTTAACTACCATTGCTTTATCACTTTACTACCTACTATTCCATTCCGTTACTACCATAACTTTATCACTTTACTACCTACTATTCCAATCCGTTACTACCATTAATTCATCACTTTACTACCTACTATTCCAATCCGTTACTATCATTACTATATCACTTTACTACCCACTATTCTAATCCGTTACTACCATTACTCCATTACTTTACTACCTACAATTCCATTCCGTTACTACCATTACTCCATCACTTTACTACCTACTATTCCAATCCGTTAGTACCATTTCTGAATCACTTTACTACCTACTATTCTATTCCGTTACTACCATTACTACATCACTTTACTACCTACTATTCCATTCCGTTACTACCATTACTCCATCACTTTACTTCCTACTATTCCATTCCGTTACTACCATTACTTTATCACTTTACTATCTACTATTCCATTCCGTTACTACCATTACTATATCACTTTACTACCTACTATTTCATTCCGTTACTACCATAACTTTATCACTTTACTACCTACTATTCCAATCCGTTACTACCATTACTTTATCACTTTACTACCTACTATTCCAATCCGTTACTTCCATTACTCCATCACTTTACTACCTACTATTCCATTCCGTTACTACCATTACTTTATCACTTTACTACCTACTATTCCATTCCGTTACTACCATTACTATATCACTTTACTGCCTACTATTCCAATAAGTTACTACCATTACTATATCACTTTACTACCTAGTATTCCATTCCGTTACTACCATAACTTTATCACTTTACTACCTACTATTCCAATCCGTTACTACCATTACTTCATCAATTTACTACCTACTATTCCAATCCGTTACTACCATTACTACATCACTTTACTACCTACTATTCCAATCCGTTACTACAATTACTCCATCACTTTACTACCTACTATTCCAATCCGTTACTACCATTACTC
Organism: Limnoperna fortunei; assembly: GCA_944474755.1. Classification (NCBI taxonomy): domain Eukaryota; kingdom Metazoa; phylum Mollusca; class Bivalvia; order Mytilida; family Modiolidae; genus Limnoperna; species Limnoperna fortunei. Next base: position 58,682,541 of record OX104124.1, read on the forward strand.
CATCACTTTACTACCAAATATTCCATTCTGTTACTACCATTACTTTATCACTTTACTACCTACAATTCCAATCCGTTACTACCATTACTATATCACTTTACTACCTACTATTCCAATACGTTACTACCATTATTATATCACTTTACTACCTAGTATTCTATTCCGTAACTACCATAACGCAGCGATATTAAGGCACTTTCAGTCCCATTTTTTAAGTTGGAGTTATCCCCCTTTTGCGACGTCTGATTATGTACAATATGGCGGCCAACGACGTTCAGCGTCAATAGTTTCATTTTGTAAAGTCAATTTTAGATGAATCCAAAACAGTGTAATTTCAATTGGGTATGATTATATGAGTTACTCTTAAGTTAATTTATACTAAAATTATACGGTGTACCCATAATTTTTAATGAGATGACAAGTTTTTATCACCAGCAATAGTCGCGATTTCGCTCCACCCATTTATGGAAATTGACCAATCGGCAATCAGTCATTTTCAATTAGAAGCTTGAAGTCATTTGGCAGAGCACATGTTGCAGGTAAAAGAATGTCGAGTATTGTGCGACAAATAGAAGATGTTGACGATAAATGGTAAGTAATGCCATTTTATAGATTGGAGTAATATATGTTTTAATGCTGATTGACATTCAATAATATAAGTTATAACTGGATGGTTAATTTTTAGCATCAAAAATTGCGAGCTTACTAAGCAAGAAATTGTGGCAGATATTAGATAATATGATATTATTAGGTGATGATTGGCCTAGTTATTGGTCCTAGGCCTAGGGTTTCTGTATTGACCATGTCACAGTCAACAAGATGGCCAAGTACCAATATTTATAGAACTAGAAGTCATGTAATATCTTTATTGATTAACTAGTCCAAATCAATCAGCCCAATATACCAATATTGGACCAGTTAATTCTGTATTGGACTTGCTCAGCAAAATATATCATATCAACAGTTACTCTGCTATTAATGAATATAATAACTAAGTTAATTAGTATTTGCTAATTGTATCCCATCAATATTGAGGTATCGGATTGCATGGTATTTTTTCAACATCAAGTGGCAAAGAGAAGTTTCATCCTTTGTGTCCGAATAATATATTTGGAAACGTTAGTCAGTGCATGTTATGTTTAGTTCCATAACATTAAACCATAACATATACAATTAACATACAACAATAAACCAAACTACGGTATCTGTCTGACAGTTTTTTTCCTGACAAAATGGAAACTGCTTACCGCGTTGGGTCGAGTTTCAAACAGTCAGAAAATAGTCTTCTCTGCACTCGACGTCTCATTATATCAGAACTAGTTGCAACCAGTCTGAAAAGCTTGAATGAGTTTCAACTCGAGTCTTGACCTAGTCTCGTACACAAATTATCTATAACCCATCTAAAAAGACCAAGTTCCTACTAGTCTTAATATGTTATAAATCAGTCTTGACCAATTTAGGCTTTTTTATGTATCAGTTTGGTGCAAAAAGTTCCATCAATTTTTTTACAGGTTTTATTTAAGGTATATTTTTACAATAAAATGAACAAAAAATTTGTTTACTATTTTTTAAAACAGTGAAGGCCTAAAAAAAACTTCAACAGATATTGATTGTATTTTTATACAAATGCAAGTTCATGTTTACAATTATGTTAAAATGAAACTTTTGTTTAAAGTATTTGTGATTTTGTTTCTTTCTTTGATTAAATTGTAATTGATTCTGCCTCTGACGGGCACCTTCAATTGGTAAATAAAAATCTGTTCTGTTCTGTTCTGTTTAAAAAAAAGGAGGTATAATATCGTATTGGACATAAAAAATAGTTGTTAAACTAAAAAAGAATAAATTGCAAATAGTAAATATTTGATAATTGATAATAGTAAATTTGATAATTTGATTTGATAATAGTAATTTTTTGATAATTTAAAGTGGCATTAAGCAACATTCAAACAAAACAAGCAATATATATGCCTAATATTTTTAGTCCCTTCCTAGACCCCCTAAATCTAATGGTTGCTTTCTATTTACATGTATGCATGTTACACAATTACGTGTAGGATTGCGGGTACTGGTTTTTAACAATAAATTCCCAGATTTAAATAACATTCATCAATAACATTTATGGCATGTAAAAAGATTAAAAATCTAGATTCAATATTTTATTTACTCTCAACAAATATCACTACATGCAATCAAAGGCAAGGCTGTGGCAAGACCACTGATGTTTTTCCACCACTTTGGCTATAAATTATAATAAATTTTATTATTTTGACTGTTCCTAGACAATGTCAGCATTCTGTCAAAATAACACTTAACATACTAGTAAGAACGAGCATGATATACCCTATATACCAGATGCTCATATGTACTGGTATGGTTTACAAATCTACTTTCACTCTCAGTTTCAGTCCAAAAATAGTGCATGTCCTTAAATGACTCTAAACATTTCTTATGTTAAATTATATCCACTAAAACTTCATTCATCCTCGAGTTTCCTTTAAATATCAGCTTTCCAAAAATATCCAATGGTTTACATTCTATATAATAGTGAACTAATATAACCTCGGAACTGGATCCTGTTATTTGATGGTCCTACACCTAAAGATGTTTTGTTCATTTGTTCAACAAATTCTAAGAAATTGTTCTAATCTTAACTTATGTTTTTGGAAAACACCACCCCCCTTTTTTTCCTAAGAGAGATTAAAATTTTTGGAGTAATAATTTTATCGTTGGAAATACATTTCAATTAACTTTGAATATTATGTGCCTTGTCCACCAAGAGAAATATTTTGTATTGATGTACAGTTAAATGCTGCATCGTGGTGGTGTACTTCAATAATTACACCCCACGCAACGAAGATGCCGGCAGGGCTCAAGCTGGGTCAGAATTATAGGGAGAAGTCACTTCTGTTTTGGCTGACAGGGAGAAGTGTGGATAGAACAGGGAGAAGTGGGTGGACAACAGGGAGAAGGTGCATTATATGTCGTGAAAGCGCCCCGTTTACTTTGTTTGTTTTTAAATTAGTGTTGGAATTTGCATTTTTATTGTTGTATGTTTTTTTAGCAGTTTAATTTATTGAGGATAAAGTATCAAAGATTTGATTAATTATTCAGTATACTTATTTCACACATTTTCATAAATACATGTACATGTATTAAACATAACAATAAAAAAAGAATCAACTGTCACAAAACTGTTCATTAAAATAAATGTTTCTTTATCATTGATACACAATTTGATTGTTTTATAATGAAGTACAAATAGAACTAGAAGTAGAAAATTACATCATTGTGACACATTATACATTATGTAAAACTGTAAAATTCACTATTAATAGTATTTAAACATATTTAACTTAAATTTGTTTAAAGTAACTGCCAAAATACTATTTTTACTACGTTTCTACAATGCAAAACTCATTTCACCACTATCAGCGTAGTATATTTGCAATCTCCGACACCAAAGTCATATCTGCTCCGGAAATTTTCACGTTCTTGTGCTCTGAACTGGTTTCCGGTCGTATTTTAAACCTATGCTTTATATACGAAATAAAAGTTAAAAGGATACCAGTTCAACTTTGGCACAGAATAAACAAGACGTGGTAAAATTTGAAAGGCGACATTAGGCGATTCTACAAAATGAAAGGGCGACTTCACTTCGGTTTTGAAGATGATCGACGGCGAAGTGGGACCATGACAAGGCGACTTCTTCGCCCGAGTTGCCCTCCAACGCTTAAAAGAAACCCTCATAAGTTAAAGTTTTGTGAGCAAGAAAGAAAATAAAGCCAGCACAATAACTTGTTTTAAACTTGTCCCTCTAACTCAAAATTTACTTGTCTGAATAATGTGACTTGGCCAAACATTTGTACCCATATCATCATATGGCCACCTACTGAAATTTCGCCAATTTTCCTTTCTTGAGCAATGTACACTATGAATCCAAAGCATAGTGACAAGTATACTTAAAATTTGTTGCATTTATTTTAAAAAATTCTGCAATAATGATATTAAAGTATACTTTATTTACAAACAGCAAACATTCAATTCAAAGGATAAGAAGAAATTTTAGAATGGTTTGAACATCTATATCTGTATTATCCTGTAACACTTTTAGTTCCTGATCTGTCATTTAGTCTTAATTCATCCTGAATAACCAGAAAAGTCTGGGATGTCAAAAATATTTAACAATTTTGTATCATCATATGTATATTATCAAAATTATGTGTTATACATGTAAAGTCCAAGAAAAACCATTTAGTCGCTGCGTTAGCAACCAATAACAATAGGGGGTAGCAAGTGAAAGATTTAATTACCGTCTCCCATGGGAGACGGTATACATAGTCAAATGATGATCAGTCTTCGGAGTAAATGACTCTCTGATACTTGATTGGGTGGTGAACTAAATCTATAAATATTTTTCTCATTTCATTGGTTTACGTCAGGATCGCACTAGTATGTGTACTGAAATTTCGATATATTCTTAGGTCGAATCGGGGTTGTAATCAGTATTTTAGTGTAGTAATGTAACGTTCCACATATTGACTTCTATTTCATTCAATGCATTGGTCAGTGAACAATTAAAAGGTAAACATTGTACCAAAATCTCCCTACTTTTTAAAGCTGTTTGGGTTAGGAAAAAATATATGTTCTATATCTTTATTTTCGTTAATCAGTATTTTAGTGTAGTAATGTAACGTTCCACATATTGACTTCTATTTCATTCAATGCATTGGTCAGTGAACAATTAAAAGGTAAACATTGTACCAAAATCTCCCTACTTTTTAAAGCTGTTTGGGTTAGGAAAATATTATATGTTCTGTATCATTATTTTCGTTCTGATATTGATGCAAATTTAACAAAACATATTTTTACCGCTAATTTTGATCATTGTTGTTTAGGGAGTCAACTTTTAATTTTAATTATTTTTTAAAAAGCAAGTGACGACAGGCATTTAAATCTCTCAAGCACCATTGGATAATAGGTTAGCGTAAACAATGTCCTTACAAGGTACATGTACATTGTTTACCTATCTTACATATAAATTAAAAAAAACAGATACTTTAATAAATCCATAAAATTTGTAATGCAGCTAAGAGACGGTTAGCTTTTTAGAAAAGCTAAACTTGTTTTAATTAGGTTTAAAAAGTTAATAATAAGTCTTACCAGTCTACTATAGTTAGCAAGTAGTTCGTGCCATTTAGCTTATACATGTATCATGCAGACAACCAATTTTTTTACCCTGCATGCAAGTACCCGCCCCTGTTTACATACAGTGGTCGACTTAACCGCTGGCCCGTGGCCAGTAATATTTTAACCAGGCCAGTCGGTTTTGAAAGCACAACAGCCCGACGGGCCAGTTTATGTTGTGGGGCCAGTTGGGCCTTTAAAATTTATTTTTGTCGAACATTACTGCAGGGCTCACCACACTGGGCGAAGCGGGCGACAAAGTCGCCCCACTAGGACCTGAAGTCGCCCTAAGGCGCCTCAAAAGCGAAGTCGAAGTCGCCCTGTCATTTCCCTTAAGTCGCCCGATGGTTCGCATAAGATACTTGTAAATCTGGTCCAAATACTTCACTCTGACTACCAATTTATCAGTGAATGTGTAATTCCAATAAAAAACGGCAAACAATATGCGTATTTAACATATTTTCAAACGATTTACGTCTTTCAAATGTATTACGCGCCATTTGTTTATTTACCGGATGTGACTAATTACCGGAAGTGAACTACGAAGAAAAGTAATGTACAACGGCCCATAATTAAAAATCGTAATATTTTTGATAAACAAACACTTTTAATTGGTTTCAAACTTCAGTTCTTTCAAAGAGAATGTACTTTAACAATTTTCTTTGATAAGTATTTGAGCTTTACTTGAAAGAATAAAGATGTATAGTAATTATTGACATCATGATAAGTTCTGTAGATGGGTGTCCCTGTGAAGCAATTTGGATCAGTACAACTTTGATAAATGATAAAGGTTATGTGCTGTTTGATATTGCATACCATGAATAATAATGAAAAAGAAAGAAAAAACTGAATCTAAGTGTGTTATGGTTTTAAAACACAAGAGAAATAATCCTGGAAATTGATGTAAATAATGAAAAATGTATGTAACTACTGCGAAATTACTTATTTGTACGGTCCCCCTGACTTCTCCCTAGTGTCTCCTGAAGTCTCCCTATCAGGGCCTGACTTCTCCCTGTTTTGCTGCCAGGGAGAAGTCACTTCTCCCTACTTTTTTAGAGTGTGGTGACCCCTGTTACTATTACAATTTTTCTGAGGGAAAACCCCATCATGATCCCCTTTCAGTAAGATCCTCTCAATCTTCTCGGACCTCTCAGAAAGTTGGGCCAGAGAAGTTCTGGAGGGGCCAGTAAATTGTCAAGTTAGCTGGCCCTGTGGGCTTACAGGTCATGGTTTCTTAAGTCTACCCCTGACATAAGTATAGAGTACTACTGTACTGTACCATGATAATTTTCACACAGTATTATGTTCTAATTGTATTTTAATATAATTAAAACGAAAAATTGTGTTCTTTTAACAAATTGCTCTTGTTCAGCTTGTACATTTTATTAATAATGTTATGATTTTATTGTTAAATCTTAACTGTATATTTTTCAGAAGCAAGACACAGAATTATCAACCCTGGAATTAAAGTCACTTGCTTGCAGAACCTATGCATATATAAAGTTGGGAATACAAACTCATTGTTGGACTGGACAATTGGCCACAGTTTGACAGCAGCAACATAGATAAGAGAATGAACAATGTGTCAAATTGGCCCTTTTTAGGGCCACCACTGTTATTCAAAAAGAATCTAAATTGTGTGTTGCATATTTTTTAAACAAAATTATTATCAAGTAGTAGTTTTTTTTAACAACTTCATAAAATTTCTATCAAATTAAACAATACCATTCTAAAATTTGTCAAATATGTCTAAAAAAAAATACAATACACTAGTACTGTAATCAAGGCAACTGAATAAGATCACACTGAAAGACAAAAATCCATGAAATAAATTAGAAGCCAGTGACAATTTAGCTTTATTTTGAGGTTTTTATTTTTATTAGGGCCAATGGGTATTATCAGTACGTCTGTCCGTCCGTCCGTCCGAAACTTGTGATGTCCATACTATAAATTTTTCATCTTTCGAGGTAGGCTTTTGATATTTGGTTAGAATGAATAATTGTATACCCTTTTTTTTGCCAGGGTACGAATTTAGTCCCATTACTCGTAATGTAGCAGAGCAGGAGTGAATCACTCCCGGCACTTTGATGTCCAAAAGAAGTTGCATATACAATCAGACGTGGTCGATCTGGATATCTTTCGACAGTGTCAACATTTTTTCATCGGTTTCGTGTTTAAAATCGATCATTATTGATATGTAATGATAGTTATTGCCGTTTTTAATAACCCGCTGTGCTTTGTGTATTAATTGACATTCGTGTCTCTTTTTAATTACGTTTACTACATGAAAAACGTTGAGAAACCAGAAAATGAATGGCCAATTGCAGCTTGGGTAATGCATATGTAAATTACTGGATTCTCACTACGGAATGGTTGTTATAGTATGCAAATTAGCAAGTTTATAACAAAATTATGTCACATTATCGATATACGGAAAAATGATCAGCATAGCATTTTCCACGTGCATCTTCCAAAACGAAAAAAGAAATTTCTTCAATAAAGATCGTTTCCCATTTGTTTTGCAATGTCTAAAGCTTTAATAACGTAAAGAAGATGAGTATTATTTTTAAATTTTATATAAATAGACCGAAGTTAGAATTTTTTATTTGCTACATTACGAGTAAAAGTACTGAATTCTGCCGTTAATCCGACAAATCACACAAACTAACTTCGGATTATAACGGCAGTAAAATTCAGCCTAATATTTGGTATGTGGTTAAATAATATCAAGACAATGTGTCGCATACCATGGTTGATGACCTTTCACATTGACCTCAAGGTCAGCTGGAGCCATAGAGATGGATTCCATCTCTAACACTGATATCTAGTTTTTACTGTTCTAAACCAAGTGCAATGTACAGAAATAGTATAACCAGGCTCACAGTTAATAACTGATCATTAATCGGCTGTTGTTTCTATGTTATGCTTAAAAACATTAATCTACAAGAAAATTAACAAGACAATTCAGAAAATATCACCCGTGTATTGACTAGGCATGAAATCACTGTCTCTGATTTACCTTTGGACCAAAAAATTTATGTTCGAATAGCGTTTTATGTCACTTCCAGCAATTTTTCAACTTTCTCATGCGTACAGTTTTTATTGGAGGAGGATGCAGGAGTACCTCACCTTTGGTAGGAAAACTTTCAATCATTGTCAACTAAAATAGCACTTGAGCATTGCCTACATTGAAAGTCTAATCTTTAAACTCAGTGTTCCAGAAAATTTACAGGTGTAACTTTACCATCCTCAATAGTAACAGGAATCTCTTTCTTGCTCTCCCTTTATGGCATTAATGAAATAAAATGATCTATAGTATATTGTTTTAATTACAAGGTTTGTTTGTTTGAATGTTTATCGCCAGTTCTCCACTCTGCAATTTTTCAGCTATAACATGGCATTCAGTTAAAATTGGAGGAGGAAGCTGTAGTACCTGGTAAAAAACCAGATATTCGGTAGGAAAACTAGCAATCAATGTCGTATGAGATAATGATTGCAGTCGAGTGCACACTGCCAGCAGTGAGACTTGAACCTACAACATCATGGTTGACAGACCATGTGATCAATAGTAGACCAATTATTTTAATTACCGCTACTTGGCCACTGAGTCTCCCAGGGATGGTTGAAGTTGGTTTATTATGCAAAATATGATTGGAGGAAATTATGGATTTTTATGCCCCTGCGATGATAAGTCAGGGAGGAGGTGGGCATATCAATTTATCCTTGTTTTTAAATATTTTAATACGTTACCTGAGCTAGTTTTATCCTTATTTAGGTAGACATTGGATGGACACATAAATTTTCAAGTTAATAATTTGATATTTTTTCACCTCCTGGCCTCAAAAAAAGGGGGGGTTGCACATTACATAAAACTTGCCGATGAATTAGTTAACAATCGTGCATCAAAGTAAGGTAAAAACATATACTTTAAAAAACTTCAAAACAAGGAGACTAAGTTAGTATAGACTGTCACTGCCAAGGATCAATTTTGAAAGGGGATCACTCGCCCGATAGGTCACACCTATTTACATATTATTTCTAAAAGTCACAAAAAAGGCTTTAACTGATTAAAACTTATTGTCAATATAGTTATATATTGTGGATGAAAAAGGGAACTAAAAGGAAGTTTATTACCAAAGTAAGTACACCATGCTTGGATCAACACCATATTTAAAACATTTTTACTGTCATAAAGACTGTGTGTGTTGAATATTGTTTGGATCCAAGGATGTGGTGACACCTATTTCTGAAGTTTAGTTATAAACATCCATGCTATCAACCTTTTGTGATAGGACTAACAAAGTTATATTTAAAAATATTTTAAAAACAATTGCAAAATATATATTACAAAGACATTTCTACTCTTTCATTAAGCAAAGTCGGAATCTGCAGTAAGTTTTTTTCTAATTACAAGGTACAAAAATGGCCTTTAATTTACCTCCCATGTCCTTTATCACCACAATCTAAAAATGGTAGCAAGTTTTATGTTTTCCATTGCATTGTAATTTTTTCTTGGATTTTGTGTATTGCTCCCCCCATTCTTCAGATTAATTATATTTTTGTTATATACCCTATTACTTGAAATCTAACAAATCATTATTATAGATTTTAGACATCTTTAAATTTTGCTAATTCCAATAAAGTAGTTTTAAATTTTTTACCAGTTATTAGGCAGTTGCAAGCAATTTGGGTCTTGGCAGTTTTTAAGAACTGCTAAATGTTGGTATATCTTAGCAGATTTACATCTCTAGGCAGTTCCAATAACTGTTTATAAAATCAAATCAGTATTAAATAAGAAATATATTACAAATTTAAGCAGTTAATCAAGCATTTCTTAGCAGTTCTAAACATCTGCTATGTCTTAATTGGAGACTTCCTGTCAGCCATGATTTGGCAGCAAAGTCACATACAAATTGGAGAAGCAAAATTTAAGACTCATTCAAATATATGCTATAAACTCATGAAAAGATGCAGAAAGTAAGTTATTTTGCATGATCATGGAAGCTATACTAGTAGGTTATATTAGTAATAACAATGTAGAAACAAGTACATGTTCCACTAAATAAACATGCTTAAACCAGAAAATTTTGGCTTCTAAAAAAGCTTTATTTCTTATTTTAATTGATCCCATTCTTTGATTAGTTGTATATGGCAAAATTAATAACTTAAATACAATAAATTATATGGGTTTCATAACGTAGAAGTAAGTAAAATTCAAATCAGCACACTTTTAATGCATAATTTTCCAGTCAATTTATCCCAGGATTGAACATTTTTAACATTTTGTAAACAAGACTGGACCCTAGAAAGTTTATTAATAAATTAATATATAATATTCTATATAATTTGTGGTCTAGTGAGAACATGTACATGTATTAAATATAACAACTTATACTGATCGATTAATCGATTGGTACAATGTACATGTATGTTAAATACTTTTTGTTTATTATTGCTGATAATCAAATGTTAAAAAACATCTTGCATTTGCTGTCTTAATCATTCATCATTTTGTTCATTTCTACATGTATCTGAAGATTCTACATGTATGTATACATGTACATCACATACTTAGTAGTTCTAATGAATATGCATAGAGGAGTTTAGGCAGTAACAAGTAGTTTATATGCAGTTATGATAAATATTCATAGAGTAATTAAGTAGGCAGTTATTTCAGAATTTGCTTATCAATATTTAAATAAACAACTAGCAGTAATGAAGCAGGTTTCAGGCAGTACTCTTTAATATTCATGAACTATTAGCCAGTTTTGGACAAATAATTTACATTATTAGTTTTTTTACAGCCTTAATACTGCCTATGAACTGCCTATTCCTCACATACTGGCTATTTCTTTCTATTGCTGTTAAATGGAACTAGTTATTTAAAAACTGCCTAATAACTGCCTGTTTTGAAAAACTGGTAAGGCTTAATAATTGCTTCATAACTACCTTCCACTTTGACTCGAGATGTTAACAAATAAAGTTTTCCCTTCTGCTTGGATGTTCTTAATTGTTGATCAAATATAGACCTAATAGTCATACATTTTAGTATGTTGATGTCACTGGACATCAAGTCTTTCAATTCGATAAATTTGTTTCTTGTTTTATATAATGGTACACTTTTCAATGGATATTATGTAGATTCTAACTAGCTATATAAAAATAAAATATGCAAATAATTCCATAGTAGCTGTTTGACATGAATGTAGACACATGCAGATGTCTCATTTCTGGGATTCGTGTTTTACTGCAGGTCAGATCCATGCAGAATGAAGAAAATAGTAATGTATTGGAATGTTTTTTTGGCATTAAATCGTGATTTGTTGTTGGAAATGGCCGCCTCCCCCTTTTCCTTCTTTTCTATTCCCCCCCCCCCTTTTATTGAACATGCATTTACTGTAACCTTATTTGCTATACTCCGATACCCCTAAACCAAGAAGTTGTATGTTAAACATGTTAAACTGTATTATTGAGACTATGAGTTTGAGCTTGTGACAAAGTTGTGTTCAGCACCTACACTGTAGTGTAGGCTATACAGTCACAGAACAACGGTATTTCGACAGTCATAGTAAAAAGTAAATATCGGCTTTAATTTAAACAAAAGCTTGGAAAGTACCATTTAGCAAATAATACTGCTTTGAAACGAATTAAATCATAATTTAATAGGATCGTTCAGATGTTCGCGCAGAATAATTACAAATCAAAGTTTTCATAGTTGGACCAGAATACTTCGGCAATTAAAATCTTGATCACTGGAGTGTTTTCCTGGTCTCCATTTACGTCAGGTGCAACGTTGAAATAAAATGTTTGTCATTACAACTCAAAAGTCTTTGTTGAAGCGCTCAACAATAATTCTTTATTTATATATACTATTAAAGTGGCGATTCTCAGCTTTCTAAAATGCACTGCCCAAATAAAATGTATAATGATTTAAGTGCCATGCGATTGTTTTAAACATGACGGTAAGCTGAAATTACGCTGCATTTGACACAAAAATTATATTTTATACGCGAATGACTTAAAGTAAGATGTTTGGGCAGCATTTTTATTAAAGTACATTTTATACCGAGTTGAACACAATTTTCATTGAATTTTTTTAAGTCGATTTTCAACCGAGACTTTCGGAAAACAAGTCCTTTATGTTGTTTTGCTTTGTAAGGTCACGTGATTACTTTCACTTTCACTATTTTCAGTTTCAATGGTTACAATAGCAAATAAATCATACTTGCATACAGTTGATTCCAAAAGGTCTAATTTTTAAGAGAAAATATATAAATTAATAACCATCGAAAGTTTAGATGTAAAATATCGTGTAAAAACAAGAAATTTTAGAAATTTGCCTTAACACCGCTGCGAACTTTATCACTTTACTAGCTACTATTCTAATCCGTTACTACCATTACTCCATCACTTTACTACCTACTATTCCATTCCGTTACTACCATTACTTTATCACTTTACTACCTACTATTCCATTCCGTTACTACCATTACTATATCACTTTACTACCTACTATTCCATTCCGTAACTACCATAACTTTATCACTTTACTACCTACTTTTCCAATTCGTTACTACCATTATTTCATCACTTTACTACCTACTATTCCAATCGGTTACTACCATTACTACATCACTTTACTACCTACTATTCCAATCCGTTACTACAATTACTCCATCACATTACTACCTACTATTCCAATCCGTTACTACCATTACTCCATCACTTTACTACCTACTATTCCATTCTGTTACTACCATTACTTTATCACTTTACTACCTACAATTCCATTCCGTTACTACCATTACTATATCACTTTACTACCTACTATTCCAATACGTTACTACCATTACTATATCACTTTACTACCTAGTATTCCATTCCGTAAATACCATAACTTTATCACTTTATTAGCTACTATTCTAATCCGTTACTACCATTACTCCATCACTTTACTACCTACTATTCTAATCCGTTGCTACCATTACTCCATTACTTTACTACCTACTATTCCATTCCGTTACTACCATTACTATATCACTTTACTACCTACTATTCCATTCCGTTACTACCATTACTATATCACTTTACTACCTACTATTCCATTCCGTAACTACCATAACTTTATCACTTTACTACCTACTATTCCAATTCGTTACTACCATTATTTCATCACTTTACTACCTACTATTCCAATCGGTTACTACCATTACTACATCACTTTACTACCTACTATTCCAATCCGTTACTACCATTACTCCATCACATTACTACCTACTATTCCAATCCGTTACTACCATTACTCCATCACTTTACTACCTACTATTCCATTCTGTTACTACCATTACTTTATCACTTTACTACCTACAATTCCATTCCGTTACTACCATTACTCCATAACTTTACTACCTACTATTCCAATACGTTACTACCATTACTATATCACTTTACTACCTAGTATTCCATTCCGTAAATACCATAACTTTATCACTTTACTAGCTACTATTCTAATCCGTTACTACCATTACTCCATCACTTTACTACCTACTATTCCAATCCGTTACTACCATTACTCCATTACATTACTACCTACTATTCCATTCCGTTACTACCATTACTCCATCACTTTACTACCTACTATTCCATTCCGTTACTACCATTACTATATCACTTTACTACCTACTATTCCATTCCGTAACTACCATAACTTTATCACTTTACTACCTACTTTTCCAATTCGTTACTACCATTATTTCATCACTTTACTACCTACTATTCCAATCCGTTACTACCATTACTACATCACTTTACTACCTACTATTCCAATCCGTTACTACAATTACTCCATCACATTACTACCTACTATTCCAATCCGTTACTACCATTACTCCATCACTTTACTACCTACTATTCCATTCTGTTACTACCATTACTTTATCACTTTACTACCTACAATTCCATTCCGTTACTACCATTACTATATCACTTTACTACCTACTATTCCAATACGTTACTACCATTACTATATCACTTTACTACCTAGTATTCCATTCCGTAAATACCATAACTTTATCACTTTACTAGCTACTATTCTAATCCGTTACTACCATTACTCCATCACTTTACTACCTACTATTCTAATCCGTTACTACCATTACTCCATTACTTTACTACCTACTATTCCATTCCGTTACTACCATTACTCCATCACTTTACTACCTACTATTCCATTCCGTTACTACCATTACTATATCACTTTACTACCTACTATTCCATTCCGTAACTACCATAACTTTATCACTTTACTACCTACTTTTCCAATTCGTTACTACCATCATTTCATCACTTTACTACCTACTATTCCAATCGGTTACTACCATTACTACATCACTTTACTACCTACTGTTCCAATCCGTTACTACAATTACTCCATCACTTTACTACCTACTATTCCAATCCGTTACTACCATTACTCCATCACTTTACTACCTACTATTCCATTCTGTTACTACCATTACTTTATCACTTTACTACCTACAATTCCATTCCGTTACTACCATTACTATAGCACTTTACTACCTACTATTCCAATACGTTACTACCATTACTATATCACTTTACTACCTAGTATTCCATTCCGTAAATACCATAACTTTATCACTTTACTAGCTACTATTCTAATCCGTTACTACCATTACTCCATCACTTTACTACCTACTATTCTAATCCGTTACTACCATTACTCAATTACTTTACTACCTACTATTCCATTCCGTTACTACCATTACTCCATCACTTTACTACCTACTATTCCATTCCGTTAGTACCATTTCTGAATCACTTTACTACCTACTATTCCAATCGGTTACTACAATTACTACATCATTTTACTACCTACTATTCCAATCCGTTACTACCATTACTCCATCACTTTACTACCTACTAATCCATTCTGTTACTACCATTACTTTATCACTTTACTATCTACTATTCCATTCCGTTACTACTATTACTATATCACTTTACTACCTACTATTCCATTCCGTTACTACCATAACTTTATCACTTTACTACCTACTATTCCAATCCGTTACTACCATTACTATTTCACTTTACTACCTACTATTCCAATCCGTTACTACCATTACTCCATCACTTTACTACCTACTATTCCGATCCGTTACTACCATTACTTTGTCACTTTACTACCTACTATTCCATTCCGTTACTACCATTTTTATATCACTTTACTACCTACTATTCCAATACGTTACTACCATTACTATATCACTTTACTACCTACTATTCCAATACGTTACTACCATTACTATATCACTTTACTACCTACTATTCCAATACGTTACTACCATTACTATATCACTTTACTACCTACTATTCCATTCCGTAACTACCATAACTTTATCACTTTACTACCTACTATTCCAATCCTTTACTATCATTTCTATATCACTTTTCTACCTACAATTCCAATCCGTTACTATCATTACTATATCACTTTATACCCACTATTCTAATCCGTTACTACCATTACTCCATTACTTTACTACCTACAATTCCATTCCGTTACTACCATTACTACATCACTTTACTACCTACTATTCCAATCCGTTAGTACCATTTCTGAATCACTTTACTATCTACTATTCTATTCCGTTACTACCATTACTACATCACTTTACTACCTACTATTCCATTCCGTTACTACCATTACTCCATCACTTTACTACCTACTATTCCAATCCGTTACTACAATTACTCCATCACTTTACTACCTACTATTCCTATCCGTTACTACCATTACTATGTCATTTTACTACCTACTATTCCATTCCGTTATTGCCATTACTTTATCACTTTACTACCTACTATTCCATTCCGTTACTACCATTACTTCATCACTTTACTACCTACTATTCCAATCGGTTACTACCATTACTACATCACTTTACTACCTACCATTCCAATCCGTTACTACAATTACTCCATCACATTACTACCTACTATTCCAATCCGTTACTACCATTACTCCATCACTTTACTACCTACTATTCCATTCTGTTACTACCATTACTTTATCACTTTACTACCTACAATTCCATTCCGTTACTACCATTACTATATCACTTTACTACCTACTATTCCAATACGTTACTATCATTACTATATCACTTTACTACCTAGTATTCCATTCCGTCAATACCATAACTTTATCACTTTACTAGCTACTATTCTAATCCGTTACTACCATTACTCCATCACTTTACTACCTACTATTCTAATCCGTTACTACCATTACTCCATTACTTTACTACCTACTATTCCATTCCGTTACTACCATTACTATATCACTTTACTACCTACTATTCCATTCCGTTACTACCATTACTATATCACTTTACTACCTACTATTCCATTCCGTAACTACCATAACTTTATCACTTTACTACCTACTTTTCCAATTCGTTACTACCATTATTTCATCACTTTACTACCTACTATTCCATTCCGTTACTACCATTACTACATCACTTTACTACCTACTATTCCATTCCGTTACTACCATTACTCCATCACATTACTACCTACTATTCCAATCCGTTACTACCATTACTCCATCACTTTACTACCTACTATTCCATTCTGTTACTACCATTACTTTATCACTTTACTACCTACAATTCCATTCCGTTACTACCATTACTATATCACTTTACTACCTACTATTCCAATACGTTACTACCATTACTATATCACTTTACTACCTAGTATTCCATTCCGTAAATACCATAACTTTATCACTTTACTAGCTACTATTCTAATCCGTTACTACCATTACTCCATCACTTTACTACCTACTATTCTAATCCGTTACTACCATTACTCCATTACATTACTACCTACTATTCCATTCCGTTACTACCATTACTCCATCACTTTACTACCTACTATTCCATTCCGTTACTACCATTACTATATCACTTTACTACCTACTATTCCATTCCGTAACTACCATAACTTTATCACTTTACTACCTACTTTTCCAATTCGTTACTACCATTATTTCATCACTTTACTACCTACTATTCCAATCGGTTACTACCATTACTACATCACTTTACTACCTACTATTCCAATCCGTTACTACAATTACTCCATCACATTACTACCTACTATTCCAATCCGTTACTACCATTACTCCATCACTTTACTACCTACTATTCCATTCTGTTACTACCATTACTTTATCACTTTACTACCTACAATTCCATTCCGTTACTACCATTACTATATCACTTTACTACCTACTATTCCAATACGTTACTACCATTACTATATCACTTTACTACCTAGTATTCCATTCCGTAAATACCATAACTTTATCACTTTACTAGCTACTATTCTAATCCGTTACTACCATTACTCCATCACTTTACTACCTACTATTCTAATCCGTTACTACCATTACTCCATTACTTTACTACCTACTATTCCATTCCGTTACTACCATTACTCCATCACTTTACTACCTACTATTCCATTCCGTTACTACCATTACTATATCACTTTACTACCTACTATTCCATTCCGTAACTACCATAACTTTATCACTTTACTACCTACTTTTCCAATTCGTTACTACCATTATTTCATCACTTTACTACCTACTATTCCAATCGGTTACTACCATTACTACATCACTTTACTACCTACTGTTCCAATCCGTTACTACAATTACTCCATCACTTTACTACCTACTATTCCAATCCGTTACTACCATTACTCCATCACTTTACTACCTACTATTCCATTCTGTTACTACCATTACTTTATCACTTTACTACCTACAATTCCATTCCGTTACTACCATTACTATAGCACTTTACTACCTACTATTCCATTCCGTTAGTACCATTTCTGAATCACTTTACTACCTACTATTCCAATCGGTTACTACAATTACTACATCATTTTACTACCTACTATTCCAATCCGTTACTACCATTACTCCATCACTTTACTACATACTATTCCAATCCGTTACGACCATTACTCCATCACTTTACTACCTACTAATCCATTCTGTTACTACCATTACTTTATCACTTTACTATCTACTATTCCATTCCGTTACTACTATTACTATATCAATTTACTACCTACTATTCCATTCCGTTACTACCATAACTTTATCACTTTACTACCTACTATTCCAATCCGTTACTACCATTACTATTTCACTTTACTACCTACTATTCCAATCCGTTACTACCATTACTCCATCACTTTACTACCTACTATTCCGATCCGTTACTACCATTACTTTGTCACTTTACTACCTAATATTCCATTCCGTTACTACCATTTTTATATCACTTTACTACCTACTATTCCAATACGTTACTACCATTACTATATCACTTTACTACCTACTATTCCATTCCGTAACTACCATAACTTTATCACTTTACTACCTACTATTCCATTCCGTTACTACCATTTTTATATCACTTTACTACCTACTATTCCAATCCGTTACTATCATTACTATATCACTTTACTACCCACTATTCTAATCCGTTACTACCATTACTCCATTACTTTACTACCTACAATTCCATTCCGTTACTACCATTACTCCATCACTTTACTACCTACTATTCCAATCCGTTAGTACCATTTCTGAATCACTTTACTATCTACTATTCTATTCCGTTACTACCATTACTACATCACTTTACTACCTACTATTCCATTCCGTTACTACCATTACTCCATCACTTTACTACCTACTATTCCAATCCGTTACTACAATTACTCCATCACTTTACTCCCTACTATTCCTATCCGTTACTACCATTACTATGTCATTTTACTACCTACTATTCCATTCCGTTATTGCCATTACTTTATCACTTTACTACCTACTATTCCATTCCGTTACTACCATTACTTCATCACTTTACTACCTACTATTCCAATCCGTTACTACCATTACTACATCACTTTACTACCTACTATTCCAATCCGTTACTACAATTACTCCATCACTTTACCACATACTATTCCAATCCGTTACTACCATTACTTTATCACTTTACTACCTACAATTCCATTCTGTTACTACCATTACTATATCACTTTACTACCTACTATTCCAATACGTTACTACCATTATTATATCACTTTACTAGCTAGTATTCTATTCCGTAAGTACCATAACTTTATCACTTTACTAGCTACTATTCTAATCCGTTACTACCATTACTCCATCACTTTACTACCTACTATTCCATTCCGTTACTACCATTACTATATCACTTTACTACCTACTATTCCATTCCGTAACTACCATAACTTTATCACTTTACTACCTCCTTTTCCAATCCGTTACAACCATTACTTCATCACTTTACTACCTACTATTCCAATCGGTTACTACCATTACTACATCACTTTACTACCTTCTATTCCAATCCGCTACTACAATTACACCATCACTTTACTACCTACTATTCCAATCCGTTACTACCATTACTCCATCACTTTACTACCTACTATTCCATTCTGTTTCTACCATTACTTTATCACTTTACTACCTACAATTCCATTCCGTTACTACCATTACTATATCACTTTACTACCTACTATTCCAATACGTTACTACCATTACTATATCGCTTTACTACCTAGTATTCCATTCCGTAAATACCATAACTTTATCACTTTACTAGCTTCTATTCTAATCCGTTACTACCATTACTCCATCACTTTACTACCTACTATTCTATTCCGTTACTACTATTACTACATCACTTTACTACCTACTATTCCATTCCGTTACTACCATTACTCCATCACTTTACTACCTACTATTCCATGCCGTTACTACCATTACTCCATCACTTTACTACCTACTATTCCTATCCGTTACTACCATTACTATGTCATTTTACTACCTACTATTCCATTCCGTTATTGCCATTACTTTATCACTTTACTACCTACTATTCCATTCCGTTACTACCATTACTTCATCACTTTACTACCTACTCTTCCAATCCGTTACTACCATTACTACATCACTTTACTACCTACTATTCCAATCCGTTACTACAATTACTCCATCCCTTTACTACCTACTATTCCAATCCGTTACTACCATTACTCCATCACTTTACTACCAACTATTCCATTCTGTTACTACCATTACTTTATCACTTTACTACCTACAATTCCATTCCGTTACTACCATTACTATATCACTTTACTACCTACTATTCCAATACGTTACTACCATTACTATATCGCTTTACTACCTAGTATTCCATTCCGTAAATACCATAACTTTATCACTTTACTAGCTACTATTCTAATCCGTTACTACCATTACTCCATCACTTTACTACCTACTATTCTATTCCGTTACTACTATTACTACATCACTTTACTACCTACTATTCCATTCCGTTACTACCATTACTCCATCACTTTACTACCTACTATTCCATTCCGTTACTACCATTACTCCATCACTTTACTACCTACTATTCCTATCCGTTACTACCATTACTATGTCATTTTACTACCTACTATTCCATTCCGTTATTGCCATTACTTTATCACTTTACTACCTACTATTCCATTCCGTTACTACCATTACTTCATCACTTTACTACCTACTCTTCCAATCCGTTACTACCATTACTCCATCACTTTACTACCTACTATTCCAATCCGTTACTACAATTACTCCATCACTTTACTACCTACTATTCCAATCCGTTACTACCATTACTCCATCACTTTACTACCAACTATTCCATTCTGTTACTACCATTACTTTATCACTTTACTACCTACAATATTATTCCGTTGCTACCATTACTATATCACTTAAGTACCTACTATTCCAATACGTTACTACCATTACTATATCACTTTACTACCTAGTATTCCATTCCGTTACTACCATGACTTTATCACTTTACTAGCTACTATTCTAATCCGTTACTACCATTACTCCATCACTTTACTACCTACTATTCTAATCCGTTACTATCATTACTCCATTACCTTACTACCTACTATTCCATTCCGTTACTACCATTACTCCATCACTTTACTACCTACTATTCCATTCCGTTAGTACCATTCCTGAATCACTTTACTACCTACTATTCCAAACCGTTACTACCATTACTCCATCACTTTACTACCTACTATTCCAATCCGTTACGACCATTACTCCATCACTTTACTACCTACTATTCCAATCCGTTACTACCATTACTTTATCACTTTACTATCTACTATTCCATTCCGTTACTACCATTACTATATCACTTTACTACGTACTATTCCATTCCGTTACTACCATAACTTTATCACTTTACTACCTACTATTCCAATCCGTTACTACCATTACTTTATCACTTTACTACCTAGTATTCCATTCCGTAACTACCATAACTTTATCACTTTACCACCTACTATTCCAAACCGTTACTACCATTACTCCATCACTTTACTACCTACTATTCCATTCTGTTACTACCATTACTATATCACTTGTTTACCTACTATTCCAATACGTTACTACCATTACTACATCTCTTTACTACCTAGTATTCCATTCCGTAACTACCATAAATTTATCACTTTACTAGCTACTATTCCAATCCGTTACTACCATTACTCCATCACTTTACTACCTACTATTCCAATCCGTTACTACCATTACTTTATCACTTTACTACCTACTATTCCAATGCGTTACTACCATTACTCCATCACTTTACTACCTACTATTCCGATCCGTTACTACCATTACTTTGTCAACTTACTACCTAATATTCCATTCCGTTACTACCATTTTTATATCACTTTACTACCTACTATTCCAATACGTTACTACCATTACTATATCACTCTACTACTTACTATTCCATTCCGTAAATACCATAACTTTATCACTTTACTAGCTACTATTCTAATCCGTTACTACCATTACTCCATCACTTTACTACCTACTATTCCATTCCGTTACTACCATTTTTATATCACTTTACTACCTACTATTCCAATCCGTTACTATCATTACTATATCACTTTACTACCCACTATTCTAATCCGTTACTACCATTACTCCATTACTTTACTACCTACAATTCCATTCCGTTACTACCATTACTCCATCACTTTACTACCTACTATTCCAATCCGTTAGTACCATTTCTGAATCACTTTACTATCTACTATTCTATTCCGTTACTACCATTACTACATCACTTTACTACCTACTATTCCATTCCGTTACTACCATTACTCCATCACTTTACTACCTACTATTCCAATCCGTTACTACAATTACTCCATCACTTTACTCCCTACTATTCCTATCCGTTACTACCATTACTATGTCATTTTACTACCTACTATTCCATTCCGTTATTGCCATTACTTTATCACTTTACTACCTACTATTCCATTCCGTTACTACCATTACTTCATCACTTTACTACCTACTATTCCAATCCGTTACTACCATTACTACATCACTTTACTACCTACTATTCCAATCCGTTACTACAATTACTCCATCACTTTACCACATACTATTCCAATCCGTTACTACCATTACTTTATCACTTTACTACCTACAATTCCATTCTGTTACTACCATTACTATATCACTTTACTACCTACTATTCCAATACGTTACTACCATTATTATATCACTTTACTAGCTAGTATTCTATTCCGTAAGTACCATAACTTTATCACTTTACTAGCTACTATTCTAATCCGTTACTACCATTACTCCATCACTTTACTACCTACTATTCCATTCCGTTACTACCATTACTATATCACTTTACTACCTAATATTCCATTCCGTAACTACCATAACTTTATCACTTTACTACCTCCTTTTCCAATCCGTTACAACCATTACTTCATCACTTTACTACCTACTATTCCAATCGGTTACTACCATTACTACATCACTTTACTACCTTCTATTCCAATCCGCTACTACAATTACACCATCACTTTACTACCTACTATTCCAATCCGTTACTACCATTACTCCATCACTTTACTACCTACTATTCCATTCTGTTTCTACCATTACTTTATCACTTTACTACCTACAATTCCATTCCGTTACTACCATTACTATATCACTTTACTACCTACTATTCCAATACGTTACTACCATTACTATATCGCTTTACTACCTAGTATTCCATTCCGTAAATACCATAACTTTATCACTTTACTAGCTTCTATTCTAATCCGTTACTACCATTACTCCATCACTTTACTACCTACTATTCTATTCCGTTACTACTATTACTACATCACTTTACTACCTACTATTCCATTCCGTTACTACCATTACTCCATCACTTTACTACCTACTATTCCATTCCGTTACTACCATTACTCCATCACTTTACTACCTACTATTCCTATCCGTTACTACCATTACTATGTCATTTTACTACCTACTATTCCATTCCGTTATTGCCATTACTTTATCACTTTACTACCTACTATTCCATTCCGTTACTACCATTACTTCATCACTTTACTACCTACTCTTCCAATCCGTTACTACCATTACTACATCACTTTACTACCTACTATTCCAATCCGTTACTACAATTACTCCATCCCTTTACTACCTACTATTCCAATCCGTTACTACCATTACTCCATCACTTTACTACCAACTATTCCATTCTGTTACTACCATTACTTTATCACTTTACTACCTACAATTCCATTCCGTTACTACCATTACTATATCACTTTACTACCTACTATTCCAATACGTTACTACCATTACTATATCGCTTTACTACCTAGTATTCCATTCCGTAAATACCATAACTTTATCACTTTACTAGCTACTATTCTAATCCGTTACTACCATTACTCCATCACTTTACTACCTACTATTCTATTCCGTTACTACTATTACTACATCACTTTACTACCTACTATTCCATTCCGTTACTACCATTACTCCATCACTTTACTACCTACTATTCCATGCCGTTACTACCATTACTCCATCACTTTACTACCTACTATTCCTATCCGTTACTACCATTACTATGTCATTTTACTACCTACTATTCCATTCCGTTATTGCCATTACTTTATCACTTTACTACCTACTATTCCATTCCGTTACTACCATTACTTCATCACTTTACTACCTACTCTTCCAATCCGTTACTACCATTACTACATCACTTTACTACCTACTATTCCAATCCGTTACTACAATTACTCCATCCCTTTACTACCTACTATTCCAATCCGTTACTACCATTACTCCATCACTTTACTACCAACTATTCCATTCTGTTACTACCATTACTTTATCACTTTACTACCTACAATATTATTCCGTTGCTACCATTACTATATCACTTAAGTACCTACTATTCCAATACGTTACTACCATTACTATATCACTTTACTACCTAGTATTCCATTCCGTAACTACCATGACTTTATCACTTTACTAGCTACTATTCTAATCCGTTACTACCATTACTCCATCACTTTACTACCTACTATTCTAATCCGTTACTATCATTACTCCATTACCTTACTACCTACTATTCCATTCCGTTACTACCATTACTCCATCACTTTACTACCTACTATTCCATTCCGTTAGTACCATTCCTGAATCACTTTACTACCTACTATTCCAAACCGTTACTACCATTACTCCATCACTTTACTACCTACTATTCCAATCCGTTACTACCATTACTCCATCACTTTACTACCTACTATTCCAATCCGTTACTACCATTACTTTATCACTTTACTATCTACTATTCCATTCCGTTACTACCATTACTATATCACTTTACTACGTACTATTCCATTCCGTTACTACCATAACTTTATCACTTTACTACCTACTATTCCAATCCGTTACTACCATTACTTTATCACTTTACTACCTAGTATTCCATTCCGTAACTACCATAACTTTATCACTTTACCACCTACTATTCCAAACCGTTACTACCATTACTCCATCACTTTACTACCTACTATTCCATTCTGTTACTACCATTACTATATCACTTGTTTACCTACTATTCCAATACGTTACTACCATTACTACATCTCTTTACTACCTAGTATTCCATTCCGTAACTACCATAAATTTATCACTTTACTAGCTACTATTCCAATCCGTTACTACCATTACTCCATCACTTTACTACCTACTATTCCAATCCGTTACTACCATTACTATATCACTTTACTACCTACTATTCCAATGCGTTACTACCATTACTCCATCACTTTACTACCTACTATTCCGATCCGTTACTACCATTACTTTGTCAACTTACTACCTAATATTCCATTCCGTTACTACCATTTTTATATCACTTTACTACCTACTATTCCAATACGTTACTACCATTACTATATCACTCTACTACTTACTATTCCATTCCGTAACTACCATAACTTTATCACTTTACTACCTACTATTCCAATCCGTTACTATCATTACTATATCACTTTACTACCAACTATTCTAATCCGTTACTACCATTACTCCATTACTTTACTACCTACAATTCCATTCCGTTACTACCATTACTCCATCACTTTACTACCTACTATTCCAATCCGTTAGTACCATTTCTGAATCACTTTACTACCTACTATTCTATTCCGTTACAACCATTACTACATCACTTTACTACCTACTATTCCATTCCGTTACTACCATTACTCCATCACTTTACTACCTACTATTCCAATCCGTTACTACCATTACTCCATCACTTTACTACCTACTATTCCTATCCGTTACTACCATTACTATGTCATTTTGCTACCTACTATTCCATTCCGTTATTGCCATTACTTTATCACTTTACTACCTACTATTCCATTCCGTTACTACCATTACTTCATCACTTTACTACCTACTATTCCAATCCGTTACTACCATTACTACATCACTTTACTACCTACTATTCCAATCCGTTACTACAATTACTCCATCTCTGTACCACATACTATTCCAATCCGTTACTACCATTACTTTATCACTTTACTACCTACAATTCCATTCCGTTACTACCATTACTATATCACTTTACTACCTACTATTCCAATACGTTACTACCATTATTATATCACTTTACTACCTAGTATTCTATTCCGTAACTACCATAACTTTATCACTTTACTAGCTACTATTCTAATCCGTTACTACCATTACTCCATCACTTTACTACCTACTATTCCATTCCGTTACTACCATTACTTTATCACTTCAGTACCTACTATTCCATTCCGTTACTACCATTACTCCATCACTTTACTACCTACTATTCCATTCTGTTACTACTATTACTATATCACTTTATTACCTACTATTCCAATACGTTTCTACCATTACTATATCACTTTACTACCTAGTATTCCATTCCGTAACTACCATAACTTTATCACTTTACTAGCTACTATTCTAATCCGATACTACCATTACTCCATCACTTAACTACCTACTATTCTAATCCGTTACTACCATTACTCCATTACTTTACTACCTACTATTCCATTCCGTTACTACCATTACTCCATCACTTTACTACCTACTATTCCATTCCGTTAGTACCATTTCTGAATCACTTTACTACATACTATTCCAATCGGTTACTACCATTACTACATCACTTTACTACCTACTATTCCAATCCGTTACTACCATTACTCCATCACTTTACTACCTACTATTCCAATCCGTTAAGACCATTACTCCATCACTTTACTACCTACTATTCCATTCCGTTACTACCATTACTTTATCACTTTACTATCTACTATTCCATTCCGTTACTACCATTACTATATCACTTTACTACCTACTATTCCATGCCGTTACTACCATAACTTTATCACTTTACTACCTAATATTACAATCCGTTACTACCATTACTATATAACTTTACTACCTACTATTCCAATCCGTTACTACCATTACTCCATCACTTTACTACCTACTATTCCATTCCGTTACTACCATTACTTTATCACTTTACTACATACTGTTCCATTCCGTTACTACCATTACTTTATCACTTTACTTCCTACAATTCCATTCCGTTACTACCATTACTATATCACTTTACTACCTACTATTCCTATCCGTTACTACCATTACTATGTCATTTTACTACCTACTATTCCATTCCGTTATTGCCATTACTTTATCACTTTACTATCTACTATTCCATGCCGTTAATACCATTACTCCATCACTTTACCACCTACTATTCCAATCCGTTACTACCATTACTCCATCACTTTACTACCTACTATTCCATTCTGTTACTACCATTACTATATCACTTTATTACCTACTATTCCAATACGTTACTACCATTACTATATCACTTTACTACCTACTATTCCTATCCGTTACTACCATTACTATGTCTTTTACTACCTACTATTCCATTCCGTTATTGCCATTACTTTATCACCTTACTATCTACTATTCCATGCCGTTACTACCATCTCTCCATCACTTTACCAACTACTATTCCAATCCGTTACTACCATTACTCCATCACTTTACTACCTACTATTCAATTCTGTTACTACCATTACTATATCACTTTATTACCTACTATTCCAATACGTTACTGCCATTACTATATCACTTTACTACCTAGTATTCCATTCCGTAACTACCATAACTATATCACTTTACTAGCTACTATTCTAATCCGATACTACCATTACTCCATCACTTTACTACCTTCATTCTAATCCGTTACTACCATTACTTTACTACCTACTATTCCATTCCGTTACTACCATTACTCCATCACTTTACTACCTACTATTCCATTCTGTTAGTATCATTTTTGAATCACTTTACTACCTACTATTCCAATAGGTTACTACCATTACTACATCACTTTACTACCTACTATTCCAATCCTTTACTACCATTACTCCATCACTTTACTACCTACTATTCCAATCCGTTACGACCATTTCTCCATCACTTTACTACCTACTATTCCATTCCGTTACTACCATTACTTTATCACTTTACTATCTACTATTCCATTCCGTTACTACCATTACTATGTCACTTTATTACCTACTATTCCATGCCGTTACTACCATAACTTTATCACTTTACTACCTACTATTCCAATCCGTTACTGCCATTACTATATCACTTTACTACCTACTATTCCAATCCGTTACTACCATTAATCCATCACTTTACTACCTACTATTCCATTCCGTTACTACCATTACTTTATCACTTTACTACATACTGTTCCATTCCGTTACTACCATTACTTTATCACTTTACTTCCTACAGTTCCATTCCGTTACTACCATTACTATATCACTTTACTACCTACTATTCCTATCCGTTACTACCATTACTATGTCATTTTACTACCTACTATTCCATTCCGTTATTGCCATTACTTCATCACTTTACTACCTATTATTCCAATCCGTTACGACCATTACTCCATCACTTTACTACCTACTATTCCATTCCGTTACTACCATTACTTTATCACTTTACTACCTACTATTCCATTCCGTTACTACCATTACTATATCACTTTACTACCTACTATTCCATTCCGTTACTACCATAACTTTATCACTTTACTACCTACTATTCCAATCCGTTACTACCATTACTATATCACTTTACTACCTACTATTCCAATCCGTTACTACCATTACTCCATCACTTTACTACCTACTATTCCATTCCGTTACTACCATTACTTTATCACTTTACTACCTACTATTCCAATCCGTTTCTACCATTACCCCATCACTTTACTACCTCTTATTCCATTCAGTTGCTACCATTACTCCATCACTTTACTACCTACTATTCCATTCGGTTAATGCGATTTCTGAATCACTTCACTACCTACTATTCCATTCCGTTACTACCATTACTTTATCACTTTACTACCTACTATTTCAATCCGTTACTAAAATTGCTATATCACTTTATTACCTACTATTCAAATCCGTTACTACCATTACTCCATCACTTTACTACCTACTATTCCATTCCGTTACTACCATTACTCCATCACTTTACTACCAACTTTTCCATTCCGATACTACCATTACGCCATCACTTTACTACCTTCTATTCCATTCCGTTACTAGCATTACTTTATCACTTTACTACCTTCTATTCCAATCCGTTACTACCATTTCTTTATCACTTTACTACCTGCTATTCCAATCCGTTACTACCATTACTCTTCACTTTACTACCTACTATTCCATTCCGTTACTACTATTACTCCATCACTTTACTACCTACTATTCCATTCCGTTACTACCATTACGCTATCACTTTACTACCTTCTATTCCACTCCGTTTCTACCATTACTTTATCACTTTACTACCTACTATTCCAATCCGTTACTACCATTACTCTATCTCTTTACTACCTACTATTCCATTCCGTTACTACCATTACTCCATCACTTTACACCCTACTATTTCATTCCGTTACTACCATTACGCCATCACTTTACTACCTACTATTCCATTCCGTTACTAGGATTACTTCATCACTTAACTAACTAAATTTCATTCCGTTACTAGCATCACTCCATCACGTTACTAACTAAATTCCATTCTGTTACTACCTTTAGCCCATGACTTTACTGCATACTAGTACATGCCCTACTACAACCAACCTGGAAATTACTACATTATTTTACTACCACTTTTTAATTCCGTTATTACTGTTACTCCATCACTTTGCTATCTACTAATCAATTCCGTTTCTACCATTACTCCATTACTTTTACTACTTACTATTCCATGCCGTTACTACTATTGCTCCATCTTTTTACTCCCCATTTTTTCATTCCGTTACTACCGTTTCTCCATAATTTTACTACCATTACTCAATCACTTTACTACCCTCTATTCCCTTCCGTTACTCCGTTAATTGACTTCCGTTACTCCATCACTAACACTTTCTACAGTTATTCCATCCCTTTTCTACCGCTTTAAAATGGTTTTCTAAATTGATAATTTTTTGTCGCAATATTTGACCTCTATTTTAAGACTACAATTATAAAATTTTCAAAAGAATCAGTGACAGAACACTTGCGTTGTAGTATGCAAATAAAGGGGTCTTCAGACGAATGACAAGACATACTGATAATTTTAAACACTGTTTTTCATACTGGTGTTTAAATATCTTCCTAAAATGTACAAACATTCTCTTATATTGCAATGGTTAAATTTCTCCTTAAATGTATAAAAGTTTGTTTTTGACTGCAATAACGAATTCCCCCCCCCCCCCCCCCTTGTAGCCCAAATTGTCAATGGAGGGTAAATGTATGTGAACAATGGAAGTGATATTGTGCCCTCAACTCAAACTAAGTTTAATAAAATTCTGTTTAGTACCTTCAGAAGAGTTGCGTTCACAATCTGATTTGGTGGTATATATTGTAAAATTTCTAAGTTCAAATGAAGATCACTTCTACAAATTTCTCCGGTTAAAAAAATTGCCGTAATATACACAACTAGATATTGGACCCTCAATTCAAATGAAGTTCTATAAAACTTTATTCAGTAGTTGCAGAGAAGTTGGGCTTACAAGCTGGTTTGTTGGCAGAAAATGTGAAACTTCTAAGTTCGAAGGAGAGTAACTCCCACAAAATTCCTCGAATAAAAAAATTGTTTGCAATATGCATAACTACATGTTGTGCCCACAATCCATACCAAGTTTAATAAAATTCCATTCAGTAGCTTCAGAGGAGTTGCGCTGACAAACTGGTTTGGTGGTATAT
This sequence comes from Limnoperna fortunei, assembly GCA_944474755.1. NCBI lineage: Eukaryota > Metazoa > Mollusca > Bivalvia > Mytilida > Modiolidae > Limnoperna > Limnoperna fortunei. The sequence goes on from OX104124.1 coordinate 58,713,636, forward strand.
ATTGTGAAATTTGCGAGTAACTCCCACAAAATTCACGGGATGAACAAATCGCTGTAATAAGCACAACTAAATAGTGTACGCTAAATCTATACTAAGTTTCATAATATGCTGTTCAGTAGTTGCCGAGAAGTTGCACTGAAAGCTGGTTTTGGTTGTATTTGTGAAATTTCTAAGTTCAAAGCAGTGTAACTCCAACATAAATCACAGGGAAAAAAATCGCCGCAACATGCTCAACTAAATATTGTGCCCTCAATCCATACCAAGCTTCATAAAATTATATTTAGTAGTTTCACAAGAGTTGCGCTGACAAGCTGGTTTGGTGGTATATAATGTAAAATTTCTAAGTTCAAAGGCGAGTAACTCCCACACAATTCCCAGGATAAAAAAATCTTTGTACTATGCACAACAAAGAGTTTCATAAAATTATGTTCAGTAGTTTTATGGGAGTTTCGCAGACAAACTGGTTTCATAAAATTCTATTCAGTAGTTTCAGAAAAGTTTCGATGACAAACTGGTTTGGTGAAATTCTCTAAGTTCAAAGGGCTGTAACTCCCACAATATTCACATTCATCATCATTTTACCACCTACTTTTTCATTCCGTTACTACCGTTTATCCGTGATTTTACTACCTTTTACCCATCACTTTACTACCTATTATTCTATTAAATAACTATTGTTTACTACCTACTTTTTCATTTCTTTACTACTGTTACTCAATCATTTCACTACCTTTCCTCCTTCATTTACTACCCACTTTTACATTCCGTCACTAATGTTCCTCCATCATTTTACTACCCACTGTTTCTTTCAATTTCTGCCGTTTATCTTTCATTTTACTACCATTACTCCGTCACTTTACTTCCAACTTTGTCATTCCGTTAATACCTTTACTCCATCACTTTAATACTTATTATTCCATTAAATTATTACTGTTACTCCATCACTTTACTAACCACTTTTTTATACTGTTACTACCATTACTCCGTCATTTTACTACCGTACTCCATCATCTTACTACCTACCATTTCATTCTGTTACTACCATTGCTCCATCATTTTAATACCATTACTACTTTCCTACCCAATTTTACATTCCGTTACTACCGTTATACCATAGCTTTACTACCTTTACTCCATCACTTTACTACCTACTATTCCATTCCGTTGCTACTGTTACTCCATCACTTTACTACCAATTATTTCATTCCGTTACTACCGTTTCTCCATTATTTTACTACTATTACTCTCTCACTTTACTAGCTACTATACCATTCCATACTCCATCACTTTGCTACCCACTTTTTCATTCAGTTACTACAGTTACTCTTTCACTTTACTACCTACTATTCCATTCCGTTACTACTGTTACTCCATCACTTTATTACCCATTTTTTTATTCCGTTACAACCGTTTCTCCATTATTTTACTACCAATACTCTCTCAATTTATTAACTACTATTCCATTCCATACTTCATCACTTTACTACCCACTTTTTCATTCAGTTGCTACAGTTACTGTTTCACTATACTACCTACTGTTCCATTCCTTTACTACTGTGTGGCCGAGTGGTGAAGGTAGTTCGTCTACTATAGATCACATTGGTCTGTCAACACTGAGATTGTGGGTTCGATTCTCACTGCAGGCAGGGTGTACTCGATTCAAATCTTAAATGACAAGGATTGCCAGTTTTCCTACCGCAGGTCAGGGGTTTTCTCCGGGTACTCCGGCTTCCTTCCCCACTAAAAACTAGACGCCATGATATAGCTGAAAAATTGCTGAAAGTGGCGGAAAACATGATCAAACAAACAAGGAAAATTTACTACTGTTACTCCATCACTTTACTACCTACTATTTCATTCCGTTACTACTGTTCATCATCATTTTACCACCTACTTTCTATTCCGTTACTACCGTTACTCCATCACTTTACTACCTACTTTGTCATTCCGTTACAACCGTTACTCCATCACTTTACTACCCAATTTTCATTCCGTTACTACCGTTTCTCTATCATTTTACTACCATTACCCATCACTTTACTACCTATTATCCCATTAAATTACTACTGTTTACTACCTATTATCCCATTAAATTACTATTGTTTACTACCTACTTTTTCATTCCTTCACTACTGTTAATCATTTCACTACCTTTCCTCCATCAGTCCATCAGTTACTACGCACTTGACATTACGTCAATACTGTTACTCCATCACTTTACTACCGTTACTTCATCACTTTAATGCCATTACACAATCACTTTTCTGTCATTACTCCATAATATTACTGCCTTATCACTTTCATAACTTTACTGCTTATTATTCCATGCCGTTACTACCATTACTCCATCACTGTACTACTAACTTTTCCATGCCGTTACTACCACTACCCCATCACTTTACTACCTTTACTCAATCACTTTACTTCTTACTATTCCATTCCGTTACTAATGTCACTCCATCACTTTTCTACGATCTTTTTTCTTCAATTACTACCGTTTATCTTTCATTTGTCTACCATTACTCCATTACTTTACTTCCAACTTTGTCTTTCCGTTACTACCGTTCCTCCATCTCTTTACTACCTTTCCTCAACCACTTTACTACCAATTATTCTATTAAATTACTACTTTTACTGCATCATTTTACTACCCTCACTCCATTACTTTCCTACTAACTATTCCATTCTGTTACTACAGTTATTCCATGATTTAACTACCATTACTCCATCACTTTACTACCCACTTTTCATTCCTTTATTACCGTTACACAGTCATCTTATTACCATTACTCCATCACTTTATCACCTACTGTTGAATTCCGTTGCTACTGTTACTCAATCACTTTGCTACCAATTTTTTCATTCCGTTACTACCGATACTCCATATTTTACTACCATTACTACCTCACTTTACTACCCACTTTTTGTGCGGTTACTACCGTTACTCATTTATTTTACTACTATTACTTCATCACTTTACTACCTACTATTCATTTCCGTTACTACCATTACCCCATCACTTTACTGCCTACTATTCCACTCCGTTAATACCATTTCTGCATCACTTTACTACCTACTATTCCATTCCGTTACTACAATTACTCCATCACTTTACTACCTACTATTCCATTCCGTTACTAGTATTACTCTATCACTTTACTAACTAAATTCCATTCCGTTACTACCTTTACCACATGACATTACTACCTCCTATTACATGCCCTTACTACAATCAACCTGACAATTACTACATCATTTTACCTGCCATTTTTTCATTCCGTTACAACTGTTACTCCATCACTTTAGTATCTAATATTCCGTTCCTTCTATTACTCCAGCACTTTACTACCTCCTATTCCATTCCGTTACTACCATTACTGCATCACTTTACTACCTACTATTCCATTCTGTTACTACCGTTACTCCATCACTTAACTACCTACTATTCCAATCCGCTACTACCATTACTATATTACTATCACTTACTACAATCAACTTGACAATTACTACATCATCTTACTACCCACTTTTTAATTCCTTTACTACCATTACTCCATAACTTTACTATCTACTAATCCATTACTACCATTACTCCATCACTTTACTACCTACTAATCCATTACTACCATTACTCCATCACTGTACTACAATTACTCCATTACTTTTACTACTTACTATTCCATGCGTTACTACCATTGCTCCATCACTTTACTACCCATGCTTTCATTCCGTTACTACCGATTCTCCATAATTACTACCATTATTACTCCATCACTTTAATACCCTCTATTCCCTTCCGTTACTCCATCACTAACACTCTCTTCAGTTAGTTCCTCACTTTTCTACCGCTTTAAAATGGTTTTCTAAGTTGATAGTTTTTTGTCACAATATTTGACCTCAATTTTTAAGACTCCAATTATAACATTTTCAAAAGAATCAGTGACAGAACACTTGCGTTGTAGTATGCAAATAAAGGTGTCTTCAGACGAATGACAAGACATACTGATAATTTTAAACACTGTCTTTCATACTGGTGTATGAACATCTTCCTAAAATGTACAAACATTCTCTTATATTGCAATCGTTAAATTTCTCCTTAAATGTATTATAGTTTGTTTTTGACTGCAATAACGAATGTCTCCCCCCCCCCTTGTACCCCAAATTGTCAATGGAGGGTAAATGCATGTGAACAATGAAAGTGATATTGTGCCCTCAATCCCAACTAAGTTTAATAAAATTCTGTTTAGTACCTTCAGAAGAGTTGCGTTCACAATCTGATTTGGTGGTATATATTGTAAAATTTCTAAGTTCAAAAGAAGATCACTTCTACAAATTTCTCCGGTTAAAAAAATTGCCATAATATACACAACTAGATATTGGACCCTCAATCCATATGGATTTTTATAAAATTGTGTTCAGTAATTGCAGAGAAGTTAGGCTGACAAACTATCAGTAGTTTCCTGTAAAGGCAGCAAAAATTATAGTGTTTAATTTCTCCCAAAGTGTAATTGTTTTATATAAAATAATTGTTAAATTTCTTCCAATATGTATAAAACACTGTCTTTTATACCAATCCTAAAGATTCTCCAGAAAATATCTAATCACTCTCTTTTATTCTTATTGTTAATTTCATCAGCTGTTTTATATAAACTTTACATGTAATTATATCAGCAGTGTCATGTAATTTGGCCCAAAGAAGTATAACTTCTCACATTGTTAAATTTCTTCCAAAGTGTAATTGTTTGATAAAAAGTAATTCTTTAATTTCTCCCAAAATGTATAAAACACTCTTATACTAATCCTTAAAGTCCACTATAAAATGTATTATTGTTCTAGGCCTTAATATACCAATATCTTAATTTGTCTTACAATGTTCATATATATGTAAAGATATCAGTAGTTTCCTGTAAAGGCAGCCAAAAATGATAGTGTTCAATTTCTCCCGAAGTGTAATTGTTTTATAAAAAATAATTGTTAAATTTCTCCCAATATGTATAAAACACTGTCTTTTATACCAATCCTAAAGATTCTTCGGAAAATATATAATCACTCTCTTATATTCTTATTGTTAATTTCATCAGCTGTTTTATATAAACTTTACATGTAATTATATCAGCAGTGTCATGTAATTTGGCCCAAAGAAGTATAACTTCTCATATTGTTAAATTTCTTCCAAAGTGTAATTGTTTGATAAAAAGTTATTCTTAAATTTCTCCCAAAATGTATAAAACACTTTTATACTGATCCTTAAAGTCCACTATAAAATGTATTATTACCCTAGACCTTAATATACCAATATTTAAATTTGTCTCACAATGTTTATATACATTTAAAAATATCAGCAGTTTCATATAATGTGCCCCCAAACATGCCAAATGTATAACTTCTCATATTTTTAAATTTCTCCCAAAAGTGTATTTGCTTTATATTAAAAAATTGTTCAATTTCTTCTAATATGTATAAAACATGGTCTTTTCTATTAATCCTAAAGAATCTTCAGAAAATTTATAATCACACTCTTATATTCGAATTGTTTAATTTATCAGCTGTTTTATATAAACTATACATGTGAAGATATCAGCACTTTCATATAATGTGTCCCATAAATAAAGAACTTCTCATATTGTTATATTTCCACTAAAGAGTAATTGTTTTATATGAAATAATTGTTAAATCTCCCCCAATATGTATAAAACACTGTCTTTATACCAATCCTAAAGATTCTTCAGAAAATATATAATCACTCTCTTATATTCTTATTGTTAATTTCATCAGCTGTTTTATATAAACTTTACATGTAATTATAGCAGTGTCGTGTAATTTGGCTCAAAGAAGTATAACTTCTCATATTGTTAAATTTCTTCCAAAGTGTAATTGTTTGATAAAAAGTTATTCTTTAATTTCTCCCAAAATGTATAAAACACTTTTATACTGATCCTTAAAGTCCACTTTAAAATGTATTATTGTTATAGGCCTAAATATACCAATATTTTAATTTGTCTTAAAATGTTCATATATATGTAAAGATATCAGTAGTTTCCTGTAAAGGAGCCAAAAATGATAGTGTTCAATTTCTCCCGAAGTGTAATTGTTTTATAAAAAATAATTGTTAAATTTCTCCCAATATGTATAAAACACTGTCTTTTATACCAATCCTAAAGATTCTTCGGAAAATATATAATCACTCTCTTATATTCTAATTGTTAATTTCATCAGCTGTTTTATATAAATTTTACATGTAATTATATCAGCAGTGTCATGTAATTTGGCCCAAAGAAGTATAACTTCTCATATTGTTAAATTTCTTCCAAAGTGTAATTGTTTGATAAAAAGTTATTCTTAAATTTCTCCCAAAATGTATAAAACACTGTCTTTATACCAATCCTAAAGATTCTTCAGAAAATGTATAATCACGCTCTTATTTTTTAATTGTTAAATTTCTCAGCTGTTTTATATAAACTATACATGTAAAGACATCTGTAGTTTCATATAATTTGCATCAAAGAATGTATGACTTCTCATATTGTTAAATTTCTCCCAAAATGTATAAAACACTGTCTTTTATACTCATCATTAAAATCCACTATAAAATGTATTAACACCCTCCTATGCCTTTATATCCCAATATTAAAATTTGTCTTACAATGTTTATATACATGTAAAGATATCAGAAGTTTCATATAATGTGCCCCCAAAATGTAATTGCTTTATATAAAAATTGTTCAATCTCTTCTAATATGTATAAAACGCGGTCCTTTCTATTAATCCTAAAAGTTCTTCAGAAAATGTATTATCACTCTCTTATATTCGAATTGTTAAATTTATCAGCTGTTTTATATAAACTTTACATTTGAAGATATCAGAACTTTCACATAATCTGCCCTATAAACGAAGTTATGAAATAATTGTTAAATATCCACCAATATTATACTTCGAAGATTTATTTTTTTACTGATTTCTTTGTAAGCACAAACGGTCCATAAAATCGTATATAGACCGGCCGGTGTATATGGACCGGTCCATATATTGTATATGGACCGGTGTGGATAAAATGTGCATTGGATTTACACATCTGTTGGAAAAACAAATTTGTTATTAGTAATCTCAGTGAAGATTATTTATGACAAGTAACAGATATGCAAAATGAGTTTTCAGAAAAAATAACCTAAAATGATCAGTAATGACAGTACATGTTGTGCATATGGAGCAAATAAGTGAGCATAGAAGCTTACTAAAAGTACTAGTATAATATAACAAATAGTTCATGACACTTCGGGTCATATGGCAGTATATGGACCAGTTGGTGGCCCCAAAAATATATGGACCTCAGCTGCGCTTCGGTCCATATAAATTTTTGGTGCCACTAACCGGTCCATATACTGCCATATGACCCTCAGTGTCATGAACTATTTGTTAAATATGTATAAAACACTGTCTTTTATACCAATCCTTAAGATTCTTCAGAAAATGTATAATCACTCTCTTATATTCTAATTGTTAATTTCATCATCTGTTTTATATAAACAATACATGTAAATATACCAGCAGTGTCATGTAATTTGGCCCAAAGAAGTATAACTTCTCATATTGTTAAATTTCTCCCAAAGTGTAATTTTTTTATAAAAAGTTATTCTTAAATTTCTCCCAAAATGTATAAAACACTTTTATACTGATCTATAAAATGTATTAAAATGCCCTAGGCCTTAATATCCCATTACTTTAATTTGTCTTACAATATTCATATATATGTAAAAATATCAGCAGTTTCATATAATTTGCCTCCAAGGATGTATGACTTCTCTTATTGTTTAATTTCACCCAAAGTGTAATTGTTTTATTTAAAGTTATCCTTATATTTCTCCCAAAATGTATAAAACAGTGTCTTTTATACTGATCCTTAAAGTCCACTATAAAATGTATTAACACCCTAGGCCTTAATATCCCAATATTTAAATTCTCCATACATATTCATTTATATGTAAAAATATCAGCAGTCTCATGTAAAGGAGACCAAAAATGAATAACTTCTGATAGTGTTAAATTACTCCCAATATGTATAAAACACTGTCTTTTATACCAATCCTAAAGATTCTTCAGAAAATGTATAATCACTGTCTTATTTTTAATTGTTAAATTTCTCAGCTGTTTTATATAAACTATACATGTAAAGACATCAGTAGTTTCATATAATTTGCCTCCAAGAATGTATGACTTCTCATATTGTTTAATTTCTCCCAAAGTGTAATTGCTTTATATAAAGTTATTCCTAAATTTCTTCCGAAATGTTTCAAAACAGATCCTTAAAGTCCCACTATAAAATATATAAACACCCTAGGCCTTAATATCCCAATAATAAAATTCTCCATACATATTCATTTATATGAAGAATTTTAGCAGTTTCATGTGTAGTGGACCAAAAATGAATCACTTCTGATATTGTTTAATTTCTCCCAAAGTTTAATTGTTTTATATAAAATAATTGTTTAATTTCACCCATTATGTATACAACACTGTCTTTTATACTAATCCTAAAGATTCTTCAGAAAATGTATAATCAATCTCTTATATTCTACTTGTTAAATTTCCCAGCTGTTTTATATAAACTATACAAATGATGATATCAGCAGTTTCATATAATTTGACCCAAATATTTATAACTTCTCATATTGTTTAATTTCTCCCAAAGTGTTATTGTTGATATAAATGTATTAACACCATAGGCCATTATATCCCAATATTCAAATTTGTCATACATTTAAGGATTGTTTTCAATTGCTGGTTAGATTATTGGATATAAACAACTTTGGGGCGATTTACACTGAATAAACTGCGAAGTGATTTATGTTGCAGCGTAAATTGATCCAAATCCAATAATCTAACCAACAATTGGAAACAAACCTTATATTTTAAATTCTGTAGTAAAAATGAAGTAACAAGAACTTAAATAATATTTGCAATTCACAATTTTAGTTTCGTCACTTTTTGTTAGCGGAAGAATTCATATATAGTCAACATCATCAATACATCTGATGTCACAATCAGTCAGGTGCTGAAAAACCAAGTTATATGAAATAAACAACTCATGTATTGAGTATTTAAACGAAATTAAAAAATATTCATATATATGTAAAGATTTAGGCAGTTTCATGTAATGTGGCCAAATGTGTAACTTCCCATCTTGTTCAATTTCTCCCAAAGTGTAATTGTTTCATATAAAAAAATTGTTAAATTTCTTCCAATACGTATAAAACACTGTCTTGTATACCAATCCTAAAGAATCTTCAGAAAAATGTGTAATAACTATCTTATTTTCTAAATGTTAAATTTGTCAGCTGTTAATATAAACTATACATGTAAAGATATCAACAGTTTCGTATAATTTGTATAAAACATTGTCTTTTATACTAATAGTTAAAGTTCCCTATAAAATCTATTAACACCCTTGGCCTTTATATACGAATATTCAAATTTTGTCATACATATTAATGTATATGTAAAGATATTACAGTTTCATTTAATGGAGCCCAAAAATGTATAACTTTTCATATTGTTAAATTTCTCCCAAAGTATAATTGTTTCATATAAAATACTTAAATTTCTCCCAATATGCATAAAACTGTCTATTACAGCAATCCTAAAGATTCTTCAGAAAATGTATAATCACTCTCATATATTCTAAGTGTTCAATTTCTCAGCTGTTTTATATTAACTAATTACTTTACCTAAAAAGATATCAACAGTTTCATATAATTTGACCCTAAGATAAGTCACTTCTCATATTGTAAAATTTCTCCCAAAGTGTAATTGTTTCATATAAAGTTATTCTTAAATTTCTCCCAAAATGAACATAACACTGCCTTCTATACTGATCCTTAAAGTCCCCTATAAAATGTATTAATACCCTACGCCTTTATATTCCAATATTTAAATGTGTCATACATTGTTCATGTATATATAAAAATATCAGCAGTTTTATACAATTTGCCCCAAAAATGTCTTACTTCTCATACTGTTAAATTTCTCCCAAAGTGTAATTGTTTTACATTTAATAACTGTTTGATTTCTCCCAAAATGTATAAAAAATTGTCTTTTATTCCTATTTTTCCTGAAAATGTATAAATACTCTTTGTATTCCAATTGGTAAATTTCTCTCTAAAATTATAATTTGTTTGATTTCAATTTATCCTTCAATTTTGACATAAAATGTATAATCACTGTCTAGCTTTTCACAATTTCTCACAAAATGTATAAAAAATTATTTTAAACTGATCCTTAAATATTTATCTAGATCATAAAATTTTACGCACATATTCTTGTCTTTAAATTCTCCCTAAACTTAAGCTGTTACTGATTCTGAAATTTCATTTAAGGAATATACATGTAAAACAGTGTCTGTTATACTAGTCCTTAAAAGTCCAAATATATTTACAAATACTTCCTTTTTTTGAATATCAAATTTCTCCCAAAACTTATACTGAATATTAAATATCCACCAAGAACTATTTCACAAAGCTTCCGGAAACTTCCGCAAACATGTAAAGTTTCCATAATTTTACCAAAAGTGATCCGAAACATTTAGATGTTATTCCTAAAGGTTCCAGAAACTTTGCCGTTCTTAATTGGGTTACTTCAGTCTTTCTGCAATAACATCACTATTAGTGCACATGTTGATCAATAACCCAAGTAATTATATACAAATATATGAAAAAAAAATTTTAATTGTGTGCAACAAAACATTGTCATTTCAAAATTATAAGTTATCCTTCATTCCTATTTTTGGGAGGAATTAAAAATCCTTATAACTACATGTACTAATATAAAATATGGTTTGTTAATTTAGCAAAAAAGTATCCAAGACTCCTTTTTAAATACATTATGAGATGACTTCTAAGAAAATTATTAAATTTGAACATCATGTGATACTTGTTCAGTGGAATAGTTTAGATTATTTATCAAGTTTATTATGTTTTATGATATTTTATTCATTGACATAAGGGTCCTTGAGATCTAATTAATGTCACGTTTACAATAACAAAGTTGAATAAAAAGGAACGTTTTTCTTTCTTTCTTTCTTTTTTTCCTTCCTTCCCCTCTGTTCTAATACTCCACATGTCAGACAACATCATGTGACATCTCTTAATGTGTCATATTTCATTAACCATGGAAGCTGCTGTCTAACTTTTGGAAGTTGTTCAGTTGATTGTTGCGTGCCAGTTAAATAGCCATGCTGTAATACAAACCTGCTATTAATCCTAAAGAAATGACGTCATTTAGGAGAATTATGACATAGACAGAGAAAAGACTAGTTAGAGCTTCAAAGAAGTCAAATTTGACCTTTGCTTTAATTTTGTAACAAAGTACAGGAAGGTTATAATTTATTTAAGAAATTAACCTTTTTTCCTATACCTTTTATGTATTTCATATGGAAACAAATGAAAATGTCCAATGTAATTTTTACATGTACTAATAATAGTAATATACATTTAGTTACAATTTAACATACAATAAACGTTAACATAGTTTTGATTGATTGGATGTTTGCTTTGCACCCAGATATATTTATAATGAGAATAAGTTATCAAACAATAAAGCAACAGAAAAAGGGGCTGAGATAGGACACAGGGGACATGATTTAGACTGCTTACTGGAAAGGTATGGAGTTTTAGGTAGGGACGGAGAACTTAGCCTTTTGCAGTGGCTACAATGAGCCTACTCTTTATAGAAATCTACAAAACAAAACTCTCAAAACATGTTACTCACTATGGTCCACAGCCAGGCTTCAGTATCATGACCTGACAACATCCAAACGAGAGGGTCTCCCCAGCTCTGTAGGTCAAGCATAGAGAACCCTCCCTGGGTATGGTCCCAATTAACAAGGGGAATGAACATAAAATTACATAAAATATCCTTCAAATAGTTTTAAAAGAAGTTGAATTGCTACAAAATACTTTCCTGTCCATAATTATGTTGAACAATTTTTTTTTGGTTAAAATTACTAGTATTCCAGCCATTTTATTGAACAACCGAACTAAAGGATAGAACAGCCGCATAGATGAAACCTTGACCTATTATTTCACACAGCTGGTACCAAAGGATTCTGTAAACCGCGAGATTTATGGATATACTAGAAATTAGTAAATATCTTTATTCTTATTTTTAATAATCTTTATACAACTGTTTGTTTCAAACTCAAATCCTTGTAAAATTCACCAAACATAGTCAATGAAACATTTATAAAAATGGTTATACAGAAAATTTTTTTTACAAATATGAAATACTAGATGTGGAATGAATTTGAACGTGCATGAAACAACCATTCAACCAAATACTTCATCTCATAAACAGAACAAGCAGCAGTTTTTAACATGGACCTCATTGAATAAAAACCTAACTAGACGGAGTACACCCCTATGAAAGACAGGCAATTGTTTTACTGCGTGTTTTGTTTATCAAAGACCATCAAAGGCACTTTACTAGAATACCAATCATTGTAATTTCAAGTCAACAAATATATAAATAGTGAAATATATCAGATAAAATGTAATGATTAATGTTGATTTCGTCAAGGCTATTTTCAGCTTTATCATGGCGTCTAGTTATATTATGAAAGGAAGCATATCACATGACTATGTCATAAAAAGTAACGACGAGGTCTAAAACAAGAGGATCTTAAGAGCCTGTATCGCTCACATGACTAACAAAAAAACTTTTTAAGAGACATTAATTTTCTTGCAAATTTTAATATTTAATGCAACAGAGTTTATGCAAATATGCTGTTTCTAAGAAGAAGCTGTTTTTATGCTTTATCCATACAGTCCTATGTTACATAATGGCATCCGTGTTGGATTATGAATCCCGGTGTTCCATGGTGGCAGCAATCTTGTATTTTGGATCGTCACAAAAAAAAAATTAGTAGAGGACCATCTGAGGTACATTTCTACAATATCAAAATTCTTTCTGCATAGCGGTTTGTGAGAAAACAAATTTTGAGCCAATCCGAATGAATTTGCAGCTCTGGCAGCCATGTTGAATTTCCTATCAGCTTGAAAAAATCTCTTAAAACTATCTAATAAGATAGCTATCCAAGATTCACTTTTGCATTAATTGGTTTAATGGTGTGAAACAGTTTCAGAGGAGAAACTGTTTGTATGGTTTTCTCATAGGGTCTTATGTAAAAGTAATGCAGGACACCATCCGCCATATTTTGTGAAAATTTCACAATAGATATCACATTTATGGTAAATTTAATAATAATTTCTGTCATTATTAACTCTTAATTTCCATAAAATTTTAAGTAATAATGAAAGACTTATACCTATAGTATTACTTCAATTTATTAATAGTTGAAATAAAAGGTTTTCGCATAAATGAATTCAGTATTGGCAAAAATAATGAAAATGAAATTTTTAAAAAGGGAGATAATTTTGTCAAAAAAACCCCATTTTTTAGCACTTTTTGACCTGTTTTGTCCCACAAAACAAAAATTTAACTTGAATTATGATTACTTGTATATGGCAAATTTAAAAAAAATTCATCGACACATTATTTTCAGTGAAAGTGTCCTGCATCCCCTTAAGCTGTGTTCCAAAGTGGTGGCCATATAGGATTTGGGATCGGTACCAAAAACAAAAACTTTGTATATGACCATGACCATCTAAAGCATATTGCTACAATATTTCAAATTAATCTGCAATGCGGTTTGTGAGAAGAATGTTTAAATTCAGCCAATTAGAACATGCCCTGGAAGCCATGTTGAATTTCTTATTGGCCTAAAAAATCTAAAAATATTAAAATAACTATCCAACCTTCATTTCTGTATAATTTGGTTTCGCTGTGTGGATCAGTTCCAGAAAAGAAGCTGTTTGTAGGATTTTCCCATAGGGACCTATGTTAAACAAAATTTAAGATGTTTGCCATCTTGGATTTTCGATAGGTACAAAAAATTTAAACTTTGTAGAGTACCATTTAAGGTACATTTCTGCAATATTACAAATCAATCTGCCAAGAGGTCTGTGAAAAGAAGAATTTTGAAATTCAGCCAATCAGAACACATTAATGGCCCTTGCAGCCATGTTGAATTTCCAACTGGCTCAAAAAACTCTAAATAATAAGATAACAATCCAAGCTTCATTTTTGCATAATTTGGTTTCATTGTGTGGAACAGTTTTGGCGAAGAAGTTGTTTGTATATTTTCCCATTGGGGCCTATGTTAAACCAAGTCCTCAATAGCGGCCATCTTGGATATTGGATCGGCACAAATAACTCAAACTTTGTAAAGAACCGCACAATACACAATTATATTCCTGGCAAGTTTGGTAATTATTTGCCAAGTGGTTTTCGATATTGTTAATTAAACTGAAGTCATAGGTTGGTGTTATGCCGCCAAGGAGTATTGCTATATATATCTGGCAAAAGATGGGTCAATCAATCAATCAAACTGTCATTTGCTTTCTATTTACCAATCATTGATAATCAACCTCAATTTGTATATTTTATTATTCTTATGTCTTTTATTAATGCAATTTTACTTACTGCCTGCCTCATGTGGGTAGCCTGATTGGCAAATAAACAATTTGTTGTTGTTGGTTTTGGAGAAGAAGATACAAATGTAAAAAGTTTAAAAAAAGGCGTCCTCTTCAACAAATTTCAGTTTCTGCAAAGTTTATGTCAGGTCTAGATTCCCAGCCATTTTTTAGACTAGTACCTTTCCGAAATCTTTTTGCAACTTTTACTGATGTGGAACTTTCAGGGTGCTTTGTTAACAGCATTTTCAACTTTTTCAAGTCTGACTTTGCAGTGTTTCTGGATGCTTTGTTAATAAGCTCCCTGAAGATTATTTTCTCTTGATATATTATAATTCTTTATTTCAAATTCTTCTGTTAAACAAAATGGTTAATTTATTCTGTTGCTATGAATAAGGTTCACACTGAGGGTACCATTTTTTTGTTCTATTACTCATAACATATTTATTACTGCATAAAAATCAAGAATAAAAGTAGATGTTTATAAATGTACATACCTTCTGCAAGGCAAAACTAACCAATCTGCTGAAAAATATGTGCCCTATCCAGCTACTGAGAAGCACTTCAATTGAATATTACGTAGCGCATAAGCAGTAACCAGAAAGATCAGCAACTTTCCAACTTTTTATGAACCATTTCTTCTTTGTGTATAAATATTAAACACTCTGACTTACCAAACCTTTTAAGTACTTTCATTATATCTTTTTGACATTGTTTGTTTAACTGAACAAAAACTATGTTTTCTACAGTAAGCATTTTATTAAAACCAGATCTTGTTAACCTCTGAACACATTGCTTCTTCATTATAGAAATGTTAATAAAGGTTTCTGACAAAATTTTTACTAGAGTATTTGCTTATGATTGTGTATTGGTCGTTATGATTGAGCATAATTAATAAAAAGAATATAAAGGGGACATTTTTACACTTTGCTGTTTATAATTAACCAAATTATGAGGTGTACAAACATGATCAAGCTATGGCTTCCTTTAGTTTTGCATTCAAAGTATATTTTCTCAATCGGAATGTTGAAACACAAAGCCGACTTTGAAGTTATAATATCATGAATATATAAAACCATTTCCAATCTGTTTCTTGTTGTTTTCAAAATGGATGCAACAAACCATTGTGTAGATTGCCATTGAAAAGTATCACGCTTTACAGTGTTACAAATGCGAAGGTACTTTGTAACAGCATAGAATTAGAACACTGGTAAATTTTATTATTTTTCATTCATGTTCTGATAATTTGTTTGGAATTGTTACAGATATTTGCATAAAATAATTTAATAAATTCTTAAATTTAATCATTATATTGGCAGGTACAATATACAACAGTACAACAGTATATTCTTTTGCCAGTAATATTGTGTTATGTAAAGGCTGGCTCAATTTAAATTGATATGCCAAGAAAATTGGTTACACTAACAGATATATGTATAATCTAATTCTATAATTTTTTCTATTCATGCGTGTCATAATATTCAAATTATGTAAATAATCTGCAATTAAATTAAAGGTATAACAAAGAATCAGTACTGTGAGATGGTAAAGCGAGGCGTTACACTGTTCTCCCCATGCCCTTTAAGCACCGCAGTGCTATCTGATCTACCACTGTGGTTTAATTTCATGCTGCGGTGCTATCCACTTATCACTATTTATTGTTGTATTGTTTATTCAACTGATTAAAAAGCTGTGGACAATACATTCTGTTAATTAATACCTCGGGTCATTACCCGGACAGGTGTAAACATCAGTGCTCGTCAGAACCATACTGATTTCTTATTTGTATACGTTTAATACAAAAGTTTTAATAAAATTAGACAAATTAAGCTTAATTTTGAATGATTTCATTCATTTCTTGTGGATACTATAATTGGAGTTAACACTTAATTTCCTTTGGTTCCCCCACAAAAAAATTTGCAAATGGTGGTCATGGCAATTGCAACTTTCAGTTTCAGCAGAAATTTTGCAATACCTTCTTGTACATTTTAATTATGTTATTTGAGCAGAAATTAGCAACTTTAACAGTGTTTTTAAAGACATTTTTTCTTACCCCATTGAGATTTTTAAAATTTTTGAATATTAATCATCAATCTATGTAATTATATTCATGATGATTATTTGTGATTGGTGCATTTTCTGAAAATGGAGTCAGAAAAGTGTCAAAAATGGTAATATTTTTTACCCAAAATTATAGAGAATAATGCACTATTTCTTTACATGTTCAATAGTCTCAGTCTGATCACACATATACTTAAAGTGTTGTACCTGTTTTGAATATTGTCAATGAGATAATGAATTAAGCAAATAAGGAAATTCTATTGAATATGAATCGATTTTCCCCTGAAAAATTGGGATTTGAATATTGCCCTTTTCACTGTATTTTAATTGGCCCAAAATGGCCGCCATCGTTACCGTGGCAACCGAAGTCAAATCATAACAAACAATAACTATTTTGTGGTCCAATGGTCAATTTTACTTTATAAAAATGAAAATCAGCTAAATCTGAGACATGTCATGTCTCACCCTATATGGAAATCCTTTGATCCTTATGGAGAATTGGTGTTAATATTTGTTCAATCAAAATTTTTTACAAGCATACATAGCATGAAGACAAATAAAATAATGATGCTTTAACTTCTGATTTACTTTCAAATTCTAAAACAGAATTGGAGTACACATATCATAAGAGAATATACAACTTTATATCAATATATTGTATAAAAGAAAATGCATTTCTAGCATGCATCAATGATATATAATTTGGAGAAAATTTTCAAGGATAAAATAGTTAACAATTGAGATTTTTAAAACAGAATTGGAGTACATGTATCATAAAAGAATAAACAACTTTATATCAATATATTGTATAAAAGAAAATGCATTTCTATCATGCATGACTGATATATAATTTGGAGTAAATTTTCAAGGATAAAAATTTAGATTTTTAGGACAAAACATTAGCGAATCAAACTATTTATAGGTCATACAAAATTGGTTCTCAGACATTAGATTTCTTAAACAGGGCAAAGTAGGTAGGGGTTTTTATTTATTTTTATTTCGTGTTTTTTTACATTTAGTATTTTTACTCAATGTTACAGTTACATATTATTCTAACAATAAAGATATTTAAATGCAACTCATCATACTGTCATATAAATAATATTGGATTGAGAAATCATTTGATCTGTATTGGTCATGTTTTTGTTTCTAAAATATATGTGTAGTAAACCACCACAAGTTTTCTACAAACTTGAACAGTTGTGATCATATCATACAATACTTAAAAAAAGGTCAAAGACCGAAAAACACAAATTTCATTGAACAGGAAGTATATGTCAGACAGACCCGAAAAGGAATCTTAAGTACCATATTTGGACAACCCACTGGAATCTGCATACAAAATTTCAGAACCTTTCCATTAATAGTTCCTGAGAAATTGTTTATTGAAAATTACACCCCACCCCACCCATCTCACTATAACCAGATTTCATTTCTGTGAAATTCAGATCATTAATAATATTTTTGTTCTGTACATGCCGAGCGAAGCGAGGATAGATATATTTTTTTAAATAGTTGAAAATATTATATTAAAAAATCACGACCCACCCTCTAATAGTCAGGTAAATAGTAAGGACCCACCCTCTAATAGTCAGCTAAATTTTGATGACCCCCCTACTTTTTTGCCGGCCCCCCTGGAGATAAATAATGACCGGTCCCTTATAAGTGCTAATGTTAAATAGTAGCTTTGTATTTATATCTGTTATCATCTGTTATGTATGCCAATAATTTAACACAAATTTTGAAAATTTTTTATACTATGTCATTTATTGCATGTATTAAATTCAACAAAGTCACCCCCCCCCTCCCCCATGTTAGAGATAACACACACACACAAATCCATGTAAAGCACTAAAATGTTCGATGTAACGTGCAAGATTGGACCCTTTTTAAAACACGACACCACAGTGCTTTCCAAAATTTCTGGGGAGAACCCTGCATTACAAAATTCCTCTGTATTTCTTTTTTTATTGTATTACACACATCACTTCAGAATGTGACTTATCAACTCTAATTAAGAAATAGATTATTGCGAGCTGGCTTTATGGGAATTAGAACATGGTCAGACCTTATATTTGTCAATATTTTATACCGAGCGAGGTATAAAATGAAGACAAATATAAGGTCTGACCATGTTCTAATTCCCATAAAGCCCGCTCACAATAATCTATTTCAATTCTAATATGTCTAACAAATGTTTTAAAATTTCGAAGCGGTTCCAAGAGGACGCTTACAGTGGTAATATTGTTGTTTTGAAACTAATACGATACATTTGTATATCCCAAAACAGTATGTTAAAGCAAATAAAATTGACATAAAAATATATTCTCGTCATTTATTGAATGTACGTACCTTTTAAACAAAAATATTGAGAAATCTTAACGAAATTGCTTTGTTCCAGTTTGAAATTTTCAGTTCAGCGTAATATGACGTCGGAATTCTAATTATGACCTCATATTAATTCGAATGTAAAATTGTTAAAAAAATGATGTATCGGGAGTAGTTTAAATCATATAAATCTCAGAATTCAGACTAAAAATAACTAATTTATTAGCAATAACGATAATTATGGATAACACATAACAAACGGCATTTGTAAATCAGTTTTTACATTTACACAAAACACACAGTTTACGCATGTGCGAACTAAACTTATTGGAATTTTGACACGGCTTTGTCTACATAGCTAAAGCAGGACGTCATATTAGAATTGTGATTCAAGGGAAGGGAATATATTAAAATGCAAATCTTATATCTTTTGTGCAAGTAAAATGAAACAATCAATCTGCAACTCATCTTTAAATAACATTAACATTGGAAGTCTGAATTGGCAAAGGTCCGAATATGAAATGGTCTGAATTTGTGTAGTCCAAATTTGACACATTTCCAGTTTCACATGGTTTATCTCCCCTTTTACTTCAGTTAAAAAAAACTATGGCTATCATTACTAAAAGACTATGATACTGAAATGAAGATTTGCATTGTTTTTGTATTGTTTGTCTATTCCATTTAAATTTTCATCTAACTAACCTCATTAGTGGATGTTACTATAACCATAAGCAACAGATGAGCTAGAACACAGATGTCACTTGTAAACGTGTTTAATCAAGCTAAAAAACATCTGGGAGCCGTTTCATAAAGCGATCGTTAGCTTAACGTGCACGTTATCCCATTTAAATTGCATGTGTTAACGAGGACGTTAATTAGCGATCACTTTATGAAACGGCACCCAGGGGTTCTACCTGATAGCAGGTCGTTCCTTCCCCTGACCCAGGTCGATCCGGCCCCAGTCGATCCGTCCCCTAGTCGATTCGTCCACTATTTCTTGGTCGATCCGTCCCCTGTAAAAAATTATAAGTAATTTACTATATTTAAATTTTATTTTAACTGTTTTTAAGTGGAAAAAGTGAAGAAGTGTTGATTAAAATTAGTTTAATAATTAAATAAACAAAACATGATTATGATTATGATTATACATTTCACTGTTGTGAATGTGCCGAGCCAGTTGACTTAGATGACCTAAATGAGCCTGAGCCAGAGCCACAAGCAGACCCAGTACCTGAACTTTATCATGTTCTTCATGCTTTTTATGATTGTTATTGTTATCAATATTAAATACTAGTATAATAAAGAATACAATTATTACTACTGTCTCTACCGTGTTATTACTATTATCTGACACGTGTCAAATGTTGGTTACAAATTACAGGTTTCAAAAAGATCAATACTAAATAACAATTACAATTTAATTAAACGTACACATAAAACCATACCGTAGTTAAAGAAGTAACAATACATAAAAATAAAGACAAAATATCGCAAATCATCCTAAATCATGGACACATTCACATGCATAATCGGCGTAGTTAAAAATATGACTTTTTTATATATTTATACCTACCCGCTTTATTTACACCCCCTGAAACGTAAAACGTTCCCGTACGAACGTTAAACGGACGAACCAAAAACGACATACGAATGGACAAAGAACGAACGAACGCTCTTATCGTCCAGACGAACCATTTAAAAATTAACCAATCAGAGACAAGCTATACGCTTCAATCGTTCGTATGTGGGAAAACGAATGGAGACGCCTATATCGTGCTTTGTAAAAATCAAGAAACGTTCGGTCATTTTAAATAAAATCTTGAGAATCAAGCTGGTTTATAGTAAACAAATAAAAAATTGAAAAGGAATAAATAATAAAATAATTATACTTTATTTTCATTAAATCATCACTTAAATGATTTGTGACAGCTCAAACATGTACATGTAATACACACATAAAAAACGTGACAATTAACATAACAAGCCCACGAAAAAGCCTACTAGAAAATTTGTGGGGTTGAGTATTTTTATTCAATATTCATGTTCGTGATTTGGGCTAAACATGGAAATGTTTTAATAATGGACCTATAAATATTTTTTATCACAGTGTAAAAAGAAACGAGCTTAATCGTCGATTTTATTTTGAATACTAACAGTAATTATTACACATTCCAGAGGAAGCTCTTTATTGCATATAATGAAATGTACTAATCCAACTGTATATTTATTATGTGTTATATAATTGTTAAACCTTAAAGTTTCATAAATTAAGGGGTAATTTATTACAAAAATTCTCAATTGGAAAATTTTCATCAAGGTGGTGTTCAAATAACACATTTAAAATCACATTTGTAATATCACTCCCGAGACCTTTGCAAGAATATTAAAAACCATATTTAACATAAAAAAACTACTGAGACCTTCGAGATACAATTAAAAACTAAATTAAACATATAAAATGACTCCTGATACATAAGAAATGCAATAAAAAACCATAATACAAATATAAAATCAATCCTGAGACCTTAGCTGTGCAGTTAAAAACCATAAAACACATACAATTTCATTGCTGAGACCTCAGCAATACAATTAAAAACCATATTTCACATACAAAATCACTCCGGAGACCTTAGCAATACAATTAAAAACCGTATTACACATATAAAATCAGTCCTGAGACCATAGCAATACAATTAAAAACCATATTTCACATACAAAATCACTCCTGAGACCCTAGCAATACAATTAAAAACTATATTTCTCATATAAAATCACCCCTGAGACCTTTGCGATACAATTAAAAACCATATTTCACATATAAAATCACTCCTGAGACCTTTGTGATACAATTAAAAACCATATTACACATATAAAATCACTCCCAAGACCTTTGCGATACAATTAAAAACCATATTACATATATATTATTACTCCTAAGACCCTAGCAATACAATTAAAAACCATATTTCACATGCAAAATCACTCCTGAGACCTTTGTGATACAATTAAAAACAATATTACACATATAAAATCACTCCTCAGACCTTTGTGATACAATTAAAAACCATATTACATATATAAAATCACTCCTGAGACCCTAGCAATACAATTAAAAACCATATTTCACATGCAAAATCCCTCCTGAGACTTTTGCAATACAATTAAAAACCATATTTCACATGAAAAATCACTCCTGAGACTTTTGCATTACAATTACAAACTATATTACACATATAAAGTCACTCCTGAGAACTTTGCGATACAATTAAAAACCATATTACATATATAAAATCACTCCTAAGACCCTCGCAATACAATTAAAAACCATATTTCACTTATAAAATCACTCCCGAGACCTTTGGGCCACAATTCAAAACCATATTACACATATAAAATCACTCCTTAAACCTTTGCGATACAATTAAAAACCATATTACACATAGATAAAATCACTCTTGAGACCCTAGCAATACAATTAAAAACAATATTTCACATACAAAATCACTCCTGAGACCCCAGCTATACAATTAAAAACTATATTACACATATAAAATCACTCCTGAGACCTTACAAGATGCAATATTAAACCATAGCATACTATAATTAACTTCTTTGACCTAACTAAGAGATGCTAAATCAATCATGAGACATTATATATGCAATTTAAAACCTAGGTAATGAAATGTCTGTATTTCCAAACAAATATTGTGCCATCAAATTAAGATTTTATGCAAGATTATTCAGTTTTATTAAGTTTGCTGTGTACAGCTATTCAGTTTTTGTATCAAATGAAGACAATGTAGGGATGTTCCAAGACTTTTGGATAAAACATACATTTTTAAAAGGTTTTAGGTACTACATTTGTAAAATGGAAAAATTTCATATGTGTTTATAAAATTTGGAGAGTGTTCAAATAAATCATATTTATTTGTACAACCTGAATATTGTAGATTTACATATAACAAATTAAACCAAGAAAGTATTTCTCAAATTGTTTATGTATATATTTAATTTAAAACATGTTCATGGTTTTAATGAATTTATAGTTTTAAAATAAATACAATTTATTTGACATTTTAATGTTCAGGTTATTTTAATTTGATAACAGAATGTAGTATTTTCTATTAGACTAACAAAGTGTAAAATATTTTCTTTTGCGAATGCTGACGAACGAATGGACCTTTATTTTTACCTGTACTGCGCATGCGGACGAACGAACGGGTTTTTATTTACTTGTTTTGCGCATGCGGACGAACGAACGAACGAACGGACGTACGGATAGACGAACGGAAAACGATATACGAACGAACGGAAAACGAAATACGAACGCATAAATGGGAACGTTTTACGTTTCAGGGGGTGTATTTTACCTACCGTTTGGTTTTACAATTACATATTCGCAAAATGAAAAAAAATCTTTATATAATTTTCTTCAGAAGACTTTAAAGCAACCATTATCTATATCATGGTCACAAAATTCGCATACATACTCGGCAATAAAAATAGTGAATTCTGGTGTACTACCATACTTTCCATACTTAAAAATACTACTTATGAATGTTTTGTTTATATATTTTACCTACCTTCTTTATTTATTTTCCCTACCTTTGGTTTTACTGTGGCCAGTCCGACCAGGGACGTTCGACTAGGGGACGGATTGGTTTGGGGACGGATAGTCTAGAAATCGTTCTACCTCAGATAAGCATCAGTTAAATGGGGGAATAAACATCAGTTAATCGGTTAATTAATTTAGGATCATGTTAACACAACAGGGGGTTTTAAAAATGCACTCAGATATTGACACCTGTCATACACCTGAAGCGTGAAAATTACCAGGACAAACTGTGACTAGAGCCGCAGTTTTTAGTACCGTAAGTTGACACTAGGTGGTGTTTTTTTTAAATTGGAAAGTCGTCAATTGGTTATTGTCAGAGTTGTATACATGTATATGCATTATATGTAATTATCTCATATATGTATAATGCATGACAAATCGGACAATACAGATTTCCATATTGGGGACCCATTGACCAAAAAAGTGGGGACCAGTTGACCAATTGAGGGGAGGGGGGCAGTTGACTTAGATAGAATTCCTCCTAAACTCTTTTAACATCATATTACACCAAAAAACCTATTTTATAATGCACGATGGCAGGCGTACACGTACACTTTATTACTGCAGGCGTAGTTAAGTAGGACCTGTTAAAAACTGCATGAATTGGTTACCTTAATCACTCGTGGCCATGCACTAAAACTGGTCACCTGTGCTGTGGCTGTACTGGCTGTAGTCTGTATCTAGGAAGCCATACGGAACTGTGACATTGTTTATGAGTAGTAGTATCCGTCGTTTTTTAATTATGAGCATTGTCACACCACACATTTATATACGTATATTCGTTGAGGCTTCATTAAAATCACTTTCATCTTTAAGATGATCTTACTTCCCGGTGTTCATATGACACTGGTTTCCTATCATCATAGTACTATCCATCTAGCAATCACCGACTGTCGCTGGCACCCAGTCTATTATATGAATAGTCTAGAGGAGTTACAAGGCATCCGGTATATGTATACGCCTTAAAATTTTTCGGGGTATGTAAAAAGGAAAATACTATTTCAATTCGCTTTTCCTGGCATATGTTTGAATAATCCGTATTTTCATAATAAAGTTTGTTATAATTTTAGTCACCTGAACTTTTATTAAAGAAAAAAACATAAAGTTACGCAGAGAGGCATGTTTCACAAAAATGTAAAATCCCCGAAGAGCCATTCTTCAAATACCGGCATTTTCGGATAGTACGTTTTTTTTAAAACTGTATATTCACTTCGGCGAATCTTACTTCGAAGAACTTTTTTATTTTAAATCCAAATAAAAAAATAAGAAGCTTACTGAATAAAGTGAGTAAAAATACTCCAATATACCCTTTGATATAAAAAATTGGACATGCAGTTTAAGTGAAAAATCGACCCGAAGAAATTCCCCCGAATACATAAAAATTGGGCATTTCGCCAAACTGATGTATCCGCGGATATATATATATATATATATATATATATATATATATATAGATATATATATATATATATATATATATATATATATATATATATATATGCTAGGCAATTTTGTCACAAAGAGCACTTCCTTAACAAATCTTTCAAGGTTAAAAAATAGCAAAAAAACCAACCGAACAATGACGAGTAAGCAGTGCTTTCCTCTTATTAGACACCCGTCGAGTTACTAGTACTCATTGTCATGTCTAAGAAAAAGTAAAATCCAGGAATAGGAAACACTACCTATTACTCAGCGAAAATGTCAGATTGTATTTGAGACACTAATTTCCCATAACGATCAATCAAGTCAAGGTTAAATCTCTTGATGACCATTGGTTAAGATCCAAGTCGTTACCACTTATGGTTTATACGTTTTGGTGTATTGTGGCTTTATTGATAAGAGTTATGCCTTTTAAAGAGACATAATTTTTTATTTGACTTCAGGTTATTGTTTATGGTTTTCCAATTGTTTCCGTAAAAACGGTCAAGGTCAATACCAAGGTCCCCAATAAAATTTGACATTTAAGCAATTAACATTTAAATGGCTTTTCTCAACAACTAATTTGTTTACGACTTATGTTTTAAACTTTTGTTTTATGCTTATGTCAATAGGAAATATGCCTCCTTAGAAGTCATCAAATTTGTTCGAAATCAATAAAACAAAGTTCAGTGGTTACACAGTAAACATTTCTCATGATTTAACTTTAATCTTGGCTCTTCGGGGATTTTACATTTTTGTGAAACATGCCTCTCTGCGAAACTTTATGTTTTTTTCTTTAATAAAAGTTCAGGTGACTAAAATTATAACAAACTTTATTATGAAAATACGGATTATTCAAACATATGCCAGGAAAAGCGAATTGAAATAGTATTTTCCTTTTTACATACCCCGAAAAATTTTAAGGCGTATACATATACCGGATGCCTTGTAACTCCTCTAGACTATTCATATAATAGACTGGGTGCCAGCGACAGTCGGTGATTGCTAGATGGATAGTACTATGATGATAGGAAACCAGTGTCATATGAACACCGGGAAGTAAGATCATCTTAAAGATGAAAGTGATTTTAATGAAGCCTCAACGAATATACGTATATAAATGTGTGGTGTGACAATGCTCATAATTAAAAAACGACGGATACTACTACTCATAAACAATGTCACAGTTCCGTATGGCTTCCTAGATACAGACTACAGCCAGTACAGCCACAGCACAGGTGACCAGTTTTAGTGCATGGCCACGAGTGATTAAGGTAACCAATTCATGCAGTTTTTAACAGGTCCTACTTAACTACGCCTGCAGTAATAAAGTGTACGTGTACGCCTGCCATCGTGCATTATAAAATAGGTTTTTTGGTGTAATATGATGTTAAAAGAGTTTAGGAGGAATTCTATCTAAGTCAACTGCCCCCCTCCCCTCAATTGGTCAACTGGTCCCCACTTTTTTGGTCAATGGGTCCCCAATATGGAAATCTGTATTGTCCGATTTGTCATGCATTATACATATATGAAATAATTACATATAATGCATATACATGTATACAACTCTGACAATAACCAATTGACGACTTTCCAATTTAAAAAAAACACCACCTAGTGTCAACTTACGGTACTAAAAACTGCGGCTCTAGTCACAGTTTGTCCTGGTAATTTTCACGCTTCAGGTGTATGACAGGCGTCAATATCTGAGTGCATTTTTAAAACCCCCTGTTGTGTTAACATGATCCTAAATTAATTAACCGATTAACTGATGTTTATTTCCCCATTTACCTGATGCTTATCTGAGGTAGAACGATTTCTAGACTATCCGTCCCCAAACCAATCCGTCCCCTAGTCGAACGTCCCTGGTCGGACTGGCCACAGTAAAACCAAAGGTAGGGAAAATAAATAAAGAAGGTAGGTAAAATATATAAACAAAACATTCATAAGTAGTATTTTTAAGTATGGAAAGTATGGTAGTACACCAGAATTCACTATTTTTATTGCCGAGTATGTATGCGAATTTTGTGACCATGATATAGATAATGGTTGCTTTAAAGTCTTCTGAAGAAAATTATATAAAGATTTTTTTTCATTTTGCGGATATGTAATTGTAAAACCAAACTGTAGGTAAAATACACCCCCTGAAACGTAAAACGTTCCCATTTATGCGTTCGTATTTCGTTTTCCGTTCGTTCGTATATCGTTTTCCGTTCGTCTATCCGTACGTCCGTTCGTTCGTTCGTTCGTCCGCATGCGCAAAACAAGTAAATAAAAACCCGTTCGTTCGTCCGCATGCGCAGTACAGGTAAAAATAAAGGTCCATTCGTTCGTCAGCATTCGCAAAAGAAAATATTTTACACTTTGTTAGTCTAATAGAAAATACTACATTCTGTTATCAAATTAAAATAACCTGAACATTAAAATGTCAAATAAATTGTATTTATTTTAAAACTATAAATTCATTAAAACCATGAACATGTTTTAAATTAAATATATACATAAACAATTTGAGAAATACTTTCTTGGTTTAATTTGTTATATGTAAATCTACAATATTCAGGTTGTACAAATAAATATGATTTATTTGAACACTCTCCAAATTTTATAAACACATATGAAATTTTTCCATTTTACAAATGTAGTACCTAAAACCTTTTAAAAATGTATGTTTTATCCAAAAGTCTTGGAACATCCCTACATTGTCTTCATTTGATACAAAAACTGAATAGCTGTTTACACAGCAAACTTAATAAAACTGAATAATCTTGCATAAAATCTTAATTTGATGGCACAATATTTGTTTGGAAATACAGACATTTCATTACCTAGGTTTTAAATTGCATATATAATGTCTCATGATTGATTTAGCATCTCTTAGTTAGGTCAAAGAAGTTAATTATAGTATGCTATGGTTTAATATTGCATCTTGTAAGGTCTCAGGAGTGATTTTATATGTGTAATATAGTTTTTAATTGTATAGCTGGGGTCTCAGGAGTGATTTTGTATGTGAAATATTGTTTTTAATTGTATTGCTAGGGTCTCAGGAGTGATTTTGTATGTGAAATATTGGTTTTAATTGTATCACAAAGGTCTCAGAAGTGATTTTGCATGTAAAATATGGTTTTTAATTGTATTGCTAGGGTCTCAAGAGTGATTTTATATGTGTAATATGGTTTTTAATTGTATCGCAAAGGTTTAAGGAGTGATTTTATATGTGTAATATGGTTTTGAATTGTGGCCCAAAGGTCTCGGGAGTGATTTTATAAGTGAAATATGGTTTTTAATTGTATTGCGAGGGTCTTAGGAGTGATTTTATATATGTAATATGGTTTTTAATTGTATCGCAAAGTTCTCAGGAGTGACTTTATATGTGTAATATAGTTTGTAATTGTAATGCAAAAGTCTCAGGAGTGATTTTTCATGTGAAATATGGTTTTTAATTGTATTGCAAAAGTCTCAGTAGGGATTTTGCATGTGAAATATGGTTTTTAATTGTATTGCTAGGGTCTCAGGAGTGATTTTATATATGTAATATGGTTTTTAATTGTATCACAAAGGTCTGAGGAGTGATTTTATATGTGTAATATTGTTTTTAATTGTATCACAAAGGTCTCAGGAGTGATTTTGCATGTGAAATATGGTTTTTAATTGTATTGCTAGGGTCTTAGGAGTAATAATATATATGTAATATGGTTTTTAATTGTATCGCAAAGGTCTTGGGAGTGATTTTATATGTGTAATATGGTTTTTAATTGTATCACAAAGGTCTCAGGAGTGATTTTATATGTGAAATATGGTTTTTAATTGTATCGCAAAGGTCTCAGGGGTGATTTTATATGAGAAATATAGTTTTTAATTGTATTGCTAGGGTCTCAGGAGTGATTTTGTATGTGAAATATGGTTTTTAATTGTATTGCTATGGTCTCAGGACTGATTTTATATGTGTAATACGGTTTTTAATTGTATTGCTAAGGTCTCCGGAGTGATTTTGTATGTGAAATATGGTTTTTAATTGTATTGCTGAGGTCTCAGTAATGAAATTGTATGTGTTTTATGGTTTTTAACTGCACAGCTAAGGTCTCAGGATTGATTTTATATTTGTATTATGGTTTTTTATTGCATTTCTTATGTATCAGGAGTCATTTTATATGTTTAATTTAGTTTTTAATTGTATCTCGAAGGTCTCAGTAGTTTTTTTATGTTAAATATGGTTTTTAATATTCTTGCAAAGGTCTCGGGAGTGATATTACAAATGTGATTTTAAATGTGTTATTTGAACACCACCTTGATGAAAATTTTCCAATTGAGAATTTTTGTAATAAATTACCCCTTAATTTATGAAACTTTAAGGTTTAACAATTATATAACACATAATAAATATACAGTTGGATTAGTACATTTCATTATATGCAATAAAGAGCTTCCTCTGGAATGTGTAATAATTACTGTTAGTATTCAAAATAAAATCGACGATTAAGCTCGTTTCTTTTTACACTGTGATAAAAAATATTTATAGGTCCATTATTAAAACATTTCCATGTTTAGCCCAAATCACGAACATGAATATTGAATAAAAATACTCAACCCCACAAATTTTCTAGTAGGCTTTTTCGTGGGCTTGTTATGTTAATTGTCACGTTTTTATGTGTGTATTACATGTACATGTTTGAGCTGTCACAAATCATTTAAGTGATGATTTAATGAAAATAAAGTATAATTATTTTATTATTTATTCCTTTTCAATTTTTTATTTGTTTACTATAAACCAGCTTGATTCTCAAGATTTTATTTAAAATGACCGAACGTTTCTTGATTTTTACAAAGCACGATATAGGCGTCTCCATTCGTTTTCCCACATACGAACGATTGAAGCGTATAGCATGTCTCTGATTGGTTAATTTTTAAATGGTTCGTCTGGACGATAAGAGCGTTCGTTCGTTCTTCGTCCATTCGTATGTCGTTTTTGGTTCGTCCGTTTAACGTTCGTACGGGAACGTTTTACGTTTCAGGGGGTGTAAATAAAGCGGGTAGGTATAAATATATAAAAAAGTCATATTTTTAACTACGCCGATTATGCATGTGAATGTGTCCATGATTTAGGATGATTTGCGATATTTTGTCTTTATTTTTATGTATTGTTACTTCTTTAACTACGGTATGGTTTTATGTGTACGTTTAATTAAATTGTAATTGTTATTTAGTATTGATCTTTTTGAAACCTGTAATTTGTAACCAACATTTGACACGTGTCAGATAATAGTAATAACACGGTAGAGACAGTAGTAATAATTGTATTCTTTATTATACTAGTATTTAATATTGATAACAATAACAATCATAAAAAGCATGAAGAACATGATAAAGTTCAGGTACTGGGTCTGCTTGTGGCTCTGGCTCAGGCTCATTTAGGTCATCTAAGTCAACTGGCTCGGCACATTCACAACAGTGAAATGTATAATCATAATCATAATCATGTTTTGTTTATTTAATTATTAAACTAATTTTAATCAACACTTCTTCACTTTTTCCACTTAAAAACAGTTAAAATAAAATTTAAATATAGTAAATTACTTATAATTTTTTACAGGGGACGGATCGACCAAGAAATAGTGGACGAATCGACTAGGGGACGGATCGACTGGGGCCGGATCGACCTGGGTCAGGGGAAGGAACGACCTGCTATCAGGTAGAACCCCTGGGTGCCGTTTCATAAAGTGATCGCTAATTAACGTCCTCGTTAACACATGCAATTTAAATGGGATAACGTGCACGTTAAGCTAACGATCGCTTTATGAAACGGCTCCCAGATGTTTTATAGCTTGATTAAACACGTTTACAAGTGACATCTGTGTTCTAGCTCATCTGTTGCTTATGGTTATAGTAACATCCACTAATGAGGTTAGTTAGATGAAAATTTAAATAGAATAGACAAACAATACAAAAACAATGCAAATCTTCATTTCAGTATCATAGTCTTTTAGTAATGATGGCCATAGTTTTTTTTAACTGAAGTAAAAGGGGAGATAAACCATGTGAAACTGGAAATGTGTCAAATTTGGACTACACAAATTCAGACCATTTCATATTCGGACCTTTGCCAATTCAGACTTCCAATGTTAATGTTATTTAAAGATGAGTTGCAGATTGATTGTTTCATTTTACTTGTACAAAAGATATAAGATTTGCATTTTAATATATTCCCTTCCCTTGAATCACAATTCTAATATGACGTCCTGCTTTAGCTATGTAGACAAAGCCGTGTAAAAATTCCAATAAGTTTAGTTCGCACATGCGTAAACTGTGTGTTTTGTGTAAATGTAAAAACTGATTTACAAATGCCGTTTGTTATGTGTTATCCATAATTATCCTTATTGCTAATAAATTAGTTATTTTTAGTCTGAATTCTGAGATTTATATGATTTAAACTACTCCCGATACATCATTTTTTTAACAATTTTACATTCGAATTAATATGACGTCATAATTAGAATTCCGACGTCATATTACGCTGAACTGAAAATTTCAAACTGGAACAAAGCAATTTCGTTAAGATTTCTCAATATTTTTGTTTAAAAGGTACGTACATTCAATAAATGACGAGAATATATTTTTATGTCAATTTTATTTGCTTTAACATACTGTTTTGGGATATACAAATGTATCGTATTAGTTTCAAAACAACAATATTACCACTGTAAGCGTCCTCTTGGAACCGCTTCGAAATTTTAAAACATTTGTTAGACATATTAGAATTGAAATAGATTATTGTGAGCGGGCTTTATGGGAATTAGAACATGGTCAGACCTTATATTTGTCTTCATTTTATACCTCGCTCGGTATAAAATATTGACAAATATAAGGTCTGACCATGTTCTAATTCCCATAAAGCCAGCTCGCAATAATCTATTTCTTAATTAGAGTTGATAAGTCACATTCTGAAGTGATGTGTGTAATACAATAAAAAAAGAAATACAGAGGAATTTTGTAATGCAGGGTTCTCCCCAGAAATTTTGGAAAGCACTGTGGTGTCGTGTTTTAAAAAGGGTCCAATCTTGCACGTTACATCGAACATTTTAGTGCTTTACATGGATTTGTGTGTGTGTGTTATCTCTAACATGGGGGAGGGGGGGGGGTGACTTTGTTGAATTTAATACATGCAATAAATGACATAGTATAAAAATTTTTCTTAATTTGTGTTAAATTATTGGCATACATAACAGATGATAACAGATATAAATACAAAGCTACTATTTAACATTAGCACTTATAAGGGACCGGTCATTATTTATCTCCAGGGGGGGCCGGCAAAAAAGTAGGGGGGTCATCAAAATTTAGCTGACTATTAGAGGGTGGGTCCTTACTATTTACCTGACTATTAGAGGGTGGGTCGTGATTTTTTAATATAATATTTTCAACTATTAAAAAAAATATATCTATCCTCGCTTCGCTCGGCATGTACAGAACAAAAATATTATTAATGATCTGAATTTCACAGAAATGAAATCTGGTTATAGTGAGATGGGTGGGGTGGGGTGTAATTTTCAATAAACAATTTCTCAGGAACTATTAATGGAAAGGTTCTGAAATTTTGTATGCAGATTCCAGTGGGTTGTCCAAATATGGTACTTAAGATTCCTTTTCGGGTCTGTCTGACATATACTTCCTGTTCAATGAAATTTGTGTTTTTCGGTCTTTGACCTTTTTTTAAGTATTGTATGATATGATCACAACTGTTCAAGTTTGAAGAAAACTTGTGGTGGTTTACTACACATATATTTTAGAAACAAAAACATGACCAATACAGATCAAATGATTTCTCAATCCAATATTATTTATATGACAGTATGATGAGTTGCATTTAAATATCTTTATTGTTAGAATAATATGTAACTGTAACATTGAGTAAAAATACTAAATGTAAAAAAACACGAAATAAAAATAAATAAAAACCCCTACCTACTTTGCCCTGTTTAAGAAATCTAATGTCTGAGAACCAATTTTGTATGACCTATAAATAGTTTGATTCGCTAATGTTTTGTCCTAAAAATCTCAATTTTTATCCTTGAAAATTTACTCCAAATTATATATCAGTCATGCATGATAGAAATGCATTTTCTTTTATACAATATATTGATATAAAGTTGTTTATTCTTTTATGATACATGTACTCCAATTCTGTTTTAAAAATCTCAATTGGTAACTATTTTATCCTTGAAAATTTTCTCCAAATTATATATCATTGATGCATGCTAGAAATGCATTTTCTTTTATACAATATATTGATATAAAGTTGTATATTCTCTTATGATATGTGTACTCCAATTCTGTTTTAGAATTTGAAAGTAAATCAGAAGTTAAAGCATCATTATTTTATTTGTCTTCATGCTATGTATGCTTGTAAAAAATTTTGATTGAACAAATATTAACACCAATTCTCCATAAGGATCAAAGGATTTCCATATAGGGTGAGACATGACATGTCTCAGATTTAGCTGATTTTCATTTTTATAAAGTAAAATTGACCATTGGACCACAAAATAATTATTGTTTGTTATGATTTGACTTCGGTTGCCATGGTAACGATGGCGGCCATTTTGGGCCAATTAAAATACAGTGAAAAGGGCAATATTCAAATCCCAATTTTTCAGGGGAAAATCGATTCATATTCAATAGAATTTCCTTATTTGCTTAATTCATTATCTCATTGACAATATTCAAAACAGGTACAACACTTTAAGTATATGTGTGATCAGACTGAGACTATTGAACATGTAAAGAAATAGTGCATTATTCTCTATAATTTTGGGTAAAAAATATTACCATTTTTGACACTTTTCTGACTCCATTTTCAGAAAATGCACCAATCACAAATAATCATCATGAATATAATTACATAGATTGATGATTAATATTCAAAAATTTTAAAAATCTCAATGGGGTAAGAAAAAATGTCTTTAAAAACACTGTTAAAGTTGGTTACCATGGTAATAAAACAAAAACGGCAATTTTTCGATATATTACATGTATGACCATATTTCTAATATGAGCCAAGATAACAATTGTTGTCATCATATGTACCTAAAAGGATCTTTTCAACATAGTATGACCTTAGAAAACTTTCAAGGTCACTTGTGTTGTTCTCAAGGTCACTTAAAATTGATTTTGCTTCGAGATTTTCATATTTGAAAGTTCAATTTTTAGTTGACCTTAACATTGAGGTACTGTACCCTGAAATGATTTCAATGTCATTTTAAGTTTATAGTATGTCTGTTAAAAATAATAATTAAGGATGATTTAATTTATTCCTAAGAGAAACAGTAGTTTCATGGAAATATTGAACAATACAAAAACGGCCTTTTTTCACAAGTTACCATGGTAACCATCTTTGACAGTGTTTTCTACAGACATCTTTTGTTACCACATTGAGATTTTTATAAGTTTTGAATATTAATCATCAATTTATGTAATTATTTTCATGATGAGTATTTGATTGGTGCATTTTCTGAAAATGAAGTCAGTAAAGTGGCAAAAATGGTAATTTTTTAGTAGAAAAATTCCAGAAAAATGCATGATTTCTTGACATATTTGATAGCCTGGTTCTGACTACACATTTATGTTTAGTCTTGAAACTGTTTTGAATATTGTCAATAAGGTATTGAATTAAGCAAATAAAACATTATATTGAATAATTGCATTGATTTATGAATAACAAATTGTGAATTGAATATAGGCTATTTCTCAGTATGAGAAATGATAAAAAATGACCGCCTCAGTTACCATGGCAACCGTGGTCAATCATAACAAACAGTCATCATTTTTATGATCCAATGATCAATTGCAACTTATGAAATTAAAATCAGCAAAATCTGAGACATGTCATGTCCCAGTTATTTTGGTGCTTAGGGATAATTGGTCTGAATACCTATAAAGGTCATGAAGATGTATACTGGAAAAGTAACAAAGTTCAATATATTTATCATATTTACAGTTTATGTTCATCTCTTTCAAACAGACAAAAGTTTTAATTCAAATAGGCTCCACCAATGCACCTGAAAAAGTCAACTTTACCATAGTGGTATGACATAGGGATAAATTTAGTATTCTGTTTGTATACATTTCAAGGCAAACAACAAAGGCATCCTAGAGGAGGGGGGGGGGTCAGATTTTTTATGGCACTTCTAAGAGGGGGGGTCAGTAATATTTTATCATTTAAAATTACAATTTACCGCCCCCCCCCCCTGGAGATAAATAATGACCGGTCCCTAAATGACACTAAAGCTACACCAGCAATGTGCCATGTACAAACATTGCATTATCTTGACACCTGTCTCATTTCCTTTTTTTACAACTTATTTTTTTCACTTAATTACATTTTTTTGATTTAGTTAAGTGTGTTATTGAACGAATTTGGTAGTGTAGTTTATAACAAGCAAAAAATATAAGTTCCATTATACTCAATTTTAGACACAGTCCAACACATTGAAAAGTTCTGTAATAATTTTTACAAAAAAATAGGTTAAACAAATTTGGTTTCTCATTTAATAGAGTATTAATTACCATTATTTTCTGCAAAATTTAAATTCAAGGGTGTAGAGATTTATATATAAATTGTTTTATTTTGTAAAATATATATATTAAAAATGTTTGTATAGCAGTTTTTGGTAAATTATTCTACACCAAGAACACAAAATACATCTATACTGCATAATAATCACTAATGCAGGGGAAGCAACTCTGGATTGGTGCATGTGCATGGTGCTTTCAGCAAATGTATCAGTGTACATTTTAATGCATATTTATGCATATCAACCACAATTTAATTACAGATAGTTTAATAATTCTGCTAATTTCTGCTCAAATAACATAATTAAAATGTACAAGAAGGTATTGCAAAATTTCTGCTGAAACTGAAAGTTGCAATTGCCATGACCACCATTTGCAAATTTTTTTGTGGGGGAACCAAAGGAAATTAAGTAATAACTCCAATTATAGTATCCACAAGAAATGAATGAAATCATTCAAAATTAAGCTTAATTTGTCTAATTTTATTAAAACTTTTGTATTAAACGTATACAAATAAGAAATCAGTATGGTTCTGACGAGCACTGATGTTTACACCTGTCCGGGTAATGACCCGAGGTATTAATTAACAGAATGTATTGTCCACAGCTTTAATCAGTTGAATAAACAATACAACAATAAATAGTGATAAGTGGATAGCACCGCAGCATGAAATTAAACCACAGTGGTAGATCAGATAGCACTGCGGTGCTTAAAGGGCATGGGGAGAACAGTGTAACGCCTCGCTTTACCATCTCACAGTACTGATTCTTTGTTATACCTTTAATTTAATTGCAGATTATTTACATAATTTGAATATTATGACACGCATGAATAGAAAAAATTATAGAATTAGATTATACATATATCTGTTAGTGTAACCAATTTTCTTGGCATATCAATTTAAATTGAGCCAGCCTTTACATAACACAATATTACTGGCAAAAGAATATACTGTTGTACTGTTGTATATTGTACCTGCCAATATAATGATTAAATTTAAGAATTTATTAAATTATTTTATGCAAATATCTGTAACAATTCCAAACAAATTATCAGAACATGAATGAAAAATAATAAAATTTACCAGTGTTCTAATTCTATGCTGTTACAAAGTACCTTCGCATTTGTAACACTGTAAAGCGTGATACTTTTCAATGGCAATCTACACAATGGTTTGTTGCATCCATTTTGAAGACAACAAGAAACAGATTGGAAATGGTTTTATATATTCATGATATTATAACTTCAAAGTCGGCTTTGTGTTTCAACATTCCGATTGAGAAAATATACTTTGAATGCAAAACTAAAGGAAGCCATAGCTTGATCATGTTTGTACACCTCATAATTTGGTTAATTATAAACAGCAAAGTGTAAAAATGTCCCCTTTATATTCTTTTTATTAATTATGCTCAATCATAACGACCAATACACAATCATAAGCAAATACTCTAGTAAAAATTTTGTCAGAAACCTTTATTAACATTTCTATAATGAAGAAGCAATGTGTTCAGAGGTTAACAAGATCTGGTTTTAATAAAATGCTTACTGTAGAAAACATAGTTTTTGTTCAGTTAAACAGACAATGTCAAAAAGATATAATGAAAGTACTTAAAAGGTTTGGTAAGTCAGAGTGTTTAATATTTATACACAAAGAAGAAATGGTTCATAAAAAGTTGGAAAGTTGCTGATCTTTCTGGTTACTGCTTATGCGCTACGTAATATTCAATTGAAGTGCTTCTCAGTAGCTGGATATGGCACATATTTTTCAGCAGATTGGTTAGTTTTGCCTTGCAGAAGGTATGTACATTTATAAACATCTACTTTTATTCTTGATTTTTATGCAGTAATAAATATGTTATGAGTAATAGAACAAAAAAATGGTACCCTCAGTGTGAACCTTATTCATAGCAACAGAATAAATTAACCATTTTGTTTAACAGAAGAATTTGAAATAAAGAATTATAATATATCAAGAGAAAATAATCTTCAGGGAGCTTATTAACAAAGCATCCAGAAACATTGCAAAGTCAGACTTGAAAAAGTTGAAAATGCTGTTAACAAAGCACCCTGAAAGTTCCACATCAGTAAAAGTTGCAAAAAGATTTCGAAAAGGTACTAGTCTAAAAAATGGCTGGGAATCTAGACCTGACATAAACTTTGCAGAAACTGAAATTTGTTGAAGAGGACGCCTTTTTTTAA
The DNA here is from genome assembly GCA_944474755.1 of Limnoperna fortunei. Classification (NCBI taxonomy): domain Eukaryota; kingdom Metazoa; phylum Mollusca; class Bivalvia; order Mytilida; family Modiolidae; genus Limnoperna; species Limnoperna fortunei. The sequence goes on from OX104124.1 coordinate 58,751,346, forward strand.
ACTTTTTACATTTGTATCTTCTTCTCCAAAACCAACAACAACAAATTGTTTATTTGCCAATCAGGCTACCCACATGAGGCAGGCAGTAAGTAAAATTGCATTAATAAAAGACATAAGAATAATAAAATATACAAATTGAGGTTGATTATCAATGATTGGTAAATAGAAAGCAAATGACAGTTTGATTGATTGATTGACCCATCTTTTGCCAGATATATATAGCAATACTCCTTGGCGGCATAACACCAACCTATGACTTCAGTTTAATTAACAATATCGAAAACCACTTGGCAAATAATTACCAAACTTGCCAGGAATATAATTGTGTATTGTGCGGTTCTTTACAAAGTTTGAGTTATTTGTGCCGATCCAATATCCAAGATGGCCGCTATTGAGGACTTGGTTTAACATAGGCCCCAATGGGAAAATATACAAACAACTTCTTCGCCAAAACTGTTCCACACAATGAAACCAAATTATGCAAAAATGAAGCTTGGATTGTTATCTTATTATTTAGAGTTTTTTGAGCCAGTTGGAAATTCAACATGGCTGCAAGGGCCATTAATGTGTTCTGATTGGCTGAATTTCAAAATTCTTCTTTTCACAGACCTCTTGGCAGATTGATTTGTAATATTGCAGAAATGTACCTTAAATGGTACTCTACAAAGTTTAATTTTTTTGTACCTATCGAAAATCCAAGATGGCAAACATCTTAAATTTTGTTTAACATAGGTCCCTATGGGAAAATCTTACAAACAGCTTCTTTTCTGGAACTGATCCACACAGCGAAACCAAATTATACAGAAATGAAGGTTGGATAGTTATTTTAATATTTTTAGATTTTTTAGGCCAATAAGAAATTCAACATGGCTTCCAGGGCATGTTCTAATTGGCTGAATTTAAACATTCTTCTCACAAACCGCATTGCAGATTAATTTGAAATATTGTAGCAATATGCTTTAGATGGTCATGGTCATATACAAAGTTTTTGATTTTGGTACCGATCCCAAATCCAATATTGCCACCACTTTGGAACACAGCTTAAGGGGATGCAGGACACTTTCACTGAAAATAATGTGTCGATGAATTTTGTTTAAATTTGCCATATACAAGTAATCATAATTCAAGTTAAATTTTTGTTTTGTGGGACAAAACAGGTCAAAAAGTGCTAAAAAATTGGGGTTTTTTTGACAAAATTATCTCCCTTTTTAAAAATTTCATTTTCATTATTTTTGCCAATACTGAATTCATTTATGCGAAAACCTTTTATTTCAACTATTAATAAATTGAAGTAATACTATAGGTATAAGTCTTTCATTATTACTTAAAATTTTATGGAAATTAAGAGTTAATAATGACAGAAATTATTATTAAATTTACCATAAATGTGATATCTATTGTGAAATTTTCACAAAATATGGCGGATGGTGTCCTGCATTACTTTTACATAAGACCCTATGAGAAAACCATACAAACAGTTTCTCCTCTGAAACTGTTTCACACCATTAAACCAATTAATGCAAAAGTGAATCTTGGATAGCTATCTTATTAGATAGTTTTAAGAGATTTTTTTCAAGCTGATAGGAAATTCAACATGGCTGCCAGAGCTGCAAATTCATTCGGATTGGCTCAAAATTTGTTTTCTCACAAACCGCTATGCAGAAAGAATTTTGATATTGTAGAAATGTACCTCAGATGGTCCTCTACTAATTTTTTTTGTGACGATCCAAAATACAAGATTGCTGCCACCATGGAACACCGGGATTCATAATCCAACACGGATGCCATTATGTAACATAGGACTGTATGGATAAAGCATAAAAACAGCTTCTTCTTAGAAACAGCATATTTGCATAAACTCTGTTGCATTAAATATTAAAATTTGCAAGAAAATTAATGTCTCTTAAAAAGTTTTTTTGTTAGTCATGTGAGCGATACAGGCTCTTAAGATCCTCTTGTTTTAGACCTCGTCGTTACTTTTTATGACATAGTCATGTGATATGCTTCCTTTCATAATATAACTAGACGCCATGATAAAGCTGAAAATAGCCTTGACGAAATCAACATTAATCATTACATTTTATCTGATATATTTCACTATTTATATATTTGTTGACTTGAAATTACAATGATTGGTATTCTAGTAAAGTGCCTTTGATGGTCTTTGATAAACAAAACACGCAGTAAAACAATTGCCTGTTTTTCATAGGGGTGTACTCCGTCTAGTTAGGTTTTTATTCAATGAGGTCCATGTTAAAAACTGCTGCTTGTTCTGTTTATGAGATGAAGTATTTGGTTGAATGGTTGTTTCATGCACGTTCAAATTCATTCCACATCTAGTATTTCATATTTGTAAAAAAAATTTTCTGTATAACCATTTTTATAAATGTTTCATTGACTATGTTTGGTGAATTTTACAAGGATTTGAGTTTGAAACAAACAGTTGTATAAAGATTATTAAAAATAAGAATAAAGATATTTACTAATTTCTAGTATATCCATAAATCTCGCGGTTTACAGAATCCTTTGGTACCAGCTGTGTGAAATAATAGGTCAAGGTTTCATCTATGCGGCTGTTCTATCCTTTAGTTCGGTTGTTCAATAAAATGGCTGGAATACTAGTAATTTTAACCAAAAAAAAAATTGTTCAACATAATTATGGACAGGAAAGTATTTTGTAGCAATTCAACTTCTTTTAAAACTATTTGAAGGATATTTTATGTAATTTTATGTTCATTCCCCTTGTTAATTGGGACCATACCCAGGGAGGGTTCTCTATGCTTGACCTACAGAGCTGGGGAGACCCTCTCGTTTGGATGTTGTCAGGTCATGATACTGAAGCCTGGCTGTGGACCATAGTGAGTAACATGTTTTGAGAGTTTTGTTTTGTAGATTTCTATAAAGAGTAGGCTCATTGTAGCCACTGCAAAAGGCTAAGTTCTCCGTCCCTACCTAAAACTCCATACCTTTCCAGTAAGCAGTCTAAATCATGTCCCCTGTGTCCTATCTCAGCCCCTTTTTCTGTTGCTTTATTGTTTGATAACTTATTCTCATTATAAATATATCTGGGTGCAAAGCAAACATCCAATCAATCAAAACTATGTTAACGTTTATTGTATGTTAAATTGTAACTAAATGTATATTACTATTATTAGTACATGTAAAAATTACATTGGACATTTTCATTTGTTTCCATATGAAATACATAAAAGGTATAGGAAAAAAGGTTAATTTCTTAAATAAATTATAACCTTCCTGTACTTTGTTACAAAATTAAAGCAAAGGTCAAATTTGACTTCTTTGAAGCTCTAACTAGTCTTTTCTCTGTCTATGTCATAATTCTCCTAAATGACGTCATTTCTTTAGGAATAATAGCAGGTTTGTATTACAGCATGGCTATTTAACTGGCACGCAACAATCAACTGAACAACTTCCAAAAGTTAGACAGCAGCTTCCATGGTTAATGAAATATGACACATTAAGAGATGTCACATGATGTTGTCTGACATGTGGAGTATTAGAACAGAGGGGAAGGAAGGAAAAAAAGAAAGAAAGAAAGAAAAACGTTCCTTTTTATTCAACTTTGTTATTGTAAACGTGACATTAATTAGATCTCAAGGACCCTTATGTCAATGAATAAAATATCATAAAACATAATAAACTTGATAAATAATCTAAACTATTCCACTGAACAAGTATCACATGATGTTCAAATTTAATAATTTTCTTAGAAGTCATCTCATAATGTATTTAAAAAGGAGTCTTGGATACTTTTTTGCTAAATTAACAAACCATATTTTATATTAGTACATGTAGTTATAAGGATTTTTAATTCCTCCCAAAAATAGGAATGAAGGATAACTTATAATTTTGAAAAATTTGCAAGGAAATGACAATGTTTTGTTGCACACAATTAAATTTTTTTTTCATATATTTGTATATAATTACTTGGGTTATTGATCAACATGTGCACTAATAGTGATGTTATTGCAGAAAGACTGAAGTAACCCAATTAAGAACGGCAAAGTTTCTGGAACCTTTAGGAATAACATCTAAATGTTTCGGATCACTTTTGGTAAAATTATGGAAACTTTACATGTTTGCGGAAGTTTCCGGAAGCTTTGTTAAATAGTTCTTGGTGGATATTTAATATTCAGTATAAGTTTTGGGAGAAATTTGATATTCAAAAAAGGAAGTATTTGTAAATATATTTGGACTTTTAAGGACTAGTATAACAGACACTGTTTTACATGTATATTCCTTAAATGAAATTTCAGAATCAGTAACAGCTTAAGTTTAGGGAGAATTTAAAGACAAGAATATGTGCGTAAAATTTTATGATCTAGATAAATATTTAAGGATCAGTTTAAAATAATTTTTTATACATTTTGTGAGAAATTGTGAAAAGCTAGACAGTGATTATACATTTTATGTCAAAATTGAAGGATAAATTGAAATCAAACAACTTATAATTTTAGAGAGAAATTTACCAATAACAGCTTCCAGTTGTGTATGATCATTTCCATATGATCAAATCATAGAGGACTGCAGAAAACGCTACTCTCATGAAGTAATGTACTATTATTAAACAGAATATATAGCCAAAAATCTTAACAAATAGCAAATCCTTAAGGATATATTTATTGAAACGATATATATAAATAAATATTGAAAGGATATATTAATCGATATTGCTATAACACATTGAAGACTACTGTCCTATAGGTTTTCAAACTTCAGCAAAAAATTGTTATTTTTATGATTCTTCACAGAATTCTGTTAAAATTCTCCAATCATCGAGTTTTACTTTGAATATAAGTCTTATCAGAATTATGTTAAAAATTCTCCAATCGAGTTTAACTTTGAATATAAGTCTTATCAGAATTCTGTTAAAAATTCTCCAATCGAGTTTTACTTTGAATACAAGTCTTATCAGAAATCTGTTAAAAATTAATCTCCCAATCGCGTTTTACCTTGAATATAAGTCTTGTCAGAATTCTGTTAAAAATAATCCAATCGAGTTTTACTTTGAATATAAGTTTTATCAGAATTCTGATAAAAATTCTCTAAGAAAGTTTTACTTTGCATATAAATAAGTCTTATCAGAATTCTGACAAAATATTTCAGAATGCGTTATCTGAATTCTGATAAGACTGATATGCAAAATAAAACTTTTTTGACGAATTTTTTATCAGATCCAATGTAATATACACCTGGAAACAAGTTAAGCACCCGCTAGTTTTTTCAAGTCATATATATTCGAACACCTTTTGACTAATATTGGACTGCCATTCGTTTTTCATTTGTATAGCGAACAAAAATATGCATTGCTGGGTACAATGAAACATTATTTTAACAAAAAAACTCATTATTTTATTTACATATCATTTCATCAAAAAATGGACGGTCTTGCTCTTTCACGTAGTCTTTAAAAAGCATTGTCACCGAAAGCTCCAAACTGTTATTTAATTGTCCAATTACACTTGAAAACGTCATTTATAAACACCAAATTGATACTTAGCCGTCGAAGGGTCAACATCAGGTATATCCACCATTAGCATGAATGACAGCTGCAACCCTACGTCGCATACTGCCAGTAAGGCGTCTAATTAGTTGAAGCGTTATCTGTCGCCATTCCCGGTGTAATTGAGCTTCTAAATGTTGCAAGTTCTGTGGAGGAGGTTCAGGAGCATGTAATTGCCTACCCAATTGATCCCACAGATGCTCTATTGGGTGGATTTTGGACTTCTTGCAGACCGCAGAAGAGTGGTCGCAGCTTCGTTCTCCGGATATGCCCTTACTGCCCTGGATCGATGAGGTCTAGCGTTGTCATCTATGAAAACAGGTCTTGACTCTAACAGGTGGTTTTCAAAATGAGGCACAACTACAGGTGAAAGCACTTCCCGGGTGTACTTTTCGCCATTAAGGTTGCCAGTGATTGTTACCAGATCCAATCATTTGAGATACAGCCCCACACCATAACTGAGCCCCACCAAAAGGCACTGTTGGAACAACGTTTCTTGGTGTGTAAGCTGTGTTTTGATGCCTCCAAACACGGATTCGCCCATCAGTTACATGGAGTAAGAATCGGCTCTTATCTGACCAGTGTATTCGCCGCCAGGTTCTAAGGTTCCATTTTGTCTTGCTCTATACCAGGCCAACATGTCCCTGCGATGGCGATTATCAAGCATTGGGCGTTTAATGACTCTCCATGACCTCAATCCTGCAGCTTTAATAAGATTTCGTACTTTTCTGGCTGACTGATTACGACCAGGTAACCATTGTTGCTTGAGACAGGTGCTTGCTGCAAACGGATTTCGCCTAACCAACCTACCAAGGCTCCTATCCACGTTGGGTTGTCACAGTTGGTCGACTAAGTCGGGAACGGTCTTTAACATATTGCGTGGCAGCGTGTTTTCTGACCAAACGACTAATGACTGTATACAGATAGCCAAGCTGACGTCCTATTGCCTTGCAATCTAATTAAAATTAAATCTTTCACTTGCTCCCCCCTTTTTGCTATGGTCGCTGCGTGTAGATCTAACAACATCCCATTACAGGTCACGTCAGGGGTCATATGCATTGATTTTCTGTTAGCCAATCAGAATCGTGCCTAGAAAATCTTAGGGTATACATTCGGAACATCGGCAAATCGGCTTTTTCCATTCCACGCCAAAGTGTACCAAATGTAATACAATACGTCACCAAGATTGTTACCGAGATGTAAACACACCAAATTTAAGAAAATTTTCTTACAAATATGGAAACCACTGAATAAACAACGTCACGAAAGTTATACATACGATCCTAAAATCACAATGTGTTTTTTATTTGTGGAGTTTTATTCGTGCAAATCGAAGCTACACCAGCCGTACCAGGACCAGGTGGAAGTGAAATCGAACGGAACTCGGAAGCATTTTTACACACTGGAATCGGGCTGAAATGCTTTGTATTATTAAAAATGAAGGTAGATGTCCCCCAGTTACAAAACTAACTGACAGCCTCCCATTTAAATTTAAACTGTCATCGACGAAGATATTGACGGTTTATATCGGCCTTGATTATAGTTTATACTTGGATAAATACGTATTATTTTAAACAGGAACAGCAAATATCACGCACAGACATGAATATTTCTTTAAAAAATATGAAGGACATGGCTAAAAAGTGAAAAGGAGTTAGTGACAAGAAAACCAAGTTGGTCATTAAAATGCGATGATTGCTTGAGACAAATCTGTTTGACAGTGCCTTTATATGACTTGTTACTTTATATAATGTTACACCATCATAAACCAAAAGACCCATTCATTGCCTTAGAGATCACTCTAGACATTATGCATTTTTTTATTGTTTATTTACAATTATGACAGAATAAACACCTTACCTAAACTTTGTGTTCATATTTGAAATTGCTTCAGTTACTGAAATTTCTTCCATTGAACCATGTAGCTTACACACTTCCTATAGTAAAACTTTCGGCATATCCTTTTTAATTTCCCATTTGACAAAATTAGTGTTTGAGATGTGATTTGATTTCAAATTCATGGTAGGGTATGTTGTCCAATTTGAATTTTTTTTCATGCTACTTTCATCAAATTCATGACCTTCAGTTATTAGGAGGAACCCGAGTACCTAGAGAGAACCCCAAACCTTCTGCTGACTTGTGAATTAAGGTTGTCGTCAACCACGTAATCAATAGTAGATGTACATTCAAGAGTCAACCCCTGTTTTACTTTGCTAAAAAGTAAAAAGGAGGAAACATTTATTTTTAATTTGATGGAGTCAAGTTTTCATATTTCTTGTTAACATATGTACACAAAATGAATTATAGGCCAAAAAGACCAATCCAGAATGACTACCTTAAGCAGGCACAGGTGGAAGGATTCTTAATTCTCCTTTAATGTAAACTAAAGTTGTAATATTCACATGCAACACATGTACAACATGTACATTACTAAAATGTGAAATATGGCAAATGAATGTTAAATATATGCCAATACTAGTTTAGTTTCCACAATGGAGGTCAAATGCCCCAGTCTCTGGCTTCAGTGCATCAAGTATTGGTCTACATTAATTTATTTGCAGTACACGAGTAAAATGTGTTTTGTTCCCATTGGGGACATACAGATTTTTGGCTCGTTTTTTCGTCCACCCAACCTCAGGTTTACCTTTGCATTGAAGCATTGTTTAGGAAGATGACATCACATCTTTATGATACTTGTCACACAGTTATAACATAATGATATCGCTTCACTGGCCAATTTTTGTAGTGTTGTGCCAAATATTTCTAGCTTGAGTGAACTTAGAGAAGAAAAAGGGGTGTGTTTACCAATATGTGTTAAGCCAGACTTAAATGTCATCGAGACACATTTTCTCAGTTTCAAATTGTATTCAGGTGTATGCAATTAAAGCCTGACTTGACAGAAGTAATAACTTTCCATTGGTAATGTAGTATACACAAGTGCAATTCCGCCTACTGTTCTGGAGTATCTTTGTTATGTGCATTTCTTATTTTTGGTCTTCTCTTGATTACAGAGTTCTTTGTGGCCGAGTGATTAACAGTCATTTTACTATTGATCAAGTGCCTGTCAACACTGAGGTTCTGGGTTTGAGTTTCACTGCGGGAGGGTGTGCTCAACTCCAATCTTAACTGACAAGGATTTATAGTTTTCCTGCCTTTATACCAATTATTGTCATGGTTACTTAGGAACTGACCTAATCCAATAACTTTAATGTAGTACTCATCATGAGCTTACACTGGACCAAATTTGATTTACCTAGGTCTTAAGCTTACAAGATATAAAACAAATATAGTGTTTATGTAGTCGCAAGATTCCTATGTTTCGACTCCAGTCCCCACAGGCAAGACAATAAAAACTGGAAACTGATATAATTGAAAATTTGTTGAAACTGACGTTATATCCCAGTTGGTTACATGACTGTTAACACTGGGGTTGCGGGTTCGAGTCTCATTATGGGTGCACTCAAATCCAATCTCAATTTACAAGAATTACTAGTCTTCCTACAGAAGGTCAGGGTTTTCATCATGGTACTTCAGATTGCTCCACCAAAAAAACTGGATGTGACTATATAACTGAAAAATTGCTGAAAGTGGCATTAAATACCTTTCAAATAAACACACTTTTTTCTATAAGTAAATTTGGTATGGTAGTTGATAATCATAAAGGTACATACAATTACATGTATTTGATGAAAAATGTTTGCTTGGTACCAATAATTGGTATATGGTTTCATACTTTGTTTATTTAATGTTTTTGCTGGACTTTGTCATATCAGTGAAAAAATTTTCTGAATAGTAGTAAACAATATACAATCCATACAAGTAATTATATTTTATTATTGATCTGCATCATCATCAAGTAATACTGAAGATTTGTTTTCTTCATCTTGATAGCCAGACTAGTTGTACTCTCATTTATCATCATCAGACTGCATACGACATTAGAATCGGATGAAACATCATATGTTGCATTCTTTGCAACTGCATTTAGCAGGCATTCCACTTTCATTTTATTCCAAGGTCTTTAGTTCAGATGTACACTGCATTTATAAAATTGTTTGTCAAAAAACTATCATACGACAGTTTTTTTCAGGATATTTTTTAATTTCAAAGTCAGTTGATGCAGATGATAATTTTAATATAAAATAAAAGCAACTGAAGAATTCCAATTTCTTCCTGTCCATTGTACATTGTCCATGTATAAAATATAGGTACATGTATATCACTTTGAAGTGCAACAGATGATAGATTTTTAAAATACCATTCTTTAAGGTACTGTCATCCATCTACAGTTAAAGTCATGACACTGACATCTCAATATACTGATATTTTTTTTCCTTTCAACTGTTTAACTCTTTTGTGAGTATTTGTGCGTAGTACATGTAGCTCTTTGGACCAGAACAGAAAAGCCAGCTATAATCATCTTCTTCCCTGTAATAAGAAAATAAGAACTTACATTTCATATAATAGTCTGTAAAGTAGAAATTCTTTATGTGTATCAATTTTATTCCCTATTATTCAGTCAACTGCATACCTTTATAGGAAATGGTTCAATAATTTTAATTGAAAGTTACAAATTGATGAGCACCTTTAATCATAGCCAATGAACCAAGTTTACAAGTTGTCCCTATGCTGTTATAAATTAAGGTACATGTATTTATCTAAAAATGGTCACATCATAAATGTAAACCATATTGAGTATTGTGAATAAATATTAAAATGCAAAATTTTTTAAACTGCATGTCACTGCACTCTTTGAGCAAAGCTTTTTCAATTCTTGATATTGCATACTTTCATACAGAATATAAGAATGCATCTATGAGGTGAGGTTACTTATAAATAACTTTCCACTTTATGAAGATCTATACAAGTTGAAACTTTTATTTACAAGATACATTTTACTAGTAGATTAAAAAAAAAAACAAGATGTAAACATTCCACTTACCAAGTTGGCATCATGTGAAACTCATCTAATTTGAACAGAAACTTGGAACTTTTGAAAATTGCTTCTCCATACAGGGTCACCAACTTGACTCGGCGATGCACAAATGATATCTATAAATCCTTCTTTGATATTGTGATATGTTCAGCCATCTGAAATGAAATTGTTGGTCATGTTAATTTATACATGTATTAAGTGACTTTAATAACTATAGATCTATTTTATTTATAGTATTGATTTTCACACACTCTCAGACAAATAATTTTTAAAAATGTTTGCCAGTATTCAGAAAAATAAAATCCACAACTTTTTTTAACAAATGAGATGGCGTTTCATTAGTGGTGATCAATGTACCAATTTTTTCTGACAGTCAACCAAGCCATGAATGACGATTAAAACTGGAGCAACAGGATGTACAATGAATAATTAATGTCTACCAGTAGGTTTTGTCAAATGATTAATATTAATTCCCCCTATCATCTCCTAACCACGTTAGTTACATGTATATACTAGTGCTATTTTACCATGTTGTATGTTTATCATGTGTAATTCCCCTCCCCCTTTTTTTCTTGTTCGTGCCTTATTGTGAAAAAGTTCATATTTCGTATTTAATTTACGTACTGACCTTTCTATGCTGCCTTTAAGTTTTGAACATCTGTTTACTTGATTCCATAACTTGAATCCATAAGCAATATCAAAAGCAGACCAACATAGCGCGATGACGATTTGTTCATCTTTCTCTTCATTGGAATGTAAATGATACAAATTGAAGTGGAAAGAATTTCCCTAACGCTTTTGGAGGAACGGCAACGCAATCCTTTTCTTTCTCTAAACAATCCAACATCATTCTTTGAGTTCTCGAGTACTAAAATAGTTGTAAAACTTTTCAGACCGCAAAATGCATCGGACATCGCCATTTTGACAGTAAAGCCTAGTGTGATATGCAAACCAGTATTTGATTGGTCGAATCACTCAACTCGAACTGAAATTTGATTGGACGATCAAAATTAACAATTTTGACCCCTGACGTGACCTGTAATGGGATGTCGTTAGATCTTACAACGCAGCGACCAATAACAAAAAGGGGGGAGCAAGTGAAAGATTTAATTTTAATTAGATTGAAATATTTCTAGCTTGAGTGAACTTAGAGAAGAAAAAGGGGTGTGTTTACCAATATGTGTTAAGCCAGACTTAAATGTCATCGAGACACATTTTCTCAGTTTCAAATTGTATTCAGGTGTATGCAATTAAAGCCTGACTTGACAGAAGTAATAACTTTCCATTGGTAATGTAGTATACACAAGTGCAATTCCGCCTACTGTTCTGGAGTATCTTTGTTATGTGCATTTCTTATTTTTGGTCTTCTCTTGATTACAGAGTTCTTTGTGGCCGAGTGATTAACAGTCATTTTACTATTGATCAAGTGCCTGTCAACACTGAGGTTCTGGGTTTGAGTTTCACTGCGGGAGGGTGTGCTCAACTCCAATCTTAACTGACAAGGATTTATAGTTTTCCTGCCTTTATACCAATTATTGTCATGGTTACTTAGGAACTGACCTAATCCAATAACTTTAATGTAGTACTCATCATGAGCTTACACTGGACCAAATTTGATTTACCTAGGTCTTAAGCTTACAAGATATAAAACAAATATAGTGTTTATGTAGTCGCAAGATTCCTATGTTTCGACTCCAGTCCCCACAGGCAAGACAATAAAAACTGGAAACTGATATAATTGAAAATTTGTTGAAACTGACGTTATATCCCAGTTGGTTACATGACTGTTAACACTGGGGTTGCGGGTTCGAGTCTCATTATGGGTGCACTCAAATCCAATCTCAATTTACAAGAATTACTAGTCTTCCTACAGAAGGTCAGGGTTTTCATCATGGTACTTCAGATTGCTCCACCAAAAAAACTGGATGTGACTATATAACTGAAAAATTGCTGAAAGTGGCATTAAATACCTTTCAAATAAACAAACTTTTTTCTATAAGTAAATTTGGTATGGTAGTTGATAATCATAAAGGTACATACAATTACATGTATTTGATGAAAAATGTTTGCTTGGTACCAATAATTGGTATATGGTTTCATACTTTGTTTATTTAATGTTTTTGCTGGACTTTGTCATATCAGTGAAAAAATTTTCTGAATAGTAGTAAACAATATACAATCCATACAAGTAATTATATTTTATTATTGATCTGCATCATCATCAAGTAATACTGAAGATTTGTTTTCTTCATCTTGATAGCCAGACTAGTTGTACTCTCATTTATCATCATCAGACTGCATACGACATTAGAATCGGATGAAACATCATATGTTGCATTCTTTGCAACTGCATTTAGCAGGCATTCCACTTTCATTTTATTCCAAGGTCTTTAGTTCAGATGTACACTGCATTTATAAAATTGTTTGTCAAAAAACTATCATACGACAGTTTTTTTCAGGATATTTTTTAATTTCAAAGTCAGTTGATGCAGATGATAATTTTAATATAAAATAAAAGCAACTGAAGAATTCCAATTTCTTCCTGTCCATTGTACATTGTCCATGTATAAAATATAGGTACATGTATATCACTTTGAAGTGCAACAGATGATAGATTTTTAAAATACCATTCTTTAAGGTACTGTCATCCATCTACAGTTAAAGTCATGACACTGACATCTCAATATACTGATATTTTTTTTCCTTTCAACTGTTTAACTCTTTTGTGAGTATTTGTGCGTAGTACATGTAGCTCTTTGGACCAGAACAGAAAAGCCAGCTATAATCATCTTCTTCCCTGTAATAAGAAAATAAGAACTTACATTTCATATAATAGTCTGTAAAGTAGAAATTCTTTATGTGTATCAATTTTATTCCCTATTATTCAGTCAACTGCATACCTTTATAGGAAATGGTTCAATAATTTTAATTGAAAGTTACAAATTGATGAGCACCTTTAATCATAGCCAATGAACCAAGTTTACAAGTTGTCCCTATGCTGTTATAAATTAAGGTACATGTATTTATCTAAAAATGGTCACATCATAAATGTAAACCATATTGAGTATTGTGAATAAATATTAAAATGCAAAATTTTTTAAACTGCATGTCACTGCACTCTTTGAGCAAAGCTTTTTCAATTCTTGATATTGCATACTTTCATACAGAATATAAGAATGCATCTATGAGGTGAGGTTACTTATAAATAACTTTCCACTTTATGAAGATCTATACAAGTTGAAACTTTTATTTACAAGATACATTTTACTAGTAGATTAAAAAAAAAAACAAGATGTAAACATTCCACTTACCAAGTTGGCATCATGTGAAACTCATCTAATTTGAACAGAAACTTGGAACTTTTGAAAATTGCTTCTCCATACAGGGTCACCAACTTGACTCGGCGATGCACAAATGATATCTATAAATCCTTCTTTGATATTGTGATATGTTCAGCCATCTGAAATGAAATTGTTGGTCATGTTAATTTATACATGTATTAAGTGACTTTAATAACTATAGATCTATTTTATTTATAGTATTGATTTTCACACACTCTCAGACAAATAATTTTTAAAAATGTTTGCCAGTATTCAGAAAAATAAAATCCACAACTTTTTTTAACAAATGAGATGGCGTTTCATTAGTGGTGATCAATGTACCAATTTTTTCTGACAGTCAACCAAGCCATGAATGACGATTAAAACTGGAGCAACAGGATGTACAATGAATAATTAATGTCTACCAGTAGGTTTTGTCAAATGATTAATATTAATTCCCCCTATCATCTCCTAACCACGTTAGTTACATGTATATACTAGTGCTATTTTACCATGTTGTATGTTTATCATGTGTAATTCCCCTCCCCCTTTTTTTCTTGTTCGTGCCTTATTGTGAAAAAGTTCATATTTCGTATTTAATTTACGTACTGACCTTTCTATGCTGCCTTTAAGTTTTGAACATCTGTTTACTTGATTCCATAACTTGAATCCATAAGCAATATCAAAAGCAGACCAACATAGCGCGATGACGATTTGTTCATCTTTCTCTTCATTGGAATGTAAATGATACAAATTGAAGTGGAAAGAATTTCCCTAACGCTTTTGGAGGAACGGCAACGCAATCCTTTTCTTTCTCTAAACAATCCAACATCATTCTTTGAGTTCTCGAGTACTAAAATAGTTGTAAAACTTTTCAGACCGCAAAATGCATCGGACATCGCCATTTTGACAGTAAAGCCTAGTGTGATATGCAAACCAGTATTTGATTGGTCGAATCACTCAACTCGAACTGAAATTTGATTGGACGATCAAAATTAACAATTTTGACCCCTGACGTGACCTGTAATGGGATGTCGTTAGATCTTACAACGCAGCGACCAATAACAAAAAGGGGGGAGCAAGTGAAAGATTTAATTTTAATTAGATTGAAATATTTCTAGCTTGAGTGAACTTAGAGAAGAAAAAGGGGTGTGTTTACCAATATGTGTTAAGCCAGACTTAAATGTCATCGAGACACATTTTCTCAGTTTCAAATTGTATTCAGGTGTATGCAATTAAAGCCTGACTTGACAGAAGTAATAACTTTCCATTGGTAATGTAGTATACACAAGTGCAATTCCGCCTACTGTTCTGGAGTATCTTTGTTATGTGCATTTCTTATTTTTGGTCTTCTCTTGATTACAGAGTTCTTTGTGGCCGAGTGATTAACAGTCATTTTACTATTGATCAAGTGCCTGTCAACACTGAGGTTCTGGGTTTGAGTTTCACTGCGGGAGGGTGTGCTCAACTCCAATCTTAACTGACAAGGATTTATAGTTTTCCTGCCTTTATACCAATTATTGTCATGGTTACTTAGGAACTGACCTAATCCAATAACTTTAATGTAGTACTCATCATGAGCTTACACTGGACCAAATTTGATTTACCTAGGTCTTAAGCTTACAAGATATAAAACAAATATAGTGTTTATGTAGTCGCAAGATTCCTATGTTTCGACTCCAGTCCCCACAGGCAAGACAATAAAAACTGGAAACTGATATAATTGAAAATTTGTTGAAACTGACGTTATATCCCAGTTGGTTACATGACTGTTAACACTGGGGTTGCGGGTTCGAGTCTCATTATGGGTGCACTCAAATCCAATCTCAATTTACAAGAATTACTAGTCTTCCTACAGAAGGTCAGGGTTTTCATCATGGTACTTCAGATTGCTCCACCAAAAAAACTGGATGTGACTATATAACTGAAAAATTGCTGAAAGTGGCATTAAATACCTTTCAAATAAACAAACTTTTTTCTATAAGTAAATTTGGTATGGTAGTTGATAATCATAAAGGTACATACAATTACATGTATTTGATGAAAAATGTTTGCTTGGTACCAATAATTGGTATATGGTTTCATACTTTGTTTATTTAATGTTTTTGCTGGACTTTGTCATATCAGTGAAAAAATTTTCTGAATAGTAGTAAACAATATACAATCCATACAAGTAATTATATTTTATTATTGATCTGCATCATCATCAAGTAATACTGAAGATTTGTTTTCTTCATCTTGATAGCCAGACTAGTTGTACTCTCATTTATCATCATCAGACTGCATACGACATTAGAATCGGATGAAACATCATATGTTGCATTCTTTGCAACTGCATTTAGCAGGCATTCCACTTTCATTTTATTCCAAGGTCTTTAGTTCAGATGTACACTGCATTTATAAAATTGTTTGTCAAAAAACTATCATACGACAGTTTTTTTCAGGATATTTTTTAATTTCAAAGTCAGTTGATGCAGATGATAATTTTAATATAAAATAAAAGCAACTGAAGAATTCCAATTTCTTCCTGTCCATTGTACATTGTCCATGTATAAAATATAGGTACATGTATATCACTTTGAAGTGCAACAGATGATAGATTTTTAAAATACCATTCTTTAAGGTACTGTCATCCATCTACAGTTAAAGTCATGACACTGACATCTCAATATACTGATATTTTTTTTCCTTTCAACTGTTTAACTCTTTTGTGAGTATTTGTGCGTAGTACATGTAGCTCTTTGGACCAGAACAGAAAAGCCAGCTATAATCATCTTCTTCCCTGTAATAAGAAAATAAGAACTTACATTTCATATAATAGTCTGTAAAGTAGAAATTCTTTATGTGTATCAATTTTATTCCCTATTATTCAGTCAACTGCATACCTTTATAGGAAATGGTTCAATAATTTTAATTGAAAGTTACAAATTGATGAGCACCTTTAATCATAGCCAATGAACCAAGTTTACAAGTTGTCCCTATGCTGTTATAAATTAAGGTACATGTATTTATCTAAAAATGGTCACATCATAAATGTAAACCATATTGAGTATTGTGAATAAATATTAAAATGCAAAATTTTTTAAACTGCATGTCACTGCACTCTTTGAGCAAAGCTTTTTCAATTCTTGATATTGCATACTTTCATACAGAATATAAGAATGCATCTATGAGGTGAGGTTACTTATAAATAACTTTCCACTTTATGAAGATCTATACAAGTTGAAACTTTTATTTACAAGATACATTTTACTAGTAGATTAAAAAAAAAAACAAGATGTAAACATTCCACTTACCAAGTTGGCATCATGTGAAACTCATCTAATTTGAACAGAAACTTGGAACTTTTGAAAATTGCTTCTCCATACAGGGTCACCAACTTGACTCGGCGATGCACAAATGATATCTATAAATCCTTCTTTGATATTGTGATATGTTCAGCCATCTGAAATGAAATTGTTGGTCATGTTAATTTATACATGTATTAAGTGACTTTAATAACTATAGATCTATTTTATTTATAGTATTGATTTTCACACACTCTCAGACAAATAATTTTTAAAAATGTTTGCCAGTATTCAGAAAAATAAAATCCACAACTTTTTTTAACAAATGAGATGGCGTTTCATTAGTGGTGATCAATGTACCAATTTTTTCTGACAGTCAACCAAGCCATGAATGACGATTAAAACTGGAGCAACAGGATGTACAATGAATAATTAATGTCTACCAGTAGGTTTTGTCAAATGATTAATATTAATTCCCCCTATCATCTCCTAACCACGTTAGTTACATGTATATACTAGTGCTATTTTACCATGTTGTATGTTTATCATGTGTAATTCCCCTCCCCCTTTTTTTCTTGTTCGTGCCTTATTGTGAAAAAGTTCATATTTCGTATTTAATTTACGTACTGACCTTTCTATGCTGCCTTTAAGTTTTGAACATCTGTTTACTTGATTCCATAACTTGAATCCATAAGCAATATCAAAAGCAGACCAACATAGCGCGATGACGATTTGTTCATCTTTCTCTTCATTGGAATGTAAATGATACAAATTGAAGTGGAAAGAATTTCCCTAACGCTTTTGGAGGAACGGCAACGCAATCCTTTTCTTTCTCTAAACAATCCAACATCATTCTTTGAGTTCTCGAGTACTAAAATAGTTGTAAAACTTTTCAGACCGCAAAATGCATCGGACATCGCCATTTTGACAGTAAAGCCTAGTGTGATATGCAAACCAGTATTTGATTGGTCGAATCACTCAACTCGAACTGAAATTTGATTGGACGATCAAAATTAACAATTTTGACCCCTGACGTGACCTGTAATGGGATGTCGTTAGATCTTACAACGCAGCGACCAATAACAAAAAGGGGGGAGCAAGTGAAAGATTTAATTTTAATTAGATTGATTTTTTATACACTTCTTGGTATGAATAGAAGTAATTTTATAGACAATAAAAATATCATCCAATCAAAAAATTTACGCCAATTTTGGGGCTTAACAAGTTCAATATAGAAATGAATCCAGACACACAAATGCCATTAAACGTCTGGATGATCGAGACTACTAAAACGACAGTAGAAAACCGGACACCAGTTACTTTGTTTTGTTGTCTGTTTTTAAAATACAAAGGGAGTTTGTAGTTTATTTCTGTATTTGCAAAGGAAATAAAGGTCACGTTGCAAACGTCAAATGTAGTTGTTACATTGTGTTTCAAAGGAATGCTACTTTCAATCCATTGTAAAATAACTAATTTTTGTCCCTGTGTAAATGCGCAAAACTTGTTCAGTAATATTGTAATTTCAAAATAATTGTGCATCTTAAAAATGTTTGTTACAGTTAGAACAAATCACGAAGAAACGATAAAGAGGTATATTTCAAGGATGTATCGATACAGTAAAATGCACCCGGTGAAATATAGGGGCTCGCGAAGGGGTCTGGACATTTTGTTTTTTTCTGCTGATTTCGGGTGTATTAACATTTATGCACATCGGATATATTTGGTTGGGGTAAAATTCACACATTCTTAATAGATTGGCAACATTTACAAAAAGGTAGGATTTACGGGTTTTCTGAAAATTACGATTTTCGCACAAAAAATCCGTGTTCAACGTTAACGACCGGGAACTTTTTCCTCATGCTAAGAATATACGATTAAAATGTCCAAAAGACCCCTTATGGTCCTCATTATTGTTTTATTATCTGCTAATACATTAGTGGGGTCAACGGACACAGACAGATACATTTACAATGTATGGCACTCTGTATGTGAAATTAACACCTCCGTTACATAATGAACCGTATACTATGCTCTACCGGAGATCTTTGAAGTTTCACGCTGAAAGGAGCGTTAAACCCAATTTAAAAAGCACAATTTATATATTACTATTTCAAAAAGTACCAGAAAAAAATGTGTTTCAGTACGATTTTCAATTTTAGAAATACGGTCACACCCACTTGTGAACTGACTCTATGAACGTTTCATGTGGTTTGCATATAAACGCTTGAAATGAGCACTAAATCATTAAAAGTTCCAGCTGTGAAAAGTTTTAAGATAACAAATGCATAATAAAGTATGTCATTAATTCCCAGGGAACAATTTGTCTGTGGCGTTAAATTTATTAACACAAATGACCGGCGATTAGACTAATTGAAGAAATAAAACATTTTATTATAGACATAAATACTCGTATTCAAAATATTGTCTTCTGAAAATGAAGACCAATAGATAATAAGATTAAATATTAAAGTAATTTACACCTCATTAGATTAACAAATGCATACTAAGAGTTCATTTATTACATAGTGATCTAACGGCAAAAGTAAACCCTCATTTTGAAATACCGTAAAGTTGTGGAGATTTCTGCAATATAAAAATGATGTAGTGGCTACAGAATAATAGTGACTTATTTGTCCCTAAAAGAAATTGCAGATCTATTGTTTTGTGTGTCTCTAGTTTTAATCAAAGTGTTTTGAAAACACAAAAGTCGTATTTTTTCAATTCAATTCAAATAATTTTATTGAAAATGCATCAATAGATATATAATCAAAGGGATTACACAGCAGACACAGCCTAGATAGGTGTTCTCCCATAAAGTGGACATCAACGTTAATACAATATATAGACAGTATAATGTAATATAAACAGTATAAAGTACTATAAATTCAGTATTATGTGCAACCCTTTTTTTAGTGAGTTTTACAAATTGTAATTTAAAATTCTTAATTACATATAAGAAATAAAGAAAATAATAAACCGATAATCAAGAGTCCATTCCAAAGTATTAACAGTATTAAAGGTTGTTTATAAGGTTATTTTTCAAATCCTTTTGTCTCTTGTATGGGTTATTTCTATGTTATCATCTTTGGATATATTAGGCGAGATCACAAGTAGAATATTGTCAGTGAATCTTCTTAAATTAAAAACAGGTGATATCTTTGTCTTAGAAATAATGGGCAAAAGTAAAAATAATGAAAATTGTCTTCAATGTCATCCCCACAGATACACTGAGAGCTGTCTGACAAATGGGATAAAAATTTGTGATAGTTAAGATCACTGGCTAGATTGCGCAACTGGCAGAGTATGATATTATATCGCCTTAATCCATAACAAAAGTGGTGGGGTGGGGGTGGGGAGAGGGGAAGGGATTTTTCCCCTTATTTTTTTATACATTGCTCTACTCTGCAAGTTCTGAGTGTTACCATCAAGTTTGTTCCATTCTTTTAGTACACTGTGATAAAAAACTATTTTTGTAAGATGATGTGCGACAAGTTGGGGGTTTGAAAGGATGACTCCTTCTCAAACTGTAATTCCTCTCTAATTTGGGGAATTGTTTATAAATGTTAAAATTTCATTAAAGAGATATTCTGGTGTTTTGCCATTTAGAGATTTGTGTAATATACATGTACGTAATTTGCCTATCCTACGACGTTCATTAAGTGTATCCAAACCCAATTCATTGTACAGCGTTTCAGGGGATATACCCTTTCTTAGCCCAGTAATTATTCTCGCTGCATCAAGTTGAACATTTTCTAACATATCAAATTCCTTCTTGCCTACAGAAATGCCACACCACTCCCCCATATTCCAAGATAGGCCGAATGAATGCAATATAGTTTTCAAGAGAATTTCTCAATACAATAAAATAGAAAAACACCATATTTAATCTCAACATATTAAAAGAAAAAAGACAAATACTATTAAATCAGGCATTAATCAAATCAATATATGTCATATTTGCAAAACTCGTTTGTTTGATGGTATTTAACGCCACTTTCAGCAATTTTTCAGCTATATCATTGCGTCCAGTTTTTATTGGGGGAGGAAGCCGAAGTACCCGAAGAAAACCCCCGACCTGCGGTAGGAAAACTGCCAATCCTTGTCAATTAAGATTGGAGTCGAGTACACCCTGCCTGCAGTGAGAATCGAACCCGCAATCTCAGTGTTGACAGACCACTTGATCAATAGTAGACGAACTACATTAACCACTCGGCCACCGAGACCCCGTGGCCGGAAAACTCGTGAAAAGAAATCTGCATGTGCCAGTGTGCAATGGAGCGTCAATTATAACAAAACCGTTTATTCGGGGTGTTTACGTTAGAGAAATTTAACAGTTTAGTTTCAATCCTGTAATACTATACATGTAAACTGAGGGTATGTAAACATATTTGCTGAAAATCAAGCGACGAATCGACTTTACTTGAAGGGTTTTACGGCGACAACTAAATGCCCTATGTCGGACGAAATCAGGCGACTAATCTTGGTTCGAGTACCACATACAAGAAAATTTCGCACTGGCATGACTGGTGATATCGCCTGTTGGAAAAATATTTAATAAGAAATCAGGAAAATATTTCATTTCAAAGAGAATCGTACTGAACTGACTAAAAATAAAAATTAAGTGTGTCTGAACATAGAAATTAAAAAAAAATCCAATTATATATGGGAGAACATTCTATTTTGGTTTTTGTTTGTGGGGTTTAAAGTCATTTTCAGTAATTTTATCATCTATATCATGGCGTCCAAGTTTCATAGTGGGATTAAGCATGAGAACCCGGAGAAAAAACACCCGAACTCGGCAAGGAAAGTGATAATCTTTATTTAGTCTTTATTCTTTTTGGCTTAACACAGATATGGATAAACTTACATCACGATTAGATAATAAATGACCTTTTGTTGAATTAATCTTTCGATCCAATTGACTGGGACCATACTGGGAGGGTTCCCAGTGCTCGACCCACAGAGCAGCCAAGCGCGTCCCCGGGTGGCGGATAGGGGAGACCCTCTCGTTGGGGGTTGTCAGGTCATAATACGGAAAGCCTGACCGCGGACCGTAGTGGGTAACGTGTTTGGAGAGTGCCCCTTTTGTAGATTTCGAAAAAGAGTAGGCTCATTGTAGCCGCTACGAAAGGCTAAATTTTCCTCCCCTACCCAAAACGACATACTTTTCCAGTGGCAGTCAAAATTGTATTCCCTGTGACCCATCCCACCCCCATTTTCCGTTGATTTATTGTTTGTTAACTTGTTCCCGTCCTGAATATAGCTGAAATACTGCTCGCTGGACGTTAAGCAGACATCCAATCAATCAATCAATCAATCAATCAATCGATCCAATTGACTAAAACCAATATGGACTTATTTTTATTCGTCAATTGCATGCAATTATATTCGTGTTGCGTTTGTATTTCGTAGAGGTAATGAGTATAGAATATTTTGTATTGTATGATTTTAATCGATATCGTCCACTCTTGACACTATTTTTTACTAAGTTTGGTCACGTGGTGCAAGATCTATAAGCGCGTAGTTTCTGCTGCGCAACATATTGTACTCAAAAGTACATTGCACAAGTTTGTATATGCAATATATTTTTTTAAATAATATTATATAAGGCAAGTATCTGTTAAGTGTGCAAAAGTAATTGTAAATGGTGAAAATGTGTATTTATATCGCAACTAATTCTGTTGATATCAGTTTACAGCCGATGTTTATTTATCTTAAGCATACGCGTAAACAAGGTGTGCTTTTTAGTATACATACATGTATATATCCGCATTAAAAAAGAAATGGTACATCTGGTCAGATGCATTTTTCTTATATAAATGACGATAGCAATGCATGACTGATCGAGTTGTTATAATATAATATTAGTCAGATAAATTTTTTAAAGTGTATATTATATTGATGAGTATAAATTGTGTAATTGCATGAAAGGTGCATTAATTAGAATCCATGGCGCCATCTTAAACATTTTATAGTATACTCTGTACAATGGATCTTAAAAACACATGCGCAAAGAAAATGAGTATGTAGTAAAAAGCGTGTATCATAAGTTATAAGTTCAACAAAAAATTATAATAAAAATTGTATATTTTGTTATATTATTAATTGATATTTTTCTGATAAATTTGATTAGTGTAAAGCCTGTCACATGACAAGCTGTATTTGGTAAGGTTCTTTGAAAACGGCTGATAGAAAAGTGATGTTGCACGGTATATTTAGAAAACATGATATTGCACGGCTATTTTTAAATAATTGGAATTCCCCTTTAAACAGCCATGAATTCTGTCTGTTTCCGGTTTGAAAGTTATGAAAGTATGTACATTGTGAAAAATTGCAAATATTTCAATATGTTGCATGTATTTTTGTATTTATAAATCTTTTAAATTGAAAGTTTTCATAATTTCAGATGATATTGAAATGAAATGTGATATTTTCGTACATGTGACAAAACCCATCAAAACAGTAAACTAATCAAAAGAACACTGAACTAAATTCCTTTAAAATACTAGTATATACAGATGTGCATAAAAATATCAATTAATAATATAACAATTGTAGCCTTTAACTACGGTCGATATGAAAAATATCGACATGAGATAACATATCGACCTCCAACTTCGTTGTCGGTCGATATGTTCTCATGTCGATATTTTTTCATATCGACCTAATTTAAAGGCTATAATTGTATAATATCTTTTGTAAATTTGATTTTAATTGTAAAAACTTACCCCGAGAAATCCGTGGCTGACCTATTTTCGATAAAACACTGTTTCCTTGGTGAAAATCAAATATTACATTTCCATCAAAATCCATGACCTGAAAATTTTGTTGAAATTTTGCATCCAATGAGAAGGAAAGTAAAAGGCGGACAATAGAAATATGAAGATAATTGTTCTGCCAAAATATTAAGGGGACTGCATTATAAGTTGTCAATGTAATAAAAGGAAACAACTTTTTTATATAGGATGTTTGGTTTGTTAACAGTCTAAAAAAGTATTTAATTTGATTAAATACAGTTCAAAAAAGACGAAGCAACACTTAATGTTAAATAGTTCTATCTAAAGCATATTTGGCGAGGAGACTTAAAGTGACAATAATAATCAGCTTTAAAATGGTAAGTTTTATTTGTTTTTGACAAAATACTTCATACAGATATCACCTTGTGGTACTTTTTCATAAAGCAAAGAGTTTGTCTGCATTTTTTGTTGTACTTTAATATTTGCAGCACAGAATTAAAAAGTACTAAAAATATAAGCGACAGTTACTTTGTCGATAAATTAAATAAAAATAACCCGCCAAAGAAGAAGATGTTATATTAATATAATATTTTACATTGTCTAGGCAATAGTTTCCCAGCGATACAAAAAACTACAATTTCTGTTAAAAGTGGACAATGTTTGCGGAACACCCTTTTTACACTTATTTTTTAAATGTTAAGTAAAACACCAAAAATCTAATTGCATTTATGAACAATCTACACAAACTATGTTATTTTAATTTTTTATTTATTTTAAAAAGTCACATTGTGCTTTAACTGGTTTAATCTAATGTGAAAAAAACGTAAAATGACCTAATATGAATTCCATTTTGTTATATATATTTACTTTTTTTATTGCACATTAAAGTATGAAAAACATACGAAAACTGTTCATACATGAAAATCCTTATTTATTTTTAATTAAGTAAACTGTCCTTACCTCTGAACTAATTTCTTTTTAAAAATGAGTGTTGTATCATGGATTGCATGCAGTTAAACATTCGTATCAGCGTGTGACCAACAACAAATATCACGCTCGTCTATTTATATCGTTTTAATCCTGTTTCTGTAGCTCTGGGGCTCCCTACAGTCTAGCACAAATCGCATTAATCAACTGCACATATATCGTCAGAAGTACATAAATAAGTTAATCTGTGTACAAATGGTAAACAAATTATAAAATCAATATAATGACCACTGAGTTTTTCCTTCTGAGGTTTTGGGGGATAATATTTTCTTTCTTTCAGTTTCATCTGAAAAATAATTACATTCAATTCCATCTAATGCTTTGTTATCCAATGTATTTCATCACATATTTTACATATAATAACAAATAAAATGTATTTATTTATTTATTTATTTATTTATTTACAAACTTATCCCTGTGTTCTTCATCTCGTTATTGTTTCATTGTTGGGTTTAAACTCATACGAACATTTTCTATGTCGTCACGGTATTGCTGCCCGATACCATACAGTTTTCCTTTCAAGCAAAATGCATTTGACAAGATATTTGCTAGATCGTTATAGTAACAAAATCTTTTTGTGCACCATGTCCAAAGCTTTATACATGTCCGAATCTATTCTTTATATTGTAGTAAGTTGTTTTTCATTAAAAGGCATTTCAGATTTAAAATTTCGGTTTTAAGTTCCTCGT
The DNA here is from genome assembly GCA_944474755.1 of Limnoperna fortunei. NCBI lineage: Eukaryota > Metazoa > Mollusca > Bivalvia > Mytilida > Modiolidae > Limnoperna > Limnoperna fortunei. Next base: position 58,776,826 of record OX104124.1, read on the forward strand.
TGTCCACTCTAAAGTTGCATATCATAAATTTGATTTTTTGTCTAAGTTAAAACGCATGGTCGTCGGCATCGTTTGCCACTTTGCTTACTGACGTTTTTATATTGTTTATGTATTTCAGATTATTCTCTTGGTTCGTTTTACGCTCGTACATAATATTACTAAGTTCTTTTCAGATTAGCTGTTCTTTCACCGAACTTATTTTTTTTTAATCTCTAACTTCTCTTCTTTTGACTATGAATATTTATGATACGAGACTCTTAAATTTGTCTTATAATTTATCGCTGGCGCTCTCCATGTTTCCGACTTTCATTGTTTTTTTTATTCATAACCTGTCACAAGACTGGTAATGGTATTGTCTAGCTTGTCTATTTTGGACATTCCTCTTTCTATCTTAACAAATCTACTATTCATACCAGTTAACAATTGGTATAAATGTTTATTGTAACTGGTTCATTTTGTTCTCCGTAAAGAACCTCGCTTCCTTTATTAGGATTTCCGACGTAGCGGTTTCCATTTTCCTCTTCTAGAGCCTCAATTTAAATGTTTGTTTGTTTGTTTGATGGTGTTTAACGCCAATTTCAGCATTTTTTCAGCTATATATCATGGCGTCCAGTTTTTATTGGAGGATGAAGCCCAAGTACCCGAAGAAAACCCCCGACCTGTGAAAGGAAAACTGGCAAACCTTGTCAATTCAAATTGGAGTCAAGTACACCCGGCCCGCAGTGAGAATCGAACCCGCAATCGCAGTGTTGACAGACCACGTGATCAAAAGTAGACGAACTACTTTAACCACTCGGCCAAATCAAATATGACAATTTTTCGAATTTAATAGATCTCTCTATAAAGTGTATGTCGCGCACTCCATATATTAATGGCCGATGTGGTATATTAGGCGGCTAGATATAATATTTAGAGTGTTACATAGACTGCCTGTTGAACACTTCATATGCTGCAATTAAATATGTCAAATTATGGTCCTCGTATGTAGTCTCTTCTGTATATACACGTATTGTATGTATAGTATGTAGAACGTATCATATATTGTATTTAGTATGCTACACATATTATGCAAAGCGCTTAATATACTGTATAATGGGATGGAGTCTAAATATACTGTAGGAACAAGACCACATAGATGTAATGTACAAAGAGCGCTCCATATAATAGTACTTAGTTTAGATCATACCACTTACTGTCTGTAGAGCGCACAGTATGCTGAGTGTTTTAGCACTCCATATGCCGTATGTAGTGTGCTCCACATTTTATACAGAGCGCTTTAAATAATATATGTAGATTGCACGTATACTGCATGTATAATACTCTATATACTGAATGTAAAGCTCTCGACATACTGAACGTAAAGCTCCATATGTTGCATGCAGAGCGCTCCATATAACTTTCATAGGAAGCTTCACTCATTGTATATGCACCACATTTTATATAGAGGTCTACATATACCTCGTGCATATACATTATGTAAAGCTTCATGTATTATATATAGGGCATGTATAGAGTCCACATATTGGAGGCAGAGTGTTCCTTGTATTGGGTGTATAGCGCATAATCCACTGTATTAATTAACTAATATAATATTCACTTAAATAACAGTTAAACTGCCGATATGATATATTTTACTGAACTAGTCCAATACAGAATTAACTAGTCCAATGTTGGTATTGCCCTGATTCGACCTGTACTGGCCTGATTCCATCCTGTATTGAAATCCTAATTGATTTGGACGAGTTAATTAATAAAGATATCATGACGTGATGATTTCTGGATTGGCCTAGTTATTGGTCCTGGCCAGATGTATTGTCCTTTGGCTTTGCCTCAGGCCAATACAGCAAGCCCTCGACCAATAACTAGGCCAATCCAGAAATCATCACGTAATAATATCGTAGTATGTAGAGCGCTTTAAATAATGTGTACCACGCTCTATATATACAATGTACGTACAGCATTCATATACTGAAGATATAGCTACCATAATATACAAATATTACATTATACATATAGTACACGTCCTGAATATTTAGCTGTAATACTGCTTGTTGGACATTAAACATCAATCAATTAATCAGTTATAAACATTGTTCTTATATCTCTTCAAGACCTTCGTTTATTGTATCTCTGCGTGTTTGTGCTGCAAAATCAATTCTTCAAACATATTTCAATACAGTAAAAAGGTCAGGACGTAATATATTCTAGTATTTATTAATCTTCATAATATGGATTTAAAAATAATGAAGTTACTAATTTTAACATAAAACATAATCTATTTTCTTTGAAGTTTAGAATGTACAGTGAATCGTTAGTACTCGATATGCAGTTCCTTGTCTGTTTAAGAAGTTAAGACATCACACAAATATCAAATGTTTGTTTAACTTCGGTCATCAGGTGATGTCCTGACATTTATTACACATATATTATCCTACAAGATCAATAAAACGAAAACATTTAAAATAGGATTGTTTGTACTGTCAGACTGTGAGCACTCTACGTCTTATAATACTGTGCATAACGGTAAAAATTCTATACTTAAATATTATTGGAATTTAAAAAAAAAAATACTTTCTGCACTGTGCTCCACGGTGTGTTTGACGAATGCGACGTTCGTTACAATATAGTTGCTCTGGGATTTAGCTGTGTAGACCCACCCCACATCCTTTTCACCACCTCTCCTAAAGATCTTTGTATCTTGGAATATATGTTTTATTTGAGGAAACAGCATTCATGTACATGTATCTATTTGGAACCCAAGATATTGTAAACGAATCATATTCATGTTCGATAATTCTCTATACAAAATTATGTAAGTCAAGAAAGTATTTATTTACGGACGAGTAGAATGCGGAAAAAATAGCGTAGGACATGCAAAGATCAAACATAAGTATGTGACCGGCAGAGTGTATTATCACCGGCTTGTAACAAATGCGGACTTTTGATTAGTTGGTTACCCGTCGGTACAAATCCCATGCTCCCGGCTGCGTTGCTAACGTCACGCATGGTGTATTGTTTGCGCGTTGCTAATGTATTTTCTAGAGTACCAGTGTATGCTATTCTACAGAGGAATGTTTCTGTCTTTTTATATTTGTATTTGTACTTCCTTTCAAACACTGCAGATGCCCTACTACGGAAGCCGTAAGGGGACATGAAAATTATCTCGATAAAACAAAATTGTTATAAAAAAGATCTCGATTAAACAGCCAAGTTATCTCGAGAAAACGATACTGTTATATCGTGATCTCAATATAAAGATATCGAGATCTCGATAAAACAATGTATCGTTATCTCGAGAAAACGATATTGTTATATCGTGATCTCGATACAAAGAGATCGTTATCTCGAGAAACGATACTGTTATCTCGAGAAAACGATATTGTTATACCGTGATCTCGATATAAAGATATTGTTATATCGTGATCTCGATACAAAGAGATCGTTATCTCGAGAAACGATACTGTTATCTCGAAAAAACGATATTGTTATACCGTGATCTCGATATAAAATATTTTTATATCGTGATCTCGATACAACAAGTGTATCGTTATCTCGAGAAAACGATATTGTTATATCGTGATCTCGATACAAAGAGATCGTTATCTCGAGAAACGATACTGTTATCTCGAGAAAACGATATTGTTATACCGTGATCTCGATATAAAGATATTGTTATATCGTGATCTCGATAAAACAAGTGTATCGTTATCTCGAGAAAACGATATTGTTATATAGTGATCTCGATATAACAGTATCGTTTTCTTGAGATAACGATACAATTGGTTTATCGAGATCACGATATAACAATATCGTTTTCTCGAGATAACGATATCTTAATATCGAGATCACGATATAACAATATCGTTTTCTCGAGGTAACGATACATTGTTTTATCGAGATTTCAATATAACAATTTCGTTTTCTCGAGATAACGATAGACAGTTTTATCGAGATCTCGACAATTTTGTTTAATCGAGATAACATATTAAAAAAAGTTCTTATTTTTCATGTCCACTTACGGCTTCCGTACCCTACATTTACACTGGCACACATAAATTATGAATTACACCGTGGATAAATCTGTTACCTACGTTATAACCCGGGTGTATGGAAATTGTACCACCTGAAAATACTTCTGGACAGCCTTCGGCTTCGCCTCAGGCTGCACAGAAGTACTTTCAGGTAGTAAAATTTCCATACACGCGGGTAATAACGTAGGTAACTGATAATACAGCTTATAATCATTTATTCCCCGATTTTCAGGAAATTTATAGGGAACTGGTTTATGTAGAAGGGGGGTGGTGTCAATGATTTACCGTATACAACAAAGAAATAGTAATGTTTAGTTTAGACTATAGTAAAATTTTTACAGTTAAATTTTTTTATACAAAACTTAACAATAAAGGATTAATAGTATCTGATTTTTCTGAGCAATCCATATATAGGTTTAAACCAAGCATGTAAGTTGATTATGCGCAAAATTCGACTAAACCTATAAAATGTACGGATAGTTTGAAATCAACGATCCTGTGACTAAACCAAAAACAAACATAGCGACTATCTGCAAAAATGATTATAATAATCATAGTTCATATTATATTCTGGGACTATACTTGGAGGATTCCCAGTGATCTACTCATAGAGCTTTCCAATGCGTTCCCAGGTTTGGAAGGCTCCCTCTTTTGGGGTAGGCTGGGGGTTGTAATGTTATAATAGGGAAAGTCTGAACATGGACTGTAGTTGGTAGCGTGTTTGGAAATAAAACGCTCTTTGCACGACCCCTTTTGTAGAAATTATTAGGCTCACGGTAGCCCTACAAAAGGTTCAATTCTGCTCCCTACCCATTTCTCCATACTTTTACAGTAACAGTCAAAATTTCCAATGTCCCATCACTGTTTCCAATTTATTTATTGTTATCGATATTTGAAGTTGGAAAATTTGAATGAATAAAATGTACCGAAAATAGATACAATGTATACGGAGTTCCAATGAAAACACAACACTATGTTTGGAATATTTTTGATGTGTGTAAAAGTTAAATAAATTTGCAAAGGTATATGTGTTTTAAAATCATTAACTAACAAATCGATACATTAATGGTCCACTGATGTTTAGAACTCTCTCTCCTACAGTAACCACTTACAAATGCGCGAAATATTCGTTGTGCCATGTAGAAATGCATGAATAACCTCAAAAGAAGTCTATATATTAACCTTTACTTCCGGCTACAAAAATCCTATCTAAAGTTTTCAAGGTTTACTCTATACAAATGTGATAATGCCAAAGCTTTCAGACACTAAGCGACAGGAGGTTTTTGGCATGATCCAAGGAAGGATGTCATGACGTAAATTCTCTAGTCGGATGCATTGTTCACCGTCGACAATTACTCGCTTGGCCCAACGACATCAGCCGAGGGGTTCAGTAAGCGACAGGCCACGCCCAGGAAGACAACGATCCTCAGCAATACCGTTACATTCGCCTTCAGCATTTACGAGATTGATTCAGAACCGCTGTACAGACGTCACGTGAGGCGATTGGAACGCACAGAAGGCCAATTGGATCTAATACAGTTAGATGTCGACTACGCCAAAATGGACTCGGAGCAAGACGACCTCTCCAAAGAAACATGCTCACCCCTTTAGAGGCGTCGAAACCGACTTGAATGGACACGAGTGCTTCAGCGATGGGCTCATAGACAATGGGCATCTGTGTTGTGGTCCGATGAGTCCCGTTATCACTTGAGACACGGTGACGGACGAACACGTGTTTGGAGGCGTCGAGGTGAACGATACGCTGAAAAATGTGTTGAATAAAGAGAGGCTTTAAATCATTCGATAGAAAGGCAAGGTGCCCCAGAAAGATCCGCCGATCTTGAACAAGTAACAAACACAATATATCGCATGAAACTTTAAAAGTACAAAGTTAACATTTATTTGGCTAGTAAACTGAAACCCATTTTATCTCTCCAGAGCAGAAGTTAAGTATAATATACATTGTATTGAAATATTACTGTGCTTCGGGGGGGGGGGTTCGGTGTCTTAGTATAGAGAAAACAGAACCTTTTGGGCAATACACTTATATACTTCATGTTTTTACAATCTTCGTGTATCATTCGTATGTTGTGCGTAAATCGTTTTTGTATAGTGTATTATAAAATAATACGTAAAATTTGCCCATAATACGCTAAAATCGGCATGATCAATATCTTGATTACTAAATTATTATAAAAAAGGCTACCCGGTTAATAACTTTTTTCGTTCGGCCCACAGGGCAATAAGGAAAGTCATATTGCCCGTTTACGATCTCGCCTCCGGTCTTCCGAATCAGTAAGCTAGTTCTCGGTGACTATAGACGGACTGTCATAGCCTTTCGTGTAGTGAAATGGATAGGTAGTTTATTGGCAAGGCCTGGTTGAGCTTACTAAAGAAGGACTAGAGTGAATATGAACCAGGTACGATAAATAGTATTTACAACAGTATTGACAGATACGGCTATCCTTACACTGTTTGCCACATACCCAACTTTCTTTACTTTTTTCCTCCGTGACACAAATGTCATTTTTCTTTGCTATTTGAAATGTGAGTGTGTTGATATTTGGTATGTTGATGATTTGTCATAATTGGTTGTATGTTATAGTGTATTTATTCGTTCTGTGCTCGTTTTAGACTTGGTAATCATTCGCATTGTTCATACAAGCCAGCTAATATACAGACTGTTTGGTTTATTTAATAAACATGTTACAAACTAACTTATTCTGTATTGGACTTGTATTGAATCTCTGTCGGCTGTATTGGCCCTCGAACCTATGGTCTCGGGACCAATACAGCCAATTTCAAATCAATACCTGGCCAATACAGATTAAGCTAGTTAGTAACAATGCTACAGTATGGTTTTCTCCTGCATGCATTGTATGGTTTATCGTTTATTCCATCGTATATCGGTTTATTCTATCGTATATGGTTATACGCTTTCCGTTTTCATTTGCGTACACTTCATGATACATCGTTCGTACAACGTTTTACAAATGAAATTTAAAATTATGTAACAACTTTCTGAATGTCACAGGTTGAAAATAATAAATTGAAGTAATCGTAAAAGTAATCGTAAAAGGTTATTAAATAATAAAACGAAAGTTCAAATAAACTACTGTGGCAATCCGTATATACATTGTCTTAAAATGACGAATATAATCACTCCATCCCTTGAAAGGTAATTAAGTCGCCCAAAACAGTTTTCAGCGACTTATTGTTGTTGTCTGGTTTCTTATCATTACTAAGTCACCGACCACGAAGTGTCGCAGGAGTTATTGCTTGTGTCTAGTTTCTTCTTATTATTATGTCCCCGACCACGATGTGTCGGATGACTTGTTGTATTTGCCAAGTTTAGTATTATTATGCCTCCCAAACTGAGTTTGTGTAGACATATTGTTTTTGCGTTGTTTGATCTTATTATATTTTTCTTCCAATAATTTTGTCCGACCATTTTCTCGGAGACCGTACATTAGATCGATTTGAAACTTCAAAAAACATGAAATAATGCATGCTAATTTAAAATTTGAAATAAGCGGCCATTTTGATAATGAAAAAATTCTTAAACTCCAAAAGTATTTGGATTTTAATGAAAATTATTATGAACTATATGAAGTATGTGAAATTGTACCATATGATGCACATGTTGGCTTTCCATCGCAGCCATTTTGAATCCAAGATGGCCGCCGAAAATTAAAAATGCTCCAATTTGCACGAACGGATTTAAGCTAAAATAATATGTTGCGAATGATGTTAGTCATAACAATTTGAATTTGATGATGGAAGCCATCTTAAAAGCCGCTCCATTTTGAAATTGAACAAAAATCTTTAAAAATCAAAGTGTATGGATTTAAATGAAAGTTGGTATATAAGTGGAGTATGTTATACCGCACCATATGAGGCACATGTTGACTTTCTATGGCGGTCATTTTGAATCCAAGATGGCCTTCAACATATTCAAATTGGTCCGATTTATTTTGCACGAGACTTGGTTTTTCAGGTTTATTATTATGTTGCGAATGGATGTTAGTCATACAAAATTAGAATTCAATCATGGTGGCTATCTGAAAATGAGAATTTGATTATGCCAACGATCTTAAAATGGCGGCAATTTTGAAAATGAAAAAAAAATAAAAATTTATAAGTTAATGGATTTTTAATGAAAATTGGTATATACATATACGTAGCATATGATATGCAGAACACTGACATACATGTTAAATTTCTATGGCCACTAAAATTGCAAAATGCTCCGATTTGCACGAAACTTGCTCTTCTGGTAGATAAAGATGCTGCGAACGGATGTCTGAACTGGAGGGTCCACGGGGGTCGTTTGGGAGCCATTCACGATCCATGCGATTATAATCATGTTTAATGTTTTTCCATCTTTCTAATAATTGAGTTTGTCCGGCATTCTTTTGTAGAACGAGTCGAGAGATCCTCATGAAACTTTGCAAAAATCTATATGCCATGTTTAGTTGTGCACATCGGTTTAAGATTTTTGAAAATGGCCACCGTTGAAAAAAGAGCAGTTCTCAGACCTCGAGATGGTTGAAATAAATTTGACGCAAACGCCGCCATTTTGTAAATAAATCCGTTTCCCCACAACTTTGTCCAAATTCAACGAAATTTGATAAGTAGGTATATTTTAATGCACAAGCTAAGACTGTCATGTGACCGACTATGTTTGTAGACGGGAGGGGAATTTTTGTGACTTGCTTGCAATCACAATCAGCACTAGTTCTTCTTTCAACAAGAAACTTTGTGAGTATATTGGGACTACTGAAGTTGTGCAATGAACTTAAAAAATTTTTTAAAGGGCCGCCGTTTTTAAAATAGTTGCCGCTAAAAATAAAAATACATTCCTCAGATCTCTAGGAGCGATTTCAATGGAAATTGATAAACTGATACGGTTGACTATCCTGAACATTTTGGCGGAAAACCATTGATGCGAATGCTGCCATTTTGTAAAACGCTGTCATTTTACCACCCTCAACCTCCCAATGCCAACTTTGTCTGATTTCAACTATTTTTTTTTATCAAGACCTATTTTAATGTACCGATTTCAATGAAATACGTTCCATGAAGATTTTGGGATTTTTGGCCGATTTGTGCTGGCATTCCAACACAGTATTACTAGGTTTTTTTTATTCGTAATGATACTTGGAATGAAATACTTTCTGTCTAAAAATGTTGTTCATACACATAGTTCTGTTTTGTATTGCATTCCAGATGTTAAGGAAATTTGTTTTCGTTTTCAATTCTCCAAAACCTTACATTACGTTCTGTCCTGCATAGATGGCGTTTATTGACATTTGGAACCCTTCAGGCACATGGCTCACGGAACCTTACGACCTTTAAAATGGGGTTATGAATGAATTTAGTTTGATAAATTATATATAGCGTGCACCAAACATTTGATTTCAGCGGTTTAACTCTTTAACATGTCTATTTCTTTTGATTTCGACAAAAAAGTTTAATACGGCGAAAAAAAACAACGGGTACAAAGAAGCCACTAAACTCTTAAGAAGAAGCTCCGAATGTGATTGACATGCATGTTGGGTTTATACATGTTATATCCTAATTGACTCTTTTCGTTGCTAATTACATAATTTTTCAGTTGAATTAATTTCATTTCTACAATTTTTAAGTTGCGCCTCTGAGTTTAAAAGGTCAATCGCAAGTTCGCATAGCACAAAGCTATGGAGTTCATAAGTCAACGGTTATCGCTTAGTCAGACGTCTTAGAGCACAAGAAAAATAGCTGATCGTTTCAGCAGCAGACTTCAGCATGTTATATCAGACGTCAAAATTTCCGCATGCATTTTGTCTATCGCTGTAGCCGATTTCAGACAGCCCCGGCAACAGCAAGAGATGTTTTTTTTCATGTTCCCTAACCTATGTACATGCACGATCAGAAATCGTTTGTGGAGTTGCAGGTGATGTCACGACGTCCGTTTAATGACCCGCAACTTACATCACGACGTCGTCAACGCAAATACATTGGTTGCATACTTTAATTTAAACTGAAATCATCGTTTCTATTGTCTTTGTACCACAATCAAACATTTATAGGATGAGCTAGACCATAGGAAAGCGTGAACATGTCCCGTACAACATTTAATTAGTCTATTGCCACTTCTTTAAGATTTGAATAACATCCCACAAAGACCTATAAACCCACTACTAGGTATGACTAGTTGGTGTTGGACACACAAGGCGCAGTTCCCCCCACCCCCCCCCCCACCCCCCAAAAAAAATAAAATAAATCAGGATATAGTATTCTTACTTCAGCATTTTTGGTTTTGGACCATTTTTGGCAATTTGAACAGAAATGAGAAAAATAATCAAATTCTTTAATCTAATTCAAATTTAATCTTTCACTTGCTCTATAGCCCTTTTGGCTATGGTTGCTGCGTTAAATAATCGCCCGTAAATGAACAAAAAGTGTGCGTCAGTATACTATCGAATAATATATTTCTTAAGTTTAAGCGACTGTTTTTAAATTTTATTTATTGTAGAAATATTCATAAAATTTAAAACAGTAATGCTTTTCATCCAAAAAAATTGTTTACCGAGCCATATTAAGTCTTGATATAAAAACCTATGATTGTCTATTTATTCCTGAATATCGAATCATTGAATCTGTGTAATTTTAATTACATGTATAACCCCAAATTTCATATGCGAACATAAGATGAATGTTATTTTGAAGTTTGTAATACACGTTATTGCCTACAGAAGTACATATTTATTTCTGCTTATTTTTAACACCCCCCATTTTTTAGAATCACGTAAATAGTATATTTTAAATCGGATATGATAAACTATATTTATGTCCACAAAACACAATAGTAAATATTTTTAAGAAACAAAACAATAGCTAATACAGCAAAAGTAAAATCGCATAAATTTAATTGTCAATAATTATCACAAATCTGATGAAGGCAATAGTTAGGTAATTGTTTAATAAGAATAACAGACCACCAGACAGTATCTATCAATTTAATTGTTTAAATGACCTGTGTCGGACACATCATTAGAAAATTTGGTTTTGTCTACCACCTGGTCATCTTCGGATCTTTCTGCCGCAGTCAAAATAAATAATGTCATGCCTTAATTTTATGTGTTTGCGAGTTCAGTGAAAGTTGAGGTACCTTGGTATGAAAATAGAATGAAAGTGAATGGACGTGTATTTATAATTATTATATTGGAAATATGTATATAATAAATATGCCTATAGAAACATTAGTGTTTATGAAATTAAATTGATAGTGTCTCGATTTTGATTAAAAAAACGAAACTGTAATTTTAGTCTTATACTTCTTCTAAAAGGTTATAAAATTCAAATCTCTGGTTAAAAAGTAATATTAAAACTGTCTTTTTATGTAAAAATACAGTTTTGTAATCAAAATCAAATTTTGTCTGGTAGACAATAATTCCATCGGAAACCCGCCTACATTCACATCACCTTTGTTCGGCCGGTTTACCGCACATGCGTAGTTGCAGACTTGAATGTAAACAATGTCGCACGTGCAGCAAAATGCAAGAGAGAGAAAGATAATTTTGAGCGATTCAACATGAAAGAGAAAAAGACAGGAAGTGCTTGCCAAATATCATTAAGGAAGGATAAATATTGGAAGTGAAATCAATCGTTGGAATGAAATTAATAGCATTCTTCGAGTCGACAGTCATGCTGAAGTTGTTAAAATTGTTGTTGGATGGGTATGTGTGTAAAACGATTAAAATAACTGTAAATTACATATAGAATTGAAGAGATTTGTAATATATATATCGTTCAGCTACTTCTATCTGGAAGTGTCTCTTTTGATAAATGCGCTTTTCACAACGCAATTCGTTCTGTTTACTGTAAAATAAATATCGGTATTTATGGGGTCTCCGAAGGGGAAAATTTTCCCACAATATGAATGAAATTTTTATTTTATCGTTTTCTGCAAGTTGAAATTAAATTATTTATTATCTGTTGTAGGTAATATATGTTACTGTCAGTTACAGAAATTAGTTATCAACGAAATATTTTATCTGTTTGTAAAATGTATGTGATTACCTCGTCATCCATATTTATGTGCACCGCCAATCAGCTAAATCGGCAATCATCGGAAACCTGGACCCGATGCATAATTAATTAGTTGTTATGGAAAGACTAGCGATGTATTTTAATATTTATTTAATATTTATATGTTCAATTTTTAACATTTTAGCATTTTTACCGACTAATTATGGCATTATAAATCAATTTCAACAACTAAAACCGCTACTAAAAAATTTAATTTAAGAGGTTACACACTTATTGTTTTTTCTGTGCATTTTTGAGTTTCGTTGTGCTGTCTTATAAACGTCAATTTAAATGAAGACATTTGTGTTTGATCCATCTCTGTATATAAATTTTTTAAACGTAATAATCGCACTGTTTAAGAAGGAACTAGGAAACAAGAATTTTCAAAATAATGAACAATAAAGGAGGAGGTGAACGATGGCAGTGGTCAAATGCTAGTTATTTAATCAATGAATTCTAAGTAAATGCTATAAAAGCGTCTGACCCAATGTGCCCAGTCTGTCAACGACAGTTGTTTTCCAAAATGAGAGATAAAGCAAAATTTCATCCGGACAAATTTCTGATGACTTGGCAGAGAAGGGAAAGAAATTTGTCGTATTTTACAGATGAATATCGAAAGTATCTGTTTTGACGCATACGCCTGTATATTTATACTTTGATTTATGATATATCATATATAAATTGCAGTTTGACACTTGGGAAATGTACAGTTTATTTATGTAATAGTAACTTGTGTGTAGGGCGAAAGGCGAGGGCTGTAACCAGATAAATAGTCCGTATCAAGTCCTTCAGAAGTCGGTAATCCTGATATTTTACTTATATATATTTCATTGAACAAATTAGAACACAAATATACGCTTAATAGTTTACAAAATGAACTTTTCAATATATGTACATGCATGGTTTGTGGCACATGGAAATTTGAATCAGCTCTTTGATCAGGCTGTATCACCGATACAGCCGGGCTGTATCAAAAGATTGGAAACAGTCCGTTTGCTGATACGTCCCGGCTGAATCTTTTATTCCAAAGCACATCAACTGTTGCTTACAATACAGACTGCAAATTATCCAATTGAATGGTTTGTTACATCATTGATATGAAAAGTGATGAAATAATTATGTAATAGTAACTTGTATGTAGGACCATATCCAGAATTACGGACTGATGAAGGACCAGATACGGACTGTTTATCCGTTAATGCCCGAGCAAAAGGCGAGGGCTCTAACAAGATAACGGTCCGTATCTGGTCCATTAGATGTCCGTAATTCTGATACGGACTACACACAAGTTACGATTACTTCTATTTCATTGAACACATAAGAAAACAAACAGGATTAATAGTTGACAAAACAAAATTAACTTTCAATATATGTAAATGCATTTGTTTTGCGATATATGGAAATTCGAGTCTTTTTGGTCAGGCTGTATCACCGTTACAGCCCGGGCTGTATCAAACTCCAGGCGGTAACGAAGACTAGATACAGCCGTTTGTCAGAATTCTGATAATTTAAGTTAATGGCGGATTGAATGGATTTTCAGAATTCCGAAAAAAAATATTCGGTTTTGCTAACTCGTTTACTGTGAGAGTTTGTTATCAGAATTCTGATAATTTAAATTAATGTCTGATTTTATTGATTGGCAGTGTATGCCTACGTAATCGGAATTCTGATAAGATTCGGTATAGCTAACTTACCTACTGTGATAGTTGACATCTTTATCAGAATTCTGATAATTAAAAAGTCTATGTTATTTTTCTGCTACTATGAGGCTCTTGTACTTCCAGAAATCAGTAAGCAAAATTAAATTCTATATTTCTATCAATCGTTAAAAACAGAACCCTCTTTATCAGAATTCTGATAAGCGTTAGGATAGGACTTCTGATGGGCACTTGTTAGAATTATGCTACTTTGTTAACATTAAATATAAGAAATCAATTTGAAATGCAAAATGTGTTAGAATGCATTATCATAATTCTGATAAAAAAAATAAATTTTAAAAATATTGCTTCAAGTTGTTTAGAGTTTTGGTTGAACTTTGAATAATTAAACGAGAATAGTCTACGAAATTGGGGATTTGATCACATGGAAAATAATCAAAAGCAAATGGACACTGTTCAATTGGAATACAAAGAGTATTTATACATTTTAAGGAAAAATAGGAATAAAAGACAATTTTTTATACATTTTGGGAGAAATCAAACAGTTATTAAATGTAAAACAATTACACTTTGGGAGAAATTTAACAGTATGAGAGGTAAGACATTTTTGGGGCAAATTGTATAAAACTGCTGATATTTTTATATATACATGAACAATGTATGACACATTTAAATATTGGAATATAAAGGCGTAGGGTATTAATACATTTTATAGGGGACTTTAAGGATCAGTATAGAAGGCAGTGTTATGTTCATTTTGGGAGAAATTTAAGAATAACTTTATATGAAACAATTACACTTTGGGAGAAATTTTACAATATGAGAAGTTACTTATCTTAGGGTCAAATTATATGAAACTGTTGATATCTTTTTAGGTAAAGTAATTAGTTAATATAAAACAGCTGAGAAATTGAACACTTAGAATATATGAGAGTGATTATACATTTTCTGAAGAATCTTTAGGATTGCTGTAATAGACAGTTTTATGCATATTGGGAGAAATTTAAGTATTTTATATGAAACAATTATACTTTGGGAGAAATTTAACAATATGAAAAGTTATACATTTTTGGGCTCCATTAAATGAAACTGTAATATCTTTACATATACATTAATATGTATGACAAAATTTGAATATTCGTATATAAAGGCCAAGGGTGTTAATAGATTTTATAGGGAACTTTAACTATTAGTATAAAAGACAATGTTTTATACAAATTATACGAAACTGTTGATATCTTTACATGTATAGTTTATATTAACAGCTGAGAAATTTAACATTTAGAAAATAAGATAGTTATTACACATTTTTCTGACGATTCTTTAGGATTGGTATAAAAGACAGTGTTTTATACGTATTGGAAGAAATTTAACAATTTTTTTATATGAAACAATTACACTTTGGGAGAAATTGAACAAGATGGGAATTTACGCATTTGGCCACATTACATGAAACTGCCTAAATCTTTACATATATATGAATATTTTTTAATTTCGTTTAAATACTCAATACATGAGCAAAGTTGTTTATTTCATATAACTTGGTTTTTCAGCACCTGACTGATTGTGACATCAGATGTATTGATGATGTTGACTATATATGAATTCTTCCGCTAACAAAAAGTGACGAAACTAAAATTGTGAATTGCAAATATTATTTAAGTTCTTGTTACTTCATTTTTACTACAGAATTTAAAATATAAGGTTTGTTTCCAATTGTTGGTTAGATTATTGGATTTGGATCAATTTACGCTGCAACATAAATCACTTCGCAGTTTATTCAGTGTAAATCGCCCCAAAGTTGTTTATATCCAATAATCTAACCAACAATTGAAAACAATCCTTAAATGTATGACAAATTTGAATATTGGGATATAATGGCCTATGGTGTTAATACATTTATATCAACAATAACACTTTGGGAGAAATTAAACAATATGAGAAGTTATAAATATTTGGGTCAAATTATATGAAACTGCTGATATCATCATTTGTATAGTTTATATAAAACAGCTGGGAAATTTAACAAGTAGAATTTAAGAGATTGATTATACATTTTCTGAAGAATCTTTAGGATTAGTATAAAAGACAGTGTTGTATACATAATGGGTGAAATTAAACAATTATTTTATATAAAACAATTAAACTTTGGGAGAAATTAAACAATATCAGAAGTGATTCATTTTTGGTCCACTACACATGAAACTGCTAAAATTCTTCATATAAATGAATATGTATGGAGAATTTTATTATTGGGATATTAAGGCCTAGGGTGTTTATATATTTTATAGTGGGACTTTAAGGATCTGTTTTGAAACATTTCGGAAGAAATTTAGGAATAACTTTATATAAAGCAATTACACTTTGGGAGAAATTAAACAATATGAGAAGTCATACATTCTTGGAGGCAAATTATATGAAACTACTGATGTCTTTACATGTATAGTTTATATAAAACAGCTGAGAAATTTAACAATTAAAAATAAGACAGTGATTATACATTTTCTGAAGAATCTTTAGGATTGGTATAAAAGACAGTGTTTTATACATATTGGGAGTAATTTAACACTATCAGAAGTTATTCATTTTTGGTCTCCTTTACATGAGACTGCTGATATTTTTACATATAAATGAATATGTATGGAGAATTTAAATATTGGGATATTAAGGCCTAGGGTGTTAATACATTTTATAGTGGACTTTAAGGATCAGTATAAAAGACACTGTTTTATACATTTTGGGAGAAATATAAGGATAACTTTATATAAAACAATTACACTTTGGGTGAAATTAAACAATAAGAGAAGTCATACATCCTTGGAGGCAAATTATATGAAACTGCTGATATTTTTACATATATATGAATATTGTAAGACAAATTAAAGTAATGGGATATTAAGGCCTAGGGCATTTTAATACATTTTATAGATCAGTATAAAAGTGTTTTATACATTTTGGGAGAAATTTAAGAATAACTTTTTATAAAAAAATTACACTTTGGGAGAAATTTAACAATATGAGAAGTTATACTTCTTTGGGCCAAATTACATGACACTGCTGGTATATTTACATGTATTGGTTATATAAAACAGATGATGAAATTAACAATTAGAATATAAGAGAGTGATTATACATTTTCTGAAGAATCTTAAGGATTGGTATAAAAGACAGTGTTTTATACATATTTAACAAATAGTTCATGACACTGAGGGTCATATGGCAGTATATGGACCGGTTAGTGGCACCAAAAATTTATATGGACCGAAGCGCAGCTGAGGTCCATATATTTTTTGGGGCCACCAACTGGTCCATATACTGCCATATGACCCGAAGTGTCATGAACTATTTGTTATATTATACTAGTACTTTTAGTAAGCTTCCATGCTCACTTATTTGCTCCATATGCACAACATGTACTGTCATTACTGATCATTTTAGGTTATTTTTTTCTGAAAACTCATTTTGCATATCTGTTACTTGTCATAAATAATCTTCACTGAGATTACTAATAACAAATTTGTTTTTCCAACAGATGTGTAAATCCAATGCACATTTTATCCACAGCCGGTCCATATACAATATATGGACCGGTCCATATACACCGGCCGGTCTATATACGATTATATGGACCGTTTGTGCTTACAAAGAAATCAGTAAAAAATAAATCTTCGAAGTATAATATTGGTGGATATTTAACAATTATTTCATAACTTCGTTTATAGGGCAGATTATATGAAAGTTCTGATATCTTCAAATGTAAAGTTTATATAAAACAGCTGATAAATTTAACAATTCGAATATAAGAGAGTGATAATACATTTTCTGAAGAACTTTTAGGATTAATAGAAAGGACCGTGTTTTATACATATTAGAAGAGATTGAACAATTTTTATATAAAGCAATTACATTTTGGGGGCACATTATATGAAACTTCTGATATCTTTACATGTATATAAACATTGTAAGACAAATTTTAATATTGGGATATAAAGGCATAGGAGGGTGTTAATACATTTTATAGTGGATTTTAATGATGAGTATAAAAGACAGTGTTTTATACATTTTGGGAGAAATTTAACAATATGAGAAGTCATACATTCTTTGATGCAAATTATATGAAACTACAGATGTCTTTACATGTATAGTTTATATAAAACAGCTGAGAAATTTAACAATTAAAAAATAAGAGCGTGATTATACATTTTCTGAAGAATCTTTAGGATTGGTATAAAGACAGTGTTTTATACATTTTGGGAGAAATTTAAGAATAACTTTTTATCAAACAATTACACTTTGGAAGATATTTAACAATATGAGAAGTTATACTTCTTTGGGCCAAATTACATGACACTGCTGATATAATTACATGTAAAATTTATATAAAACAGCTGATGAAATTAACAATTAGAATATAAGAGAGTGATTATATATTTTCCGAAGAATCTTTAGGATTGGTATAAAAGACAGTGTTTTATACATATTGGGAGAAATTTAACAATTATTTTTTATAAAACAATTACACTTCGGGAGAAATTGAACACTATCATTTTTGGCTGCCTTTACAGGAAACTACTGATATCTTTACATATATATGAACATTTTAAGACAAATTAAAATATTGGTATATTTAGGCCTATAACAATAATACATTTTAAAGTGGACTTTAAGGATCAGTATAAGAGTGTTTTATACATTTTGGGAGAAATTAAAGAATAACTTTTTATCAAACAATTACACTTTGGAAGAAATTTAACAATATGAGAAGTTATACTTCTTTGGGCCAAATTACATGACATTGCTGTTATAATTACATGTAAAGTTTATATAAAACAGCTGATGAAATTAACAATAAGAATATAAGAGAGTGATTATATATTTTCTGAAGAAGCTTTAGAATTGGTATAAAAGACAGTGTTTTATACATATTGGGGGATATTTAACAATTATTTATATAAAACAATTACTCTTTGGTGGAAATATAACAATATGAGAAGTTCTTTATTTATGGGACACATTATATGAAAGTGATATCTTCACATGTTATAGTTTATATAAAACAGCTGATAAATTTAACAATTCGAATATAAGAGTGTGATTATACATTTTCTGAAGATTCTTTAGGATTAATAGAAAAGACCATGTTTTATACATATTAGAAGAAACTGAACAATGTTTTTATATAAAGCAATTACACTTTTGGGAGAAATTTAAAAATATGGGAAGTTATACATTTTTAGGGCACATTATATGAAACTGCTGATATTTTTACATGTATGTAAACATTGTAAGACAAATTTAAATATTGGGATATAAAGGCATATGGTGCTAATACATTTTATAGTGGACTTAAATGATGAGATAAAAGACAGTGTTTTATACATTTTGGGTGAAATTTAAAAATATGAGAAGTCATACATTCTTTGATGCAAATTATATGAAACTACTGATGTCTTTACACGTATAGTTTATATAAAACGTCTGAGAAATTTAACAATTAAAAAATAAGAGATTGATTATACATTTTCTGAAGAATCTTTAGGATTGGTATAAAAGACAGTGTTTTATACATATTGGGAGAAATTTAACAATTATTTTTTTATATAAAACAATTACACTTCGGGAGAAATTGAACACTATCATTTTTGGCTGCCTTTACAGGAAACTACTGATATCTTTTCATATATATCAACATTGTAAGACAGATTAAAATATTGGTATATTAAGGCCTAGAACAACAATACATTTTATAGTGGACTTTAAGGATCAGTATAAAAGTGTTTTATACATTTTGGGAGAAATTAAAGAATAACTTTTTATCAAACAATTACACTTTGGAAGAAATTTAACAATATGAGAAGTTATACTTCTTTGAGCCAAATTACACGACACTGCTATAATTACATGTAAAGTTTATATAAAACAGCTGATGAAATTAACAATAAGAATATAAGAGAGTGATTATATATTTTCTGAAGAATCTTTAGGATTGGTATAAAGACAGTGTTTTATACATATTGGGGGAGATTTAACAATTATTTCATATAAAACAATTACTCTTTAGTGGAAATATAACAATATGAGAAGTTCTTTATTTATGGGACACATTATATGAAAGTGCTGATATCTTCACATGTATAGTTTATATAAAACAGCTGATAAATTAAACAATTCGAATATAAGAGTGTGATTATAAATTTTCTGAAGATTCTTTAGGATTAATAGAAAAGACCATGTTTTATACATATTAGAAGAAATTGAACAATTTTTTAATATAAAGCAAATACACTTTTGGGAGAAATTAAAAAATATGAGAAGTTATACATTTGGCATGTTTGGGGGCACATTATATGAAACTGCTGATACTTTTAAATGTATATAAACATTGTGAGACAAATTTAAATATTGGTATATTAAGGTCTAGGGTAATAATACATTTTATAGTGGACTTTAAGGATCAGTATAAAAGTGTTTTATACATTTTGGGAGAAATTTAAGAATAACTTTTTATCAAACAATTACACTTTGGAAGAAATTTAACAATATGAGAAGTTATACTTCTTTGGGCCAAATTACATGACACTGCTGATATAATTACATGTAAAGTTTATATAAAACAGCTGATGAAATTAACAATAAGAATAAAAGAGAGTGATTAGATATTTTCTGGAGAATCTTTAGGATTGGTATAAAAGACAGTGTTTTATACATATTGGAAGAAATTTAACAATTATTTTATATAAAACAATTACACTTTGGGAGAAATTAAACACTATAATTTTTGCTGCCTTTACAGGAAACTACTGATAGTTTGTCAGCCTAACTTCTCTGCAATTACTGAACACAATTTTATAAAAATCCATATGGATTGAGGGTCCAATATCTAGTTGTGTATATTATGGCAATTTTTTTCAACCGGAGAAATTTGTAGAAGTGATCTTCTTTTGAACTTAGAAATTTTACAATATATACCACCAAATCAGATTGTGAACGCAACTCTTCTGAAGGTACTAAACAGAATTTTATTAAACTTAGTTGGGATTGAGGGCACAATATCACTTTCATTGTTCACATGCATTTACCCTCCATTGACAATTTGGGGTACAAGGGGGGGGGAGACATTCGTTATTGCAGTCAAAAACAAACTATAATACATTTAAGGAGAAATTTAACGATTGCAATATAAGAGAATGTTTGTACATTTTAGGAAGATGTTCATACACCAGTATGAAAGACAGTGTTTAAAATTATCAGTATGTCTTGTCATTCGTCTGAAGACACCTTTATTTGCATACTACAACGCAAGTGTTCTGTCACTGATTCTTTTGAAAATGTTATAATTGGAGTCTTAAAAATTGAGGTCAAATATTGTGACAAAAAACTATCAACTTAGAAAACCATTTTAAAGCGGTAGAAAAGTGAGGAACTAACTGAAGAGAGTGTTAGTGATGGAGTAACGGAAGGGAATAGAGGGTATTAAAGTGATGGAGTAATAATGGTAGTAATTATGGAGAATCGGTAGTAACGGAATGAAAGCATGGGTAGTAAAGTGATGGAGCAATGGTAGTAACGCATGGAATAGTAAGTAGTAAAAGTAATGGAGTAATTGTAGTACAGTGATGGAGTAATGGTAGTAATGGATTAGTAGGTAGTAAAGTGATGGAGTAATGGTAGTAATGGATTAGTAGATAGTAAAGTTATGGAGTAATGGTAGTAAAGGAATTAAAAAGTGGGTAGTAAGATGATGTAGTAATTGTCAAGTTGATTGTAGTAAGTGATAGTAATATAGTAATGGTAGTAGCGGATTGGAATAGTAGGTAGTTAAGTGATGGAGTAACGGTAGTAACAGAATGGAATAGTAGGTAGTAAAGTGATGCAGTAATGGTAGTAACGGAATGGAATAGGAGGTAGTAAAGTGCTGGAGTAATAGAAGGAACGGAATATTAGATACTAAAGTGATGGAGTAACAGTTGTAACGGAATGAAAAAATGGCAGGTAAAATGATGTAGTAATTGTCAGGTTGATTGTAGTAAGGGCATGTAATAGGAGGTAGTAATGTCATGTGGTAAAGGTAGTAACGGAATGGAATTTAGTTAGTAAAGTGATAGAGTAATACTAGTAACGGAATGGAATAGTAGGTAGTAAAGTGATGGAGTAATTGTAGTAACGGAATGGAATAGTAGGTAGTAAAGTGATGCAGAAATGGTATTAACGGAGTGGAATAGTAGGCAGTAAAGTGATGGGGTAATGGTAGTAACGGAAATGAATAGTAGGTAGTAAAGTGATGAAGTAATAGTAGTAAAATAAATGAGTAACGGTAGTAACCGCACAAAAAGTGGGTAGTAAAGTGATGTAGTAATGGTAGTAAAATATGGAGTATCGGTAGTAACGGAATGAAAAAAATTGGTAGCAAAGTGATTGAGTAACAGTAGCAACGGAATTCAACAGTAGGTGATAAAGTGATGGAGTAATGGTAATAAGATGACTGTGTAACGGTAATAAAGGAATGAAAAGTGGGTAGTAAAGTGATGGAGTAATGGTAGTTAAATCATGGAATAACTGTAGTAACAGAATGGAATAGTTAGTAGGAAAGTAATGGAGTGAGGGTAGTAAAATGATGCAGTAAATGTAGTAACGGAATGAAAAAGTGGTTAGTAAAGTGATGGAGTAAAAGTAGTAATTTAATAGAATAATTGGTAGTAAAGTGGTTGAGGAAAGGTAGTAAAGAGATGGAGGAACGGTAGTAACGGAAAGACAAAGTTGGAAGTAAAGTAATGGAGTAATGGTAGACAAATGAAAGATAAACGGTAGTAATTGAAGAAAAAAGATCGTAGAAAAGTGATGGAGTGACATTAGTAACGGAATGGAATAGTAAGAAGTAAAGTGATTGAGTAAAGGTAGTAAAGTGATGGGGTAGTGGTAGTAACGGCATGGAAAAGTTAGTAGTACAGTGATGGAGTAATGGTAGTAACGGCATGGAATAATAAGCAGTAAAGTTATGAAAGTGATAAGGCAGTAATATTATGGAGTAATGACAGAAAAGTGATTGTGTAATGGCATTAAAGTGATGAAGTAACGGTAGTAAAGTGATGGAGTAACAGTATTGACGTAATGTCAAGTGCGTAGTAACTGATGGACTGATGGAGGAAAGGTAGTGAAATGATTAACAGTAGTGAAGGAATGAAAAAGTAGGTAGTAAACAATAGTAGTTTAATGGGATAATAGGTAGTAAAGTGATGGGTAATGGTAGTAAAATGATAGAGAAACGGTAGTAACGGAATGAAAATTGGGTAGTAAAGTGATGGAGTAACGGTTGTAACGGAATGACAAAGTAGGTAGTAAAGTGATGGAGTAACGGTAGTAACGGAATAGAAAGTAGGTGGTAAAATGATGATGAACAGTAGTAACGGAATGAAATAGTAGGTAGTAAAGTGATGGAGTAACAGTAGTAAATTTTCCTTGTTTGTTTGATCATGTTTTCCGCCACTTTCAGCAATTTTTCAGCTATATCATGGCGTCTAGTTTTTAGTGGGGAAGGAAGCCGGAGTACCCGGAGAAAACCCCTGACCTGCGGTAGGAAAACTGGCAATCCTTGTCATTTAAGATTTGAATCGAGTACACCCTGCCTGCAGTGAGAATCGAACCCACAATCTCAGTGTTGACAGACCAATGTGATCTATAGTAGACGAACTACCTTCACCACTCGGCCACACAGTAGTAAAGGAATGGAACAGTAGGTAGTATAGTGAAACAGTAACTGTAGCAACTGAATGAAAAAGTGGGTAGTAAAGTGATGAAGTATGGAATGGTATAGTAGCTAGTAAAGTGAGAGAGTATTGGTAGTAAAATAATGGAGAAACGGTTGTAACGGAATAAAAAAATGGGTAATAAAGTGATGGAGTAACAGTAGTAACGGAATGGAATAGTAGGTAGTAAAGTGAAAGAGTAACTGTAGTAACTGAATGAAAAAGTGGGTAGCAAAGTGATGGAGTATGGAATGGTATAGTAGCTAGTAAAGTGAGAGAGTAATAGTAGTAAAATAATGGAGAAACGGTAGTAACGGAATGAAATAATTGGTAGTAAAGTTATGGAGTAACAGTAGCAACGGAATGGAATAGTAGGTAGTAAAGTGATGGAGTAAAGGTAGTAAAGCTATGGTATAACGGTAGTAACGGAATGTAAAATTGGGTAGGAAAGTAGTAATGGTATTAAAATGATGGAGCAATGGTAGTAACAGAATGAAATGGTAGGTAGTAAGATGATGGAGTACGGTAGTAAAATGACGGAGTAATGGTAGTAACAGTATAAAAAAGTGGTTAGTAAAGTGATGGAGTAACAGTAATAATTTAATGGAATAATAAGTATTAAAGTGATGGAGTAAAGGTATTAACGGAATGACAAAGTTGGAAGTAAAGTGACGGAGTAATGGTAGTAAAATGAAAGATAAACGGCAGAAATTGAAAGAAACAGTGGGTAGTAAAATGATGGAGGAACATTAGTGACGGAATGTAAAAGTGGGTAGTAAATGAAGGAGGAAAGGTAGTGAAATGATTGAGTAACAGTAGTAAAGAAATGAAAAAGTAGGTAGTAAACAATAGTTATTTAATAGAATAATAGGTAGTAAAGTGATGGGTAAAAGGTAGTAAAATCACGGATAAACGGTAGTAACGGAATGAAAAAGTAAGTGGTAAAATGATGATGAATGTGAATATTGTGGGAGTTACAGCCCTTTGAACTTAGAGAATTTCACCAAACCAGTTTGTCATCGAAACTTTTCTGAAACTACTGAATAGAATTTTATGAAACCAGTTTGTCTGCGAAACTCCCATAAAACTACTGAACATAATTTTATGAAACTCTTTGTTGTGCATAGTACAAAGATTTTTTTATCCTGGGAATTGTGTGGGAGTTACTCGCCTTTGAACTTAGAAATTTTACATTATATACCACCAAACCAGCTTGTCAGCGCAACTCTTGTGAAACTACTAAATATAATTTTATGAAGCTTGGTATGGATTGAGGGCACAATATTTAGTTGAGCATGTTACGGCGATTTTTTTCCCTGTGATTTATGTTGGAGTTACACTGCTTTGAACTTAGAAATTTCACAAATACAACCAAAACCAGCTTTCAGTGCAACTTCTCGGCAACTACTGAACAGCATATTATGAAACTTAGTATAGATTTAGCGTACACTATTTAGTTGTGCTTGTTACAGCGATTTGTTCATCCCGTGAATTGTGTGGGAGTTACTCGCAAATTTTACAATATATACCACCAAATCAGATTGTGAACGCAACTCTTCTGAAGGTACTAAACAGAATTTTATTAAACTTAGTTGGGATTGAGGGCACAATATCACTTTCATTGTTCACATGCATTTACCCTCCATTGACAATTTGGGGTACAAGGGGGGGGGGGGAGACATTCGTTATTGCAGTCAAAAACAAACTATAATACATTTAAGGAGAAATTTAACGATTGCAATATAAGAGAATGTTTGTACATTTTAGGAAGATGTTCATACACCAGTATGAAAGACAGTGTTTAAAATTATCAGTATGTCTTGTCATTCGTCTGAAGACACCTTTATTTGCATACTAAAACGCAAGTGTTCTGTCACTGATTCTTTTGAAAATGTTATAATTGGAGTCTTAAAAATTGAGGTCAAATATTGTGACAAAAAACTATCAACTTAGAAAACCATTTTAAAGCGGTAGAAAAGTGAGGAACTAACTGAAGAGAGTGTTAGTGATGGAGTAACGGAAGGGAATAGAGGGTATTAAAGTGATGGAGTAATAATGGTAGTAATTATGGAGAATCGGTAGTAACGGAATGAAAGCATGGGTAGTAAAGTGATGGAGCAATGGTAGTAACGCATGGAATAGTAAGTAGTAAAAGTAATGGAGTAATTGTAGTACAGTGATGGAGTAATGGTAGTAATGGATTAGTAGGTAGTAAAGTGATGGAGTAATGGTAGTAATGGATTAGTAGATAGTAAAGTTATGGAGTAATGGTAGTAAAGGAATTAAAAAGTGGGTAGTAAGATGATGTAGTAATTGTCAAGTTGATTGTAGTAAGTGATAGTAATATAGTAATGGTAGTAGCGGATTGGAATAGTAGGTAGTTAAGTGATGGAGTAACGGTAGTAACAGAATGGAATAGTAGGTAGTAAAGTGATGCAGTAATGGTAGTAACGGAATGGAATAGGAGGTAGTAAAGTGCTGGAGTAATAGAAGGAACGGAATATTAGATACTAAAGTGATGGAGTAACAGTTGTAACGGAATGAAAAAATGGCAGGTAAAATGATGTAGTAATTGTCAGGTTGATTGTAGTAAGGGCATGTAATAGGAGGTAGTAATGTCATGTGGTAAAGGTAGTAACGGAATGGAATTTAGTTAGTAAAGTGATAGAGTAATACTAGTAACGGAATGGAATAGTAGGTAGTAAAGTGATGGAGTAATTGTAGTAACGGAATGGAATAGTAGGTAGTAAAGTGATGCAGAAATGGTATTAACGGAGTGGAATAGTAGGCAGTAAAGTGATGGGGTAATGGTAGTAACGGAAATGAATAGTAGGTAGTAAAGTGATGAAGTAATAGTAGTAAAATAAATGAGTAACGGTAGTAACCGCACAAAAAGTGGGTAGTAAAGTGATGTAGTAATGGTAGTAAAATATGGAGTATCGGTAGTAACGGAATGAAAAAATTGGTAGCAAAGTGATTGAGTAACAGTAGCAACGGAATTCAACAGTAGGTGATAAAGTGATGGAGTAATGGTAATAAGATGACTGTGTAACGGTAATAAAGGAATGAAAAGTGGGTAGTAAAGTGATGGAGTAATGGTAGTTAAATCATGGAATAACTGTAGTAACAGAATGGAATAGTTAGTAGGAAAGTAATGGAGTGAGGGTAGTAAAATGATGCAGTAAATGTAGTAACGGAATGAAAAAGTGGTTAGTAAAGTGATGGAGTAAAAGTAGTAATTTAATAGAATAATTGGTAGTAAAGTGGTTGAGGAAAGGTAGTAAAGAGATGGAGGAACGGTAGTAACGGAAAGACAAAGTTGGAAGTAAAGTAATGGAGTAATGGTAGACAAATGAAAGATAAACGGTAGTAATTGAAGAAAAAAGATCGTAGAAAAGTGATGGAGTGACATTAGTAACGGAATGGAATAGTAAGAAGTAAAGTGATTGAGTAAAGGTAGTAAAGTGATGGGGTAGTGGTAGTAACGGCATGGAAAAGTTAGTAGTACAGTGATGGAGTAATGGTAGTAACGGCATGGAATAATAAGCAGTAAAGTTATGAAAGTGATAAGGCAGTAATATTATGGAGTAATGACAGAAAAGTGATTGTGTAATGGCATTAAAGTGATGAAGTAACGGTAGTAAAGTGATGGAGTAACAGTATTGACGTAATGTCAAGTGCGTAGTAACTGATGGACTGATGGAGGAAAGGTAGTGAAATGATTAACAGTAGTGAAGGAATGAAAAAGTAGGTAGTAAACAATAGTAATTTAATGGGATAATAGGTAGTAAAGTGATGGGTAATGGTAGTAAAATGATAGAGAAACGGTAGTAACGGAATGAAAATTGGGTAGTAAAGTGATGGAGTAACGGTTGTAACGGAATGACAAAGTAGGTAGTAAAGTGATGGAGTAACGGTAGTAACGGAATAGAAAGTAGGTGGTAAAATGATGATGAACAGTAGTAACGGAATGAAATAGTAGGTAGTAAAGTGATGGAGTAACAGTAGTAAATTTTCCTTGTTTGTTTGATCATGTTTTCCGCCACTTTCAGCAATTTTTCAGCTATATCATGGCGTCTAGTTTTTAGTGGGGAAGGAAGCCGGAGTACCCGGAGAAAACCCCTGACCTGCGGTAGGAAAACTGGCAATCCTTGTCATTTAAGATTTGAATCGAGTACACCCTGCCTGCAGTGAGAATCGAACCCACAATCTCAGTGTTGACAGACCAATGTGATCTATAGTAGACGAACTACCTTCACCACTCGGCCACACAGTAGTAAAGGAATGGAACAGTAGGTAGTATAGTGAAACAGTAACTGTAGCAACTGAATGAAAAAGTGGGTAGTAAAGTGATGAAGTATGGAATGGAATAGTAGTTAATAAATTGAGAGAGTATTGGTAGTAAAATAATGGAGAAACGGTTGTAACGGAATAAAAAAATGGGTAATAAAGTGATGGAGTAACAGTAGTAACGGAATGGAATAGTAGGTAGTAAAGTGAAAGAGTAACTGTAGTAACTGAATGAAAAAGTGGGTAGCAAAGTGATGGAGTATGGAATGGTATAGTAGCTAGTAAAGTGAGAGAGTAATAGTAGTAAAATAATGGAGAAACGGTAGTAACGGAATGAAATAATTGGTAGTAAAGTGATGGAGTAACAGTAGCAACGGAATGGAATAGTAGGTAGTAAAGTGATGGAGTAAAGGTAGTAAAGCTATGGTATAACGGTAGTAACGGAATGTAAAATTGGGTAGGAAAGTAGTAATGGTATTAAAATGATGGAGCAATGGTAGTAACAGAATGAAATGGTAGGTAGTAAGATGATGGAGTACGGTAGTAAAATGACGGAGTAATGGTAGTAACAGTATAAAAAAGTGGTTAGTAAAGTGATGGAGTAACAGTAATAATTTAATGGAATAATAAGTATTAAAGTGATGGAGTAAAGGTATTAACGGAATGACAAAGTTGGAAGTAAAGTGACGGAGTAATGGTAGTAAAATGAAAGATAAACGGCAGAAATTGAAAGAAACAGTGGGTAGTAAAATGATGGAGGAACATTTGTGACGGAATGTAAAAGTGGGTAGTAAATGAAGGAGGAAAGGTAGTGAAATGATTGAGTAACAGTAGTAAAGAAATGAAAAAGTAGGTAGTAAACAATAGTTATTTAATAGAATAATAGGTAGTAAAGTGATGGGTAAAAGGTAGTAAAATCACGGATAAACGGTAGTAACGGAATGAAAAAGTAAGTGGTAAAATGATGATGAATGTGAATATTGTGGGAGTTACAGCCCTTTGAACTTAGAGAATTTCACCAAACCAGTTTGTCATCGAAACTTTTCTGAAACTACTGAATAGAATTTTATGAAACCAGTTTGTCTGCGAAACTCCCATAAAACTACTGAACATAATTTTATGAAACTCTTTGTTGTGCATAGTACAAAGATTTTTTTATCCTGGGAATTGTGTGGGAGTTACTCGCCTTTGAACTTAGAAATTTTACATTATATACCACCAAACCAGCTTGTCAGCGCAACTCTTGTGAAACTACTAAATATAATTTTATGAAGCTTGGTATGGATTGAGGGCACAATATTTAGTTGAGCATGTTACGGCGATTTTTTTCCCTGTGATTTATGTTGGAGTTACACTGCTTTGAACTTAGAAATTTCACAAATACAACCAAAACCAGCTTTCAGTGCAGCTTCTCGGCAACTACTGAACAGCATATTATGAAACTTAGTATAGATTTAGCGTACACTATTTAGTTGTGCTTGTTACAGCGATTTGTTCATCCCGTGAATTGTGTGGGAGTTACTCGCAAATTTCACAATATATACCACCAAACCAGTTTGTCAGCGCAACTCCTCTGAAGCTACTGAATGGAATTTTATTAAACTTGGTATGGATTGTGGGCACAACATGTAGTTATGCATATTGCAAACAATTTTTTTATTCGAGGAATTTTGTGGGAGTTACTCTCCTTCGAACTTAGAAGTTTCACATTTTCTGCCAACAAACCAGCTTGTCAGCCCAACTTCTCTGCAACTACTGAATAAAGTTTTATAGAACTTCATTTGAATTGAGGGTCCAATATCTAGTTGTGTATATTACGGCAATTTTTTTAACCGGAGAAATTTGTAGAAGTGATCTTCTTTTGAACTTAGAAATTTTACAATATATACCACCAAATCAGATTGTGAACGCAACTCTTCTGAAGGTACTAAACAGAATTTTATTAAACTTAGTTTGAGTTGAGGGCACAATATCACTTCCATTGTTCACATACATTTACCCTCCATTGACAATTTGGGCTACAAGGGGGGAATTCGTTATTGCAGTCAAAAACAAACTTTAATACATTTAAGGAGAAATTTAACCATTGCAATATAAGAGAATGTTTGTACATTTTAGGAAGATATTTAAACACCAGTATGAAAAACAGTGTTTAAAATTATCAGTATGTCTTGTCATTCGCCTGAAGACCCCTTTATTTGCATACTACAACGCAAGTGTTCTGTCACTGATTCTTTTGAAAATTTTATAATTGTAGTCTTAAAATAGAGGTCAAATATTGCGACAAAAAATTATCAATTTAGAAAACCATTTTAAAGCGGTAGAAAAGGGATGGAATAACTGTAGAAAGTGTTAGTGATGGAGTAACGGAAGTCAATTAACGGAGTAACGGAAGGGAATAGAGGGTAGTAAAGTGATGGAGTAATGGTAGTAAAATTATGGAGAAACGGTAGTAACGGAATGAAAAAATGGGGAGTAAAAAGATGGAGCAATAGTAGTAACGGCATGGAATAGTAAGTAGTAAAAGTAATGGAGTAATGGTAGAAACGGAATTGATTAGTAGGTAGCAAAGTGATGGAGTAACAGTAATAACGGAATTAAAAAGTGGTAGTAAAATAATGTAGTAATTTCCAGGTTGGTTGTAGTAGGGCATGTACTAGTATGCAGAAAAGTCATGGGCTAAAGGTAGTAACAGAATGGAATTTAGTTAGTAACGTGATGGAGTGATGCTAGTAACGGAATGAAATTTAGTTAGTTAAGTGATGAAGTAATCCTAGTAACGGAATGGAATAGTAGGTAGTAAAGTGATGGCGTAATGGTAGTAACGGAATGAAATAGTAGGGTGTAAAGTGATGGAGTAACGGTAGTAACGGAATGGAATAGTAGGTAGTAAAGAGATAGAGTAATGGTAGTAACGGATTGGAATAGTAGGTAGTAAAGTGATAAAGTAATGGTAGAAACGGAGTGGAATAGAAGGTAGTAAAGTGATAGCGTAATGGTAGTAACGGAATGGAATAGTAGGTAGTAAAGTGATGGAGTAATAGTAGTAACGGAATGGAATAGTAGGTAGTAAAGTGAAGAGTAATGGTAGTAACGGATTGGAATAGTAGGTAGTAAAGTGATAAAGAAATGGTAGTAACGGATTGGAATAGAAGGTAGTAAAGTGATAAAGTAATGCTAGTAACGGAATGGAATAGAAGGTAGTAAAGTGATGGCGTAATGGTAGTATCGGAATGGAAAAGTTGGTAGTAAAGTGATGGAGTAATGGTAGTAACGGAATGGAATAGTAGGTAGTAAAGTGATGGAGTAATGGTAGTAACGGATTTGAATAGTAGGTAATAAAGTGATATAGCAATTTTAGTAACGGATTGAAATAGTAGGTAGTAAAGTGATAAAGTAATGGTAGTAACGGAATGGAATAGTAGGTAGTGAAGTGATTCAGAAATCGTATTAACCGAATGGAATAGTAGGTAGTAAAGTGATGGAGTAATGGTAGCAACTGAATGGAATAAGAGGTAGTAAAGTGATGGGGTAATGGTAGAAACGGATTGGAATAGTAGGTAGTAAAGTGATAAAGTAATGGTAGTAACGGAATGGAATAGTAGGTAGTAAAGTGATGGAGTAATGGTAGTAACGGATTGGAATAGTAGGTAGTAAAGTGATATAGTAATGGTAGTAACGGATTGGAATAGTAGGTAGTAAAGTGATAAAGTTATGGTAGTAACGGAATGGAATAGTAGGTAGTAAAGTGATATAGTAATGGTAGTAACGGAATGGAATAGTAGGTAGTAAAGTGATAAAGTAATGGTAGTAACGGAATGGAATAGTAGGTAGTAAAGTGATGGAGTAATGGTCGTAACGGATTGGAATAATAGGTAGTAAAGTGATGAAGTAATGGCAATAACGGAATGGAATAGTAGGTAGTAAAATGACATAGTAATGGTAGTAACGGATAGGAATAGTAGGTAGTAAAGTGATATAGTAATGGTAGTAACGGAATGGAATTGTAGGAAGTAAAGTGATAAAGTAATGGTAGTAACGGAATGGAACAGTATGTAGTAAAGTGATAAAGTAATGGTAGTAACGGAATGGAATAGTAGATAGTAAATTGATGGATTAATGGTAGTAGCGGATTGGAATAGTAGGTAGTAAAGTGATATAGTAATGGTAGTAACGGATTGGAATAGTAGGTAGTAAAGTGATAAAGTTATGGTAGTAACGGCATGGAATAGTAGGTAATAAAGTGACATAGTAATGGTAGTAACGGAATGGAATAGTAGATAGTAAAGTGATAAAGTAATGGTAGTAACGGAATGGAATAGTAGGTAGTAAAGTGATGGAGTAATGGTCGTAACGGATTGGAATAGTAGGTAGTAAAGTGATGGAGTAATGGTAGTAAAGGATTCGAATAGTAGGTAGTAAAGTGATGTAGTAATGGTAGTAACCGATTGGAATAGTAGGTAGTAAAGTGATTCAGAAATGATACTAACAGAATGGAATAGTAGGTAGTAAAGTGATGGAGTAATGGTAGTAACGGAATGGAATAGTAGGTAGTAAAGTAATGGAGTAATGGTAGTAACGGATTAGAATGAAGGTAGTAAAGTGATGGAGTAATGGTAGTATCGGATTAGAATAGAAGCTAGTAAAGGGATAAAGTTATGGTAGTTACGGAATGGAATACTAGGTAGTAAAGTGATATAGTAATGGCAGTAACGTATTGGAATAGTAGGTAATAAAGTGATATAGTAATGGTAGTAACAGAATTGAATAGTAGGTAGTAAAGTGATGGAGTAATGGTAGTAACGGATTGGAATAGTAGGTGGTAAAGTGATGGAGAGATGGTAGTAACGGCATGGAATAGTAGATAGTAAAGTGATAAAGTAATGGCAATAACGGAATGGAATAGTAGGTAGTAAAATGACATAGTAATGGTAGTAACGGATAGGAATAGTAGGTAGTAAAGTGATATAGTAATGGTAGTAACGTATTGGAATAGTAGGTAATAAAGTGATATAGTAATGGTACTAACAGAATGGAATAGTAGGTAGTAAAGTGATGGAGTAATGGTAGTAACGGATTGGAATAGTAGGTGGTAAAGTGATGGAGTAATGGTATTAACGGCATGGAATAGTAGATAGTAAAGTGATAAAGTAATGGCAATAACTGAATGGAATAGTAGGTAGTAAAATGACATAGTAATGGTAGTAACGGATAGGAATAGTAGGTAGTAAAGTGATATAGTAATGGTAGTAACGGAATGGAATTGTAGGAAGTAAAGTGATAAAGTAATGGTAGTAACGGAATGGAACAGTATGTAGTAAAGTGATAAAGTAATGGTAGTTACGGAATGGAATAGTAGGTAGTAAAGTGATGGAGTAATGGTAGTAACGGATTGGAATAGTAGGTAGTAAAGTGATGGAGTAATGGTAGTAACGGCATGGAATAGTAGGTAGTAAAGTGATATAGTAATGGTAGTAACGGAATGGAATAGTAGATAGTAAAGTGATAAAGTAATGGTAGTAACGGAATGGAACAGTATGTAGTAAAGTGATAAAGTAATGGTAGTAACGGAATGGAATAGTAGGTAGTAAAGTGATGGAGTAATGGTAGTAACGGATTGGAATAGTAGGTAGTAAAGTGATATAGTAATGGTAGTAACGGAATGGAACAGTATGTAGTAAAGTGATAAAGTAATGGTAGTAACGGAATGGAATAGTAGGTAGTAAAGTGATGGAGTAATGGTAGTAACGGCATGGAATAGTAGGTAGTAAAGTGATATAGTAATGGTAGTAACGGAATGGAATAGTAGATAGTAAAGTGATAAAGTAATGGTAGTAACGGAATGGAATAGTAGGTAGTAAAGTGATGGAGTAATGGTCGTAACGGATTGGAATAGTAGGTAGTAAAGTGATGGAGTAATGGTAGTAACGGATTGGAATAGTAGGTAGTAAAGTGATGTAGTAATGGTAGTAACCGATTGGAATAGTAGGTAGTAAAGTGATTCAGAAATGGTACTAACGGAATGGAAAAGTAGGTAGTAAAGTGATGGAGTAATGGTAGTAACGGAATGGAATAGTAGGTAGTAAAGTAATGGAGTAATGGTAGTAACGGATTAGAATAGTAGGTAGTAAAGTGATGGAGTAATGGTAGTATCGGATTAGAATAGTAGCTAGTAAAGTGATAAAGTTATGGTAGTTATGGAATGGAATACTAGGTAGTAAAGTGATATAGTAATGGTAGAAACGTATTGGAATAGTAGGTAATAAAGTGATATAGTAATGGTAGTAACAGAATGGAATAGTAGGTAGTAAAGTGATGGAGTAATGGTAGTAACGGAATGGAATAGTAGGTAGTAAAGTGATAAAGTAATGGTAGTAACGGAATGGAATAGTAGGTAGTAAAGTGATGGAGTAATGGTAGTAACGGATTAGAATAGTAGCTAGTAAAGTGATAAAGTTATGGTAGTTACGGAATAGAATACTAGGTAGTAAAGTGATATAATAATGGTAGTAACGGATTGGAATAGTAGGTAGTAAAGTGATATAGTAATGGTAGTAACGGAATGGAATTGTAGGTAGTAAAGTGATAAAGTAATGGTAGTAACGGATTGGAATAGTATGTGGTACAGTGATGGAGTAATTGTAGTAACGGATTGGAATAGTAGGTAGTAAAGTGATGTAGTAATGGTAGTAACGGATTGGAATAGTAGGTAGTAAAGTGATGAAGTAATGGTAGTAACGGAATGGAATAGTAGGTAGTAAAGTGATAAAGTAATGGCAATAACGGAATGGAATAGTAGGTAGTAAAATGACATAGTAATGTTAGTAAATGATAGGAATAGTAGGTAGTAAAGTGATGGAGTAATGGTAGTAACGGATTGGAATAGTAGGTAGTAAAGTGATGGAGTAATGGTAGTAACGGAATGGAATAGTAGGTAGTAAAGTGATGTAGTAATGGTTGTAACGGAATAGAATAGTAGGTAGTAAAGTGATTCAGAAATGGTACTAACGGATTGGAATAGTAGGTAGTAAAGTGATGGAGTAATGGTAGTAACGGAATGGAATTGTAGGTAGTAAAGTAATGGAGTAATGGTAGTAACGGATTAGAATAGTTGGTAGTAAAGTGATATAGTAATGATAGTAACGATTGGAATAGTAGGTAGAAAAGTGATATAGAAATGATAGTAAAGGATTGGAATAGTAGGTAGTAAAGTGATAAAGTTATGGTAGTTACGGAATGGAATAGTAAGTAGTAAAGTGATATAGTAATGGTAGTAACGTATTGGAATAGTAGGTAGTAAAGTGATATAAAAATGGTAGTAACGGAATGGAATATTAGGTAGTAAGGTGACAAAGTAATGGTAGTAACGGATCGGAATAGTAGGTAGTAAAGTGATGGAGTAATGGTAGTAACGGATTGGAATAGTAGGTAGTAAAGTGATATAGTAATGGTAGTAACGGATTGGAATAGTAGGTAGTAAAGTGATGGAGTAATGGTAGTAACGGATTGGAATAGTAGCTAGTAAAGTGATAAAGTTATGGTAGTTACGGAATGGAATACTAGGTAGTAAAGAGATGTAGTAATGGTAGTAACGTATTGGAATAGTAGGTAAACAAGTGATATAGTAATGGTAGTAACAGAATGGAATAGTAGGTAGTAAAGTGATGGAGTAATGGTAGTAACGGTTTGGAATAGTAGGTGGTAAAGTGATAAAGTTATGGTAGTTACGGAATGGAATACTAGGTAGTAAAGTGATAAAGTAATGGTAGTAACGGATTGGAATAGTAGGTAGTAAAGTGATAAAGTTATGGTAGTAACGGAATGGAATAGTAGGTAGTAAAGTGATATAGTAATGGTAGTAACGGAATGGAATAGTAGATAGTAAAGTGATAAAGTAATGGTAGTAACGGATTGGAATAGTAGGTAGTAAAGTGATGGAGTAATGGTCGTAACGGATTGGAATAGTAGGTAGTAAAGTGATGGAGTAATGGTAGTAACGGATTGGAATAGTAGGTAGTAAAGTGATGGAATAATGGTAGTAACGGTTTGGAATAGTAGGTGGTAAAGTGATAAAGTAATGGTAGTAACGGAATGGAACAGTATGTAGTAAAGTGATAAAGTAATGGTAGTAACGGAATGGAATAGTAGGTAGTAAAGTGATGGAGTAATGGTAGTAACGGATTGGAATAGTAGGTAGTAAAGTGATATAGTAATGGTAGTAACGGATTGTAATATTAGGTAGTAAAGTGATAAAGTTATGGTAGTAACGGCATGTAATAGTAGGTAGTAAAGTGATACAGTAATGGTAGTAACGGAATGGAATAGTAGATAGTAAAGTGATAAAGTAATGGTAGTAACGGAATGGAATAGTAGGTAGTAAAGTGATGGAGTAATGGTCGTAACGGATTGGAATAGTAGGTAGTAAAGTGATGGAGTAATGGTAGTCACGGATTGGAATAGTAGGTAGTAAAGTGATGTAGTAATGGTAGTAACCGATTGGAATAGTAGGTAGTAAAGTGATTCAGAAATGGTACTAACGGAATGGAATAGTAGGTAGTAAAGTGATGGAGTAATGGTAGTAACGGAATGGAATAGTAGGTAGTAAAGTAATGGAGTAATGGTAGTAACGGATTAGAATAGTAGGTAGTAAAGTGATGGAGTAATGGTAGTATCGGATTAGAATAGTAGCTAGTAAAGTGATAAAGTTATGGTAGTTACGGAATGGAATACTAGGTAGTAAAGTGATATAGTAATGGTAGAAACGTATTGGAATAGTAGGTAATAAAGTGATATAGTAATGGTAGTAACAGAATGGAATAGTAGGTAGTAAAGTGATGGAGTAATGGTAGTAACGGAATGGAATAGTAGGTAGTGAAGTGATAAAGTAATGGTAGTAACGGAATGGAATAGTAGGTAGTAAAGTGATGGAGTAATGGTAGTAACGGATTAGAATAGTAGCTAGTAAAGTGATAAAGTTATGGTAGTTACGGAATAGAATACTAGGTAGTAAAGTGATATAATAATGGTAGTAACGTATTGGAATAGTAGGTAGTAAAGTGATATAGTAATGGTAGTAACGGAATGGAATTGTAGGTAGTAAAGTGATAAAGTAATGGTAGTAACGGATTGGAATAGTATGTGGTACAGTGATGGAGTAATTGTAGTAACGGATTGGAATAGTAGGTAGTAAAGTGATGTAGTAATGGTAGTAACGGATTGGAATAGTAGGTAGTAAAGTGATGAAGTAATGGTAGTAACGGAATGGAATAGTAGGTAGTAAAGTGATAAAGTAATGGCAATAACGGAATGGAATAGTAGGTAGTAAAATGACATAGTAATGTTAGTAAATGATAGGAATAGTAGGTAGTAAAGTGATGGAGTAATGGTAGTAACGGAATGGAATAGTAGGTAGTAAAGTGATGTAGTAATGGTTGTAACGGAATAGAATAGTAGGTAGTAAAGTGATTCAGAAATGGTACTAACGGAATGGAATAGTAGGTAGTAAAGTGATGGAGTAATGGTAGTAACGGAATGGAATTGTAGGTAGTAAAGTAATGGAGTAATGGTAGTAACGGATTAGAATAGTTGGTAGTAAAGTGATATAGTAATGATAGTAACGGATTGGAATAGTAGGGAGTAAAGTGATAAAGTTATGGTAGTTACGGAATGGAATAGTAGGTAGTAAAGTGATATAGTAATGGTAGTAACGTATTGGAATAGTAGGTAGTAAAGTGATATAAAAATGGTAGTAACGGAATGGAATATTAGGTAGTAAGGTGACAAAGTAATGGTAGTAACGGATCGGAATAGTAGGTAGTAAAGTGATGGAGTAATGGTAGTAACGGATTGGAATAGTAGGTAGTAAAGTGATATAGTAATGGTAGTAACGGATTGGAATAGTAGGTAGTAAAGTGATGGAGTAATGGTAGTAACGGATTGGAATAGTAGCTAGTAAATTGATAAAGTTATGGTAGTTACGGAATGGAATACTAGGTAGTAAAGAGATGTAGTAATGGTAGTAACGTATTGGAATAGTAGGTAAACAAGTGATATAGTAATGGTAGTAACAGAATCGAATAGTAGGTAGTAAAGTGATGGAGTAATGGTAGTAACGGTTTGGAATAGTAGGTGGTAAAGTGATAAAGTTATGGTAGTTACGGAATGGAATACTAGGTAGTAAAGTGATAAAGTAATGGTAGTAACGGATTGGAATAGTAGGTAGTAAAGTGATAAAGTTATGGTAGTAACGGAATGGAATAGTAGGTAGTAAAGTGATATAG
This sequence comes from Limnoperna fortunei, assembly GCA_944474755.1. Lineage (NCBI taxonomy): Eukaryota > Metazoa > Mollusca > Bivalvia > Mytilida > Modiolidae > Limnoperna > Limnoperna fortunei. The sequence continues at coordinate 58,814,901 of OX104124.1, forward strand.
TAATGGTAGTAACGGAATGGAATAGTAGATAGTAAAGTGATGGAGTAATGGTAGTAACGGATTGGAATAGTAGGTAATGGTAGTAACGGAATGGAATAGTAGGTAGTAAAGTGATGGAGTAATGGTCGTAACGGATTGGAATAGTAGGTAGTAAAGTGATGGAGTAATGGTAGTAACGGATTGGAATAGTAGGTAGTAAAGTGATTCAGGAATGGTACTAACGGAATGGAATAGTAGGTAGTAAAGTGATGGAGTAATGGTAGTAACGGAATGGAATAGTAGGTAGTAAAGTAATGGAGTAATGATAGTAACGGATTGGAATAGTAGGTAGTAAAGTGATGGAGTAATGGTAGTAACGGAATGGAATAGTAGCTAGTAAAGTGATAAAGTCATGGTAGTTACGGAATGGAATACTAGGTAGTAAAGTGACATAGTTATGGTAGTAACGTATTGGAATAGTAGGTACTTAAGTGATATAGTAATGGTAGTAACGGAATGGAATTGTAGGTAGTAAAGTGATAAAGTAATGGTAGTAACAGAATGGAATAGTTGGTAGTAAAGTGATGGAGTAATGGTAGTAACGGATTGGAATAGTAGGTAGTAAAGGGATGGAGTAATTGTAGTAACGGATTGGAATAGTAGGTAGTAAAGTGATGTAGTAATGGTAGTAACGGATTGGAAGAGTAGGTAGTAAAGTGATGAAGTAATGGTAGTAACGGAATGGAATAGTAGGTAGTAAAGTGATAAAGTAATGGCAATAACGGAATGGAATAGTAGGTTGTAAAATGACATAGTAATGGTATTAACGGATAGGAATAGTAGGTAGTAAAGTGATGGAGTAATGGTAGTAACGGCATGGAATAGTAGGTAGTAAAGTGATGGAGTAATGGTAGTAACGGAATGGAATAGTAGGTAGTAAAGTGATGTAGTAATAGTAGTAACGGAATAGAATAGTAGGTAGTAAAGTGATGGAGTAATGGTAGTAACGGATTAGAATAGTAGCTAGTAAAATGATAAAGTTATGGTATTTACGGAATGGAATACTAGGTAATAAAGCGATATAGTAATGGTAGTAACGTATTGGAATAGTAGGTAGTAAAGTGATATAGTAATGGTAGTAACGGAATGGAATAGTAGGTAGTAAAGTGATAAAGTAATGGTAGAAACAGAATGGAATAGTAGGTAGTAAAGTGATGGAGTAATGGTAGTAACGGATTGGAATAGTAGGTAGTAAAGTGATGGTGTAATTGTAGTAACGGATTGGAATAGAAGGTAGTAAAGTGATGTAGTAATGGTAGTAACCGATTGGAATAGTAGGTAGTAAAGTGATTAAGTAATGGTAGTAACGGATTGGAAAAGGAGGTAGTAAAGTGATAAAGTTATGGTAGTTACGGAATGGAATATTAGGTAGTAAAGTGATATAGTAATGGTAGTAACGGAATGGAACATTAGGTAGTGAAGTGATAAAGTAATGGTAGTAACGGAATGGAATAGTAGGTAGTAAAGTGATGGAGTAATGGTAGTAACGGATTAGAATAGTAGCTAGTAAAGTGATAAAGTTATGGTAGTTACGGAATGGAATACTAGGTAGTAAAGTGATAAAGTTATGGTAGTTACGGAATGGAATACTAGGTAGTACAGTGATATAGTAATGGCAGTAACGTATTGGAATAGTAGGTAATAAAGTGATATAGTAATGGTAGTAACAGAATGGAATAGTAGGTAGTAAAGTGATGGAGTAATGGTAGTAACGGAATGGAATAGTAGGTAGTGAAGTGATAAAGTAATGGTAGTAACGGAATGGAATAGTAGGTAGTAAAGTGATGGAGTAATGGTAGTAACGGATTAGAATAGTAGCTAGTAAAGTGATAAAGTTATGGTACTTACGGAATAGAATACTAGCTAGTAAAGTGATATAATAATGGTAGTAACGTATTGGAATAGTAGGTAGTAAAGTGATATAGTAATGGTAGTAACAGAATGGAATTATAGGTAGTAAAGTGATAAAGTAATGGTAGTAACGGATTGGAATAGTATGTGGTAAAGTGATGGAGTAATTGTAGTAACGGATTGGAATAGTAGGTAGTAAAGTGATGTAGTAATGGTAGTAACGGATTGGAATAGTAGGTAGTAAAGTGATGAAGTAATGGTAGTAACGGAATGGAATAGTAGGTAGTAAAGTGATAAAGTAATGGCAATAATGGAATGGAATAGTAGGTAGTAAAATGACATAGTAATGGTAGTAACGGATAGGAATAGTAGGTAGTAAAGTGATGGAGTAATGGTAGTAACGGAATGGAATAGTAGGTAGTAAAGTGATGTAGTAATGGTAGTAACGGAATAGAATAGTAGGTAGTAAAGTGATGGAGTAATGGTAGTAACGGTTTGGAATAGTAGGTGGTAAAGTGATAAAGTTATGGTAGTTACGGAATGGAATACTAGGTAGTAAAGTGATAAAGTAATGGTAGTAACGGATTGGAATAGTAGGTAGTAAAGTGATAAAGTTATGGTAGTAACGGAATGGAATAGTAGGTAGTAAAGTGATATAGTAATGTTAGTAACGGAATGGAATAGTAGATAGTAAAGTGATGGAGTAATGGTAGTAACGGATTGGAATAGTAGGTAATGGTAGTAACGGAATGGAATAGTAGGTAGTAAAGTGATGGAGTAATGGTCGTAACGGATTGGAATAGTAGGTAGTAAAGTGATGGAGTAATGGTAGTAACGGATTGGAATAGTAGGTAGTAAAGTGATTCAGGAATGGTACTAACGGAATGGAATAGTAGGTAGTAAAGTGATGGAGTAATGGTAGTAACGGAATGGAATAGTAGGTAGTAAAGTAATGGAGTAATGATAGTAACGGATTAGAATAGTAGGTAGTAAAGTGATGGAGTAATGGTAGTAACGGATTAGAATAGTAGCTAGTAAAGTGATAAAGTCATGGTAGTTACGGAATGGAATACTAGGTAGTAAAGTGACATAGTTATGGTAGTAACGTATTGGAATAGTAGGTACTTAAGTGATATAGTAATGGTAGTAACGGAATGGAATTGTAGGTAGTAAAGTGATAAAGTAATGGTAGTAACAGAATGGAATAGTTGGTAGTAAAGTGATGGAGTAATGGTAGTAACGGATTGGAATAGTAGGTAGTAAAGGGATGGAGTAATTGTAGTAACGGATTGGAATAGTAGGTAGTAAAGTGATGTAGTAATGGTAGTAACGGATTGGAAGAGTAGGTAGTAAAGTGATGAAGTAATGGTAGTAACGGAATGGAATAGTAGGTAGTAAAGTGATAAAGTAATGGCAATAACGGAATGGAATAGTAGGTTGTAAAATGACATAGTAATGGTATTAACGGATAGGAATAGTAGGTAGTAAAGTGATGGAGTAATGGTAGTAACGGCATGGAATAGTAGGTAGTAAAGTGATGGAGTAATGGTAGTAACGGAATGGAATAGTAGGTAGTAAAGTGATGTAGTAATAGTAGTAACGGAATAGAATAGTAGGTAGTAAAGTGATGGAGTAATGGTAGTAACGGATTAGAATAGTAGCTAGTAAAATGATAAAGTTATGGTATTTACGGAATGGAATACTAGGTAATAAAGCGATATAGTAATGGTAGTAACGTATTGGAATAGTAGGTAGTAAAGTGATATAGTAATGGTAGTAACGGAATGGAATTGTAGGTAGTAAAGTGATAAAGTAATGGTAGAAACAGAATGGAATAGTAGGTAGTAAAGTGATGGAGTAATGGTAGTAACGGATTGGAATAGTAGGTAGTAAAGTGATGGTGTAATTGTAGTAACGGATTGGAATAGAAGGTAGTAAAGTGATGTAGTAATGGTAGTAACCGATTGGAATAGTAGGTAGTAAAGTGATTAAGTAATGGTAGTAACGGATTGGAAAAGGAGGTAGTAAAGTGATAAAGTTATGGTAGTTACGGAATGGAATATTAGGTAGTAAAGTGATATAGTAATGGTAGTAACGGAATGGAACATTAGGTAGTGAAGTGATAAAGTAATGGTAGTAACGGAATGGAATAGTAGGTAGTAAAGTGATGGAGTAATGGTAGTAACGGATTAGAATAGTAGCTAGTAAAGTGATAAAGTTATGGTAGTTACGGAATAGAATACTAGGTAGTAAAGTGATAAAGTTATGGTAGTTACGGAATGGAATACTAGGTAGTACAGTGATATAGTAATGGTAGAAACGTATTGGAATAGTAGGTAATAAAGTGATATAGTAATGGTAGTAACAGAATGGAATAGTAGGTAGTAAAGTGATGGAGTAATGGTAGTAACGGAATGGAATAGTAGGTAGTAAAGTGATAAAGTAATGGTAGTAACGGAATGGAATAGTAGGTAGTAAAGTGATGGAGTAATGGTAGTAACGGATTAGAATAGTAGCTAGTAAAGTGATAAAGTTATGGTACTTACGGAATAGAATACTAGCTAGTAAAGTGATATAATAATGGTAGTAACGTATTGGAATAGTAGGTAGTAAAGTGATATAGTAATGGTAGTAACAGAATGGAATTATAGGTAGTAAAGTGATAAAGTAATGGTAGTAACGGATTGGAATAGTATGTGGTAAAGTGATGGAGTAATTGTAGTAACGGATTGGAATAGTAGGTAGTAAAGTGATGTAGTAATGGTAGTAACGGATTGGAATAGTAGGTAGTAAAGTGATGAAGTAATGGTAGTAACGGAATGGAATAGTAGGTAGTAAAGTGATAAAGTAATGGCAATAATGGAATGGAATAGTAGGTAGTAAAATGACATAGTAATGGTAGTAACGGATAGGAATAGTAGGTAGTAAAGTGATGGAGTAATGGTAGTAACGGAATGGAATAGTAGGTAGTAAAGTGATGTAGTAATGGTAGTAACGGAATAGAATAGTAGATAGTAAAGTGATTCAGAAATGGTACTAACGGATTGGAATAGTAGGTAGTAAAGTGATGGAGTAATGGTAGTAACGGATTGGAAAAGGAGGTAGTAAAGTGATAAAGTTATGGTAGTTGAGGAATGGAATATTAGGTAGTAAAGTGATATAGTAATGGTAGTAACGGAATGGAACATTAGGTAGTGAAGTGATGGAGTAATGGTAGTAACGGATTAGAATAGTAGCTAGTAAAGTGATAAAGTTATGGTAGTTACGGAATAGAATACTAGGTAGTAAAGTGATAAAGTTATGGTAGTTACGGAATGGAATACTAGGTAGTACAGTGATATAGTAATGGTAGAAACGTATTGGAATAGTAGGTAATAAAGTGATATAGTAATGGTAGTAACAGAATGGAATAGTAGGTAGTAAAGTGATGGAGTAATGGTAGTTACGGAATGGAATAGTAGGTTGTGAAGTGATAAAGTAATGGTAGTAACGGAATGGAATAGTAGGTAGTAAAGTGATGGAGTAATGGTAGTAACGGATTAGAATAGTAGCTAGTAAAGTGATAAAGTTATGGTACTTACGGAATAGAATACTAGCTAGTAAAGGGATATAATAATGGTAGTAACGTATTGGAATAGTAGTTAGTAAAGTGATATAGTAATGGTAGTAACAGAATGGAATTGTAGGTAGTAAAGTGATAAAGTAATGGTAGTAACGGATTGGAATAGTATGTGGTAAAGTGATGGAGTAATTGTAGTAACGGATTGGAATAGTAGGTAGTAAAATGATGTAGTAATGGTAGTAACGGATTGGAATAGTAGGTAGTAAAGTGATGAAGTAATGGTAGTAACGGAATGGAATAGTAGGTAGTAAAGTGATAAAGTAATGGCAATAACGGAATGGAATAGTAGGTAGTAAAATGACATAGTAATGGTAGTAACGGATAGGAATAGTAGGTAGTAAAGTGATGGAGTAATGGTAGTAACGGATTGGAATAGTAGGTAGTAAAGTGATGGAGTAATGGTTGTAACGGAATGGAATAGTAGGTAGTAAAGTGATGTAGTAATGGTAGTAACGGAATAGAATAGTAGATAGTAAAGTGATTCAGAAATGGTACTAACGGATTGGAATAGTAGGTAGTAAAGTGATGGAGTAATGGTAGTAACGGAATGGAATTGTAGGTAGTAAAGTAATGGAGTAATGGTAGTAACGGATTAGAATAGTGGGTAGTAAAGTGATATAGAAATGATAGTAAAGGATTGGAATAGTAGGTAGTAAAGTGATAAAGTTATGGTAGTTACGGAATGGAATAGTAGGTAGTAAAGTGATATAGTAATGGTAGTAACGTATTGGAATAGTAGGTAGTAAAGTGATATAAAAATGGTAGTAACGGAATGGAATATTAGGTAGTAAAGTGACAAAGTAATGGTAGTAACGGATCGGAATAGTAGGTAGTAAAGTGATGGAGTAATGGTAGTAACGGATTGGAATAGTAGGTAGTAAAGTGAAATAGTAATGGTAGTAACGGATTGGAATAGTAGGTAGTAAAGTGATAAAGTTATGGTAGTAACGGAATGGAATAGTAGGTAGTAAAGTGATATAGTAATAGTAGTAACGGAATGGAATAGTAGATAGAAAAGTGATAAAGTAATGGTAGTAACAGAATGGATTAGTAGGTAGTAAAGTGATGGAGTAATGGTCGTAACGGATTGGAATAGTATGTAGTAAAGTGATGGAGTAATGGTAGTAACGGATTGGAATAGTAGGTAGTAAAATGATGTAGTAATTGTAGTAACCGATTGGAATAGTAGGTAGTAAAGTGATTCAGAAATGGTACTAACGGAATGGAATAGTAGGTAGTAAAGTGATGGAGTAATGGTAGTAACGGAATGGAATAGTAGGTAGTAAAGTAATGGAGTAATGGTAGTAACGGATTAGAATAGTAGGTAGTAAAGTGATGGAGTAATGGTAGTAACGGATTAGAATAGTAGCTAGTAAAGTGATAAAGTTATGGTATTTACGGAATGGAATACTAGGTAGTAAAGTGATATAGTAATGGTAGTAACGTATTGGAATAGTAGGTAGTAAAGTGATATAGTAATGGTAGTAACGGAATGGAATTGTAGGTAGTAAAGTGATAAAGTAATGGTAGTAACAGAATGGAATAGTAGGTAGTAAAGTGATGGAGTAATGGTAGTAACGGATTGGAATAGTAGGTAGTAAAGTGATGGAGTAATTGTAGTAACGGATTGGAATAGTAGGTAGTAAAGTGATGTAGTAATGGTAGTAACCGATTGGAATAGTAGGTAGTAAAGTGATGAAATAATGGTAGTAACGAATTGGAAAAGTAGGTAGTAAAGTGATAAAGTTATGGTAGTTACGGAATGGAATAGTAGGTAGTAAAGTGATATAGTAATGGTAGTAACGGAATGGAATAGTAGGTAGTAAAGTGATGGAGTAATGGTAGTAACGGAATGGAATAGTAGGTAGTAAAGTAATGGAGTACTGGTAGTAACGGATTAGAATAGTAGGTAGTAAAGTGATGGAGTAATGGTAGTAACGGATTAGAATAGTAGCTAGTAAAGTGATAAAGTTATGGTATTTACGGAATGGAATACTAGGTAGTAAAGTGATATAGTAATGGTAGTAACGTATTGGAATAGTAGGTAGTAAAGTGATATAGTAATGGTAGTAACGGAATGGAATTGTAGGTAGTAAAGTGATAAAGTAATGGTAGTAACAGAATGGAATAGTAGGTAGTAAAGTGATTGAGTAATGGTAGTAACGGATTGGAATAGTAGGTAGTAATGTGATGGAGTAATTGTATTAACGGATTGGATTAGTAGGTAGTAAAGTGATGTAGTAATGGTGGTAACCGATTGGAATAGTAGGTAGTAAAGTGATGAAATAATGATAGTAACGAATTGGAAAAGTAGGTAGTAAAGTGATAAAGTTATGGTAGTTACGGAATGGAATAGTAGGTAGTAAAATGATATAGTAATGGTAGTAACGGAATGGAATAGTAGGTAGTAAAGTGATAAAGTAATGGTAGTAACGGAATGGAATAGTAGGTAGTAAAGTGATGGAGTAATGGTAGTAACGGATTAGAATAGTAGCTAGTAAAGTGATAAAGTTATGGTAGTTACGGAATAGAATACTAGGTAGTAAAGTGATATAATAATGGTAGTAACGTATTGGAATAGTAGGTAGTAAAGTGATATAGTAATGGTAGTAACGGATTGGAATTGTAGGTAGTAAAGTGATAAAGTAATGGTAGTAACAGAATGGAATAGTTGGTAGTAAAGTGATGGAGTAATGGTAGTAACGGATTGGAATAGTAGGTAGTAAAGTGATGGAGTAATTGTAGTAACGGATTGGAATAGTAGGAAGTAAAGTGATGTAGTAATGGTAGTAACGGATTGGAATAGTAGGTAGTAAATTGATGAAGTAATGGTAGTAACGGATTGGAATAGTAGGTAGTAAAGTGATAAAGTTATGGTAGTAACGGAATGCAATACTAGGTAGTAAAGTGATATAGTAATGGTAGTAACTTATTGGAATAGTAGGCAGTAAAGTGATATAGTAATGGTAGTAACGGAATGGAATAGTAGGTAGTAAAGTGATAAAGTAATGGTAGTAACGGAATGGAATAGTAGGTAGTAAAGTGATGGAGTAATGGAAGTAACGGATTGGAATAGTAGGTAGTAAAGTGATAAAGTAATGGTAGTAACGGATTGGAATAGTAGGTAGTAAAGTGATAAAGTTATGGTAGTAACGGAATGAAATAGTAGGTAGTAAAGTGATATAGTAATGGTAGTAACGGAATGGAATAGTAGATAGTAAAGTGATAAAGTAATGGTAGTAACGGAATGGAATAGTAGGAAGTAAAGTGATGTAGTAATTGTAGTAACGGATTGGAATAGTAGGTAGTAAAGTGATGTAGTAATGGTAGTAACGGATTGGAATAGTAGGTAGTAAAGTGATGAAGTAATGGTAGTAACGGAATGGAATAGTAGGTAGTAAAGTGATAAAGTAATGGCAATAACGGAATGAAATAGTAGGTAGTAAAATGACATAGTAATGGTAGTAACGGATAGGAATAGTAGGTAGTAAAGTGATGGAGTAATGGTAGTAACGGATTGGAATAGTAGGTAGTAAAGTGATGGAGTAATGGTAGTAACGGAATGGATAGTAGGTAGTAAAGTGATGTAGTAATGGTAGTAACGGAATAGAATAGTAGGTAGTAAAGTGATTCAGAAATGGTACTAACGGATTGGAATAGTAGGTAGTAAAGTGATGGAGTAATGGTAGTAACGGAATGGAATTGTAGGTAGTAAAGTAATGGAGTAATGGTAGTAACGGATTAGAATAGTGGGTAGTAAAGTGATATAGTAATGATAGTAACGGATTGGAATAGTAGGTAGTAAAGTGATAAAGTTATGGTAGTTACGGAATGGAATAGTAGGTAGTAAAGTGATATAGTAATGGTAGTAACGTATTGGAATAGTAGGTAGTAAAGTGATATAAAAATGGTAGTAACGGAATGGAATATTAGGTAGTAAAGTGACAAAGTAATGGTAGTAACGGATCGGAATAGTAGGTAGTAAAGTGATGGAGTAATGGTAGTAACGGATTGGAATAGTAGGTAGTAAAGTGATATAGTAATGGTAGTAACGGATTGGAATAGTAGGTAGTAAAGTGATAAAGTTATGGTAGTAACGGAATGGAATAGTAGGTAGTAAAGTGATATAGTAATAGTAGTAACGGAATGGAATAGTAGATAGTAAAGTGATAAAGTAATGGTAGTAACAGAATGGATTAGTAGGTAGTAAAGTGATGGAGTAATGGTCGTAACGGATTGGAATAGTATGTAGTAAAGTGATGGAGTAATGGTAATAACGGATTGGAAGAGTAGGTAGTAAAATGATGTAGTAATTGTAGTAACCGATTGGAAAAGTAGGTTGTAAAGTGATTCAGAAATGGTACTAACGGAATGGAATAGTAGGTAGTAAAGTGATGGAGTAATGGTAGTAACGGAATGGAATAGTAGGTAGTAAAGTAATGGAGTAATGGTAGTAACGGATTAGAATAGTAGGTAGTAAAGTGATGGAGTAATGGTAGTAACGGATTAGAAAAGTAGCTAGTAAAGTGATAAAGTTATGGTATTTACGGAATGGAATACTAGGTAGTAAAGTGATATAGTAATGGTAGTAACGTATTGGAATAGTAGGTAGTAAAGTGATATAGTAATGGTAGTAACGGAATGGAATTGTGGGTAGTAAAGTGATAAAGTAATGGTAGTAACAGAATGGAATAGTAGATAGTAAAGTGATGGAGTAATGGTAGTAACGGATTGGAATAGCAGGTAGTAAAGTGATGGAGTAATTGCAGTAACGGATTGGAATAGTAGGTAGTAAAGTGATTTAGTAATGGTAGTAACCCATTGGAATAGTAGGTAGTAAAGTGATGAAATAATGGTAGTAACGGATTGGAAAAGTAGGTAGTAAAGTGATAAAGTTATGGTAGTTACGGAATGGAATAGTAGGTAGTAAAGTGATATAGTAATGGTAGTAGCGGAATGGAATAGTAGGTAGTAAAGTGATAAAGTAATGGTAGTAACGGAGTGGAATAGTAGGTAGTAAAGTGATGGAGTAATGGTAGTAACGGATTAGAACAGTAGCTTGTAAAGTGATAAAGTTATGGTAGTTACGGAATAGAATACTAGGTAGTAAAGTGATATAATAATGGAGTAACGTATTGGATTAGTAGGTAGTAAAGTGATATAGTAATGGTAGTAACGGATTGGAATTGTAGGTAGTAAAGTGATAAAGTAATGGTAGTAACAGAATGGAATAGTTGGTAGTAAAGTGATGGAGTAATGGTAGTAACGGATTGGAATAGTAGGTAGTAAAGTGATGGAGTAATTGTAGTAACGGATTGGAATAGTAAGAAGTAAAGTGATGTAGTAATGGTAGTAACGGATTGGAATAGTAGGTAGTAAAGTGATGAAGTAATGGTAGTAACTTATTGGAATAGTAGGCAGTAAAGTGATATAGTAATGGTAGTAACGGAATGGAATAGTAGGTAGTAAAGTGATAAAGTAATGGTAGTAACGGAATGGAATAGTAGGTAGTAAAGTGATGGAGTAATGGTAGTAACGGAATGGAATAGTAGGTAGTAAAGTGATAAAGTAATGGTAGTAACGGATTGGAATAGTAGTTAGTAAAGTGATAAAGTTATGGTAGTAACGGAATGAAATAGTAGGTAGTAAAGTGATATAGTAATGGTAGTAACGGAATGGAATTGTAGATAGTAAAGTGATAAAGTAATGGTAGTAACGGAATGGAATAGTAGGTAGTAAAGTGATGGAGTAATGGTCGTAACGGATTGGAATAGTAGGTAGTAAAGTGATGGAGTAATGGTAGTAACGGATTGGAATAGTAGGTAGTAAAGTGATGTAGTAATGGTAGTAACCGATTGGAATAGTAGGTAGTAAAGTGATTCAGAAATGGTACTTACGGAATGGAATAGTAGGTAGTAAAGTGATGGTGTAATGGTAGTAACGGAATGGAATACTAGGTAGTAAAGTGATATAGTAATGGTAGTAACGTATTGGAATAGTTGGTAGTAAAGTGATATAGTAATGGTAGTAACGGAATGGAATTGTAGGTAGTAAAGTCATAAAGTAATGGTAGTAACAGAATGGAATAGTAGGTAGTAAAGTGATGGAGTAATGGTAGTAACGGATTGGAATAGTAGGTAGTAAAGTGATATAGTAATGGTAGTAACGGATTGGAATAGTAGGTAGTAAAGTGATAAAGTTATGGTAGTAACGGAATGGAATAGTAGGTAGTAAAGTGATATAGTAATAGTAGTAACGGAATGGAATAGTAGATAGTAAAGTGATAAAGTAATGGTAGTAACAGAATGGATTAGTAGGTAGTAAAGTGATGGAGTAATGGTCGTAACGGATTGGAATAGTATGTAGTAAAGTGATGGAGTAATGGTAATAACGGATTGGAAGAGTAGGTAGTAAAATGATGTAGTAATTGTAGTAACCGATTGGAAAAGTAGGTTGTAAAGTGATTCAGAAATGGTACTAACGGAATGGAATAGTAGGTAGTAAAGTGATGGAGTAATGGTAGTAACGGAATGGAATAGTAGGTAGTAAAGTAATGGAGTAATGGTAGTAACGGATTAGAATAGTAGGTAGTAAAGTGATGGAGTAATGGTAGTAACGGATTAGAAAAGTAGCTAGTAAAGTGATAAAGTTATGGTATTTACGGAATGGAATACTAGGTAGTAAAGTGATATAGTAATGGTAGTAACGTATTGGAATAGTAGGTAGTAAAGTGATATAGTAATGGTAGTAACGGAATGGAATTGTGGGTAGTAAAGTGATAAAGTAATGGTAGTAACAGAATGGAATAGTAGATAGTAAAGTGATGGAGTAATGGTAGTAACGGATTGGAATAGCAGGTAGTAAAGTGATGGAGTAATTGCAGTAACGGATTGGAATAGTAGGTAGTAAAGTGATTTAGTAATGGTAGTAACCCATTGGAATAGTAGGTAGTAAAGTGATGAAATAATGGTAGTAACGGATTGGAAAAGTAGGTAGTAAAGTGATAAAGTTATGGTAGTTACGGAATGGAATAGTAGGTAGTAAAGTGATATAGTAATGGTAGTAGCGGAATGGAATAGTAGGTAGTAAAGTGATAAAGTAATGGTAGTAACGGAGTGGAATAGTAGGTAGTAAAGTGATGGAGTAATGGTAGTAACGGATTAGAACAGTAGCTTGTAAAGTGATAAAGTTATGGTAGTTACGGAATAGAATACTAGGTAGTAAAGTGATATAATAATGGAGTAACGTATTAGATTAGTAGGTAGTAAAGTGATATAGTAATGGTAGTAACGGATTGGAATTGTAGGTAGTAAAGTGATAAAGTAATGGTAGTAACAGAATGGAATAGTTGGTAGTAAAGTGATGGAGTAATGGTAGTAACGGATTGGAATAGTAGGTAGTAAAGTGATGGAGTAATTGTAGTAACGGATTGGAATAGTAAGAAGTAAAGTGATGTAGTAATGGTAGTAACGGATTGGAATAGTAGGTAGTAAAGTGATGAAGTAATGGTAGTAACTTATTGGAATAGTAGGCAGTAAAGTGATATAGTAATGGTAGTAACGGAATGGAATAGTAGGTAGTAAAGTGATAAAGTAATGGTAGTAACGGAATGGAATAGTAGGTAGTAAAGTGATGGAGTAATGGAAGTAACGGATTGGAATAGTAGGTAGTAAAGTGATAAAGTAATGGTAGTAACGGATTGGAATAGTAGTTAGTAAAGTGATAAAGTTATGGTAGTAACGGAATGAAATAGTAGGTAGTAAAGTGATATAGTAATGGTAGTAACGGAATGGAATTGTAGATAGTAAAGTGATAAAGTAATGGTAGTAACGGAATGGAATAGTAGGTAGTAAAGTGATGGAGTAATGGTCGTAACGGATTGGAATAGTAGGTAGTAAAGTGATGGAGTAATGGTAGTAACGGATTGGAATAGTAGGTAGTAAAGTGATGTAGTAATGGTAGTAACCGATTGGAATAGTAGGTAGTAAAGTGATTCAGAAATGGTACTTACGGAATGGAATAGTAGGTAGTAAAGTGATGGTGTAATGGTAGTAACGGAATGGAATACTAGGTAGTAAAGTGATATAGTAATGGTAGTAACGTATTGGAATAGTTGGTAGTAAAGTGATATAGTAATGGTAGTAACGGAATGGAATTGTAGGTAGTAAAGTCATAAAGTAATGGTAGTAACAGAATGGAATAGTAGGTAGTAAAGTGATGGAGTAATGGTAGTAACGGATTGGAATAGTAGGTAGTAAAGTGATGTAGTAATGGTAGTAACCGATTGGAATAGTAGGTAGTAAAGTGATGAATTAATGGTAGTAACGGATTGGAATAGTAGGTAGTAAAGTAATAAAGTTATGGTAGTTACGGAATGGAATACTAGGTAGTAAAGTGATATAGTAATGGAGTAACGTATTGGAATAGTAGGTAGTAAAGTGATATAGTAATGGTAGTAACGGAATGGAATAGTAGGTAGTAAAGTGATAAAGTTATGGTAGTTACGGAATGGAATACTAGGTAGTAAAGTGATATAGTAATGGTAGTAACGTATTGGAATAGTAGGTAGTAAAGTGATATAGTAAGGGTAGTAACGGAATGGAATAGTAGGTAGTAAAGTGATAAAGTAATGGTAGTAACGGAATGGAATAGTAGGTAGTAAAGTGATGGAGTAATGGTAGTAACGGATTAGAATAGTAGCTAGTAAAGTGATAAAGCTATGGTAGTTACGGAATAGAATACTAATTAGTAAAGTGATATAATAATGGTAGTAACGTATTGGAATAGTAGGTAGTAAAGTGATATAGTAATGGTAGTAACGGAATGGAATTGTAGGTAGTAAAGTGATAAACTAATGGTAGTAACAGAATGGAATAGTAGGTAGTAAAATGATGGAGTAATGGTAGTAACGGATTGGAATAGTAGGTAGTAAAGTGATGGAGTAATTGTAGTAACGGATTGGAATAGTAGGAAGTAAAGTGATGTAGTAATGGTAGTAACGGATTGGAATAGTAGGTAGTAAATTGATGAAGTAATGGTAGTAACGGATTGGAATAGTAGGTAGTAAAGTGATAAAGTTATGGTAGTAACGGAATGGAATACTAGGTAGTAAAGTGATATAGTAATGGTAGTAACTTATTGGAATAGTAGGCAGTAAAGTGATATAGTAATGGTAGTAACGGAATGGAATAGTAGGTAGTAAAGTGATAAAGTAATGGTAGTAACGGAATGGAATAGTAGGTAGTAAAGTGATGGAGTAATGGAAGTAACGGATTGGAATAGTAGGTAGTAAAGTGATAAAGTAATGGTAGTAACGGATTGGAATAGTAGTTAGTAAAGTGATAAAGTTATGGTAGTAACGGAATGAAATAGTAGGTAGTAAAGTGATATAGTAATGGTAGTAACGGAATGGAATAGTAGATAGTAAAGTGATAAAGTAATGGTAGTAACGGAATGGAATAGTAGGTAGTAAAGTGATGGAGTAATGGTCGTAACGGATTGGAATAGTAGGTAGTAAAGTGATGGAGTAATGGTAGTAACGGATTGGAATAGTAGGTAGTAAAGTGATGTAGTAATGGTAGTAACCGATTGGAATAGTAGGTAGTAAAGTGATTCAGAAATGGTACTAACGGAATGGAATAGTAGGTAGTAAAGTGATGGTGTAATGGTAGTAACGGAATGGAATACTAGGTAGTAAAGTGATATGGTAATGGTAGTAACGTATTGGAATAGTTGGTAGTAAAGTGATATAGTAATGGTAGTAACGGAATGGAATTGTAGGTAGTAAAGTCATAAAGTAATGGTAGTAACAGAATGGAATAGTAGGTAGTAAAGTGATGGAGTAATGGTAGTAACGGATTGGAATAGTAGGTAGTAAAGTGATGTAGTAATGGTAGTAACCGATTGGAATAGTAGGTAGTAAAGTGATGAAGTAATGGTAGTAACGGATTGGAATAGTAGGTAGTAAAGTGATAAAGTTATGGTAGTTACGGAATGGAATACTAGGTAGTAAAGTGATATAGTAATGGTAGTAACGTATTGGAATAGTAGGTAGTAAAGTGATATAGTAATGGTAGTAACGGAATGGAATAGTAGGTAGTAAAGTGATAAAGTTATGGTAGTTACGGAATGGAATACTAGGTAGTAAAGTGATATAGTAATGGTAGTAACGTATTGGAATAGTAGGTAGTAAAGTGATATAGTAATGGTAGTAACGGAATGGAATAGTAGGTAGTAAAGTGATAAAGTAATGGTAGTAACGGAATGGAATAGTAGGTAGTAAAGTGATGGAGTAATGGTAGTAACGGATTAGAATAGTAGCTAGTAAAGTGATAAAGTTATGGTAGTTACGGAATAGAATACTAGGTAGTAAAGTGATATAATAATGGTAGTAACGTATTGGAATAGTAGGTAGTAAAGTGATATAGTAATGGTAGTAACGAATGGAATTGTAGGTAGTAAAGTGATAAACTAATGGTAGTAACAGAATGGAATAGTAGGTAGTAAAATGATGGAGTAATGGTAGTAACGGATTGGAATAGTAGGTAGTAAAGTGATGGAGTAATTGTAGTAACGGATTGGAATAGTAGGAAGTAAAGTGATGTAGTAATAGTAGTAACGGATTGGAATAGTAGGTAGTAAAGTGATGAAGTAATGGTAGTAACGGATTGGAATAGTAGGTAGTAAAGTAATAAAGTTATGGTAGTAACGGAATGGAATACTAGGTAGTAAATTGATATAGTAATGGTAGTTACTTATTGGAATAGTAGGCAGTAAAGTGATATAGTAATGGTAGTTTCGGAATGGAATAGTAGGTAGTAAAGTGATAAAGTAACGGTAGTAACGGAATGGAATAGTAAGTAGTAAAGTGATGGAGTAATGGAAGTAACGGAATGGAATAGTAGGTAGTAAAGTGATATAGTAATGGTAGTAACGGAATGGAATAGTAGATAGTAAAGTGATAAAGTAATGGTAGTAACGGATTGGAATAGTAGGTAGTAAAGTGATGGAGTAATGGTCGTAACGGATTGGAATAGTAGGTAGTAAAGTGATGGAGTAATGGTAGTAACGGATTGGAATAGTAGGTAGTAAAGTGATTCAGGAATGGTACTAACGGAATGGAATAGTAGGTAGTAAAGTGATGGAGTAATGGTAGTAACGGAATGGAATAGTAGGTAGTAAAGTAATGGAGTAATGATAGTAACGGATTAGAATAGTAGGTAGTAAAGTGATGGAGTAATGGTAGTAACGGATTAGAATAGTAGCTAGTAAAGTGATAAAGTCATGGTAGTTACGGAATGGAATACTAGGTAGTAAAGTGATATAGTAATGGTAGTAACGTATTGGAATAGTAGGTACTTAAGTGATATAATAATGGTAGTAACGGAATGGAATTGTAGGTAGTAAAGTGATAAAGTATGGTAGTAACAGAATGGAATAGTTGGTAGTAAAGTGATGGAGTAATGGTAGTAACGGATTGGAATAGTAGGTAGTAAAGGGATGGAGTAATTGTAGTAACGGATTGGAATAGTAGGTAGTAAAGTGATGTAGTAATGGTAGTAACGGATTGGAAGAGTAGGTAGTAAAGTGATGAAGTAATGGTAGTAACGGAATGGAATAGTAGGTAGTAAAGTGATAAAGTAATGCCAATAACGGAATGGAATAGTAGGTAGTAAAATGACATAGTAATGGTAGTAACGGATATGAATAGTAGGTAGTAAAGTGATATAGTAATGGTAGTAACGGATTGGAATTGTAGGAAGTAAAGTGATAAAGTAATGGTAGTAACGGAATGGAACAGTAGGTAGTAAAGTGATGGAGTAATGGTAGTAACGGATTGGAGTAGTAGGTAGTAAAGTGATATAGTAATGGTAGTAACGGATTGGAATAGTACGTAGTAAAGTGATAAAGTTATGGTAGTAACGGAATGGAATAGTAGGTAGTAAAGTGATATAGTAATGGTAGTAACGGAATGAAATAGTAGACAGTAAAGTGATAAAGTACTGGTAGTAACGGAATGGAATAGTAGGTAGTATAGTGATGGAGTAATGGTCGTAACGGATTGGAATAGTAGGTAGTAAAGTGATGGAGTAAAGGTAGTAACGGATTGGAATAGTAGGTAGTAAAGTGATGGAGTAATGGTAGTAACCGATTGGAATAGTAGGTAGTAAAGTGATTCAGAAATGGTACTAACGGAATGGAATAGTAGGTAGTAAAGTGATGGTGTAATGGTAGTAACGGAATGGAATAGTAGGTAGTAAAGTAATGGAGTAATGGTGGTAACGGATTAGAATAGTAGGTAGTAAAGTGATAAAGTTATGGTAGTTACGAATGGAATACTAGGTAGTAAAGTGATATAGTAATGGTAGTAACGTACTGGAATAGTAGGTAGTAAAGTGATATAGTAATGGAAGTAACGGAATGGAATTGTAGGTAGTAAAGTGATAAAGTAATGGTAGTAACAGAATGGAATAGTAGGTAGTAAAGTGATGGAGTAATGGTAGTAACGGATTGGAATAGTAGGTGGTAAAGTGATGGAGTAATTGTAGTAACGGATTGGAATAGTAGGTAGTAAAGTGATGTAGTAATGGTAGTAACGGATTGGAATAGTAGGTAGTAAAATGACATAGTAATGGTAGTAACGTATAGGAATAGTAGGTAATAAAGTGATAAAGTAATTGTAGTAACGGAATGGAATAGTAGGTAGTAAAGTGATGGAGTAATGGTAGTAACGGAATGAAACAGTAGGTTGTAAAGTGATAAAGTTATGGTAGTAACGGAATGGAATAGTAGGTAGTAAAGTGATATAGTAATGGTAGTAACGGAATGAAATAGTAGACAGATAAAGTAATGCTAGAAACGGAATGGAAAAGTCGGTAGTAAAGTGATGGAGTAATGGTCGTAACGGATTGGAATAGTAGGTAGTAAAGTGATGGAGTAATGGTAGTAACGGATTGGAATAGTAGGTAGTAAAGTGATGGAGTAATGGTAGTAACCGATTGGAATAGTAGGTAGTAAAGTGATTCAGAAATGGTACTAACGGAATGGAATAGTAGGTAGTAAAGTGATGGTGTAATGGTCGTAACGGAATGGAATAGTAGGTAGTAAAATAATGGAGTAATGGTAGTAACGGATTAGAATAGTAGGTAGTAAAGTGATGGAGTCATTGTAGTAACGGATTAGAATAGTAGCTAGTAAAGTGATAAAGTTATGGTAGTTACGGAATGGAATACTAGGTAGTAAAGTGATATAGTAATGGTAGTAACGTATTGGAATAGTAGGTAGTAAAGTTATATAGTAATGGTAGTAACGGATTGGAATTGTAGGTAGTAAAGTGATGGAGTTTTGGTAGTAACGGATTGGAATAGTAGGTGGTAAGGTGATGGAGTAATTGTAGTAACGGATTGGAATAGTAGGTAGTAAAGTGATGTAGTAATGGTAGTAACGGATTGGAATAGTAGGTAGTAAAGTGATGAAGTAATGGTAGTAAAGGAATGGAATAGTAGGTAGTAAAGTGATAAAGTAATGGCAATAACGGAATGGAATAGTAGGTAGTAAAATGACATAGTAATAGTAGTAACGGATAGGAATAGTAGGTAGTAAAGTGATAAAGTAATTGTAGTAACTTAATGGAATAATAGGTAGTAACGGAATGGAATAATAGGTAGTAAAGTGATGGAGTAATGGTAGTAACAAATTGGAATAGTCGGTAGTAAAGTGATGGAAAAATGGTACTAACGGATTGGAATAGTAGGTAGTAAAGTGATGTAGTAATGGTAGTAACGGATTGGAATAGTAGGTAGTAAAGTGATAAAGTAATGGTAGTAACGGAATGGAATAGTAGGTAGTAAAGTGATAAAGTAATGGTAGTAACGAATTGGAATAGTAGGTAGTAAAGTGATGCAGTAATGGTAGTAACGGAATGTAATAGAAGGTAGTAAAGTGATAGCGTAATGGTAGTAACGGAATGAAACAGTAGTTTGTACAGTAATGGAGTAATGGTAGTAATGGAATGGAATAGTAGGTAATAAATTGATGGAGTAATGGTAGTAACGGAATGGAATAGAAGGTAGTAAAGTAATGCAGTAATGGTAGTAACGGAATGGAATAGTAGGTAGTAAAGTGATTGAGTAATGGTAGTGACGGAATGGAATAGTAGGTAGTAAAGTGATAAAGTAATGGTAGTAACAGAATGGAATAGTAGGTAGTAAAGTTCTGGAGTAATGGTAGTAACGTAATGGAATAGTGGTAGGTAGTAAAGTAATGGAGTGATGGTAGTAACGGATTGGAATAGTAGGTAGTAAAGTGATATAGTAATGGTAGTAACGGAATTTAATACTAGGTAGTAACGTGATATAGTAATTGTAGTAACGGATAGAAACGGTAGGTAGTAAAATGATACAGTAATGGTAGTAACGGAATGGAATAGTATGTAGTAAAGTGATAAAGTAATGGTATTAACGGAATGGAATAGTAGGTAGTAAAGTGATGGAGTAATGGTAGTTAGTAACGGATTGGAATAGTAGGTAGTAAAGTGATATAGTAATGGTAGTAACGGAATGGAATAGTAGGTAGTAAAGTGATAAAGTAATGGCAGTAACGGAATGGAATAGTAGGTTGTAAAGTGATGGAGTAATGGTAGTAACGGATTGGAATAGTAGGTAGTATAGTGATTAAGTAATGGTAGTAATGGAATGGAATAGTAGGTAGTAAAGTGATGGAGTAATGGTAGTAACGGATTGGAATAGTAGGTAGTAAAGTGATATAGTAATGGTAGTAACGGAATGGAATAGTAGGTAGTAAAGTGATGAAATAATGGCAGTAACGGAATGGAATAGTAGGTAGTAAAGTTATGGAGTAATGGTAGTAACGGATTGGAATAGTAGGTAGTAAAGTGGTATAGTAATGGTAGTAACGGATTGGAATAGTAGGTAGTAAAGTGATAAAGTAATGGTAGTAACGGATTGGAATAGTAGGTAGTAAGGTGATAAAGTAATGGTAGTAACGGAATGGAATACTAGGTAGTAAAGCGATAAAGTAATGGTAGTAACGGAATGGAAGAGTAGGTAGTAAAATGAGAAAGTAATGGTAGTAACGGAATGGAATAGTAGGTAGTAAAGTGATTCAGAATTGGTAGTAACGGAATGGATAGTAGGTAGTAAAATGATGGAGTAATGGTACTAACGGAATAGAATAGTAGGTAGTTAAGTGATAAAGTAATGGTAGTATCTGATTGGAATAGTAGGTAGTAAAGTGATAAAGTAATGAAAGTAACGGAATGGAATAGTAGGTAGTAAAGTGATGGAGTAATGGTAGTAACGGATTGGAATAGTAGGAAGTAGAGTGATAAAGTAATGGTAGTAATGGAATGGAAAAGTAGGTAGTAAAGTGATGGAATAATGGTAGTTACGGAATGGAATAGTAGGTAGTAAAGTGATGGAGTAATGGTAGTAACGGAATGGAATAGTAGGTAGTAAAGTTTTATAAAGTAATGGTAGTAACGGAATGGAATACTAGGTAGTAAAATGATACAGTAATGGTAGTAACGGAATGGAATAGTATGTAGTAAAGTGATAAAGTAATGGTATTAACGGAATGGAATAGTAGGTAGTAAAGTGATGGAGTAATGGTAGTTAGTAACGGATTGGAATAGTAGGTAGTAAAGTGATATAGTAATGGTAGTAACGGAATGGAATAGTAGGTAGTAAAGTGATAAAGTAATGGCAGTAACGGAATGGAATAGTAGGTTGTAAAGTGATGGAGTAATGGTAGTAACGGATTGGAATAGTAGGTAGTATAGTGATTAAGTAATGGTAGTAATGGAATGGAATAGTAGGTAGTAAAGTGATGGAGTAATGGTAGTAACGGATTGGAATAGTAGGTAGTAAAGTGATATAGTAATGGTAGTAACGGAATGGAATAGTAGGTAGTAAAGTGATGAAATAATGGCAGTAACGGAATGGAATAGTAGGTAGTAAAGTTATGGAGTAATGGTAGTAACGGATTGGAATAGTAGGTAGTAAAGTGGTATAGTAATGGTAGTAACGGATTGGAATAGTAGGTAGTAAGGTGATAAAGTAATGGTAGTAACGGAATGGAATACTAGGTAGTAAAGCGATAAAGTAATGGTAGTAACGGAATGGAAGAGTATGTAGTAAAATGAGAAAGTAATGGTAGTAACGGAATGGATTAGTAGGTAGTAAAGTGATTCAGAATTGGTAGTAACGGAATGGATAGTAGGTAGTAAAATGATGGAGTAATGGTACTAACGGAATAGAATAGTAGGTAGTTTAGTGATAAAGTAATGGTAGTATCTGATTGGAATATTAGGTAGTAAAGTGATAAAGTAATGAAAGTAACGGAATGGAATAGTAGGTAGTAAAGTGATGGAGTAATGGTAGTAACGGATTGGAATAGTAGGAAGTAGAGTGATAAAGTAATGGTAGTAATGGAATGGAAAAGTAGGTAGTAAAGTGATGGAATAATGGTAGTAACGGAATGGAATAGTAGGTAGTAAAGTGATGGAGTAATGGTAGTAACGGAATGGAATAGTAGGTAGTAAAGTTTTATAAAGTAATGGTAGTAACGGAATGGAATACTAGGTAGTAAAGTGATTCAGAAATGGTACTAACGGAATGGATAGTAGGTAGTAAAATGATGGAGTAATGGTACTAACGAAATAGAATAGTAGGTAGTTAAGTGATAAAGTAATGGTAGTAACTGATTGGAATAGTAGGTAGTAAATTGATAAAGTAATGGTAGTAACGGAATGGAATAGTAGGTAGTAAAATGATGGAGTAATGGTAGTAGCGGATTGGAATAGTAGGTAGTAGAGTGATAAAGTAATGGTAGTAATGGAATGGAAAAGTAGGTAGTAAAGTGATGGAATAATGGTAGTAACGGAATGGAATAGTAGGTAGTAAAGTGATGGAGTAATGGTAGTAACGGAATGGAATAGTAGGTAGTAAAGTTATATAAAGTAATGGTAGTAACGGAATGGAATAGTAGGTAGTAAAGTGATAAAGTAATGGTAGTAACTGATTTGAATAGTAGGTAGTAAAGTGATAAAGTAACGGTAGTAACGGAATGGAATGGTAGGTAGTAAAGTGATGGAGTAATGGTAGTAACGGATTGGAATAGTAGGTAGTAGAGTGATAAAGTAATGGTAGTAATGGAATGGAATAGTAGGTAGTAAAGTGATGGAGTAATGGTAGTAACGGAATGGAATTGTAGATAGTAAAGTGATGGAGTAATGGTAGTGACGGAATGGAATAGTAGGTAGTATAGTAATGGAGTAATGGTAGTAACGGAATGGAATAGGAGGTAGTAAAGTAATGGAGTAATGGTAGTAACGGATTGGAATAAAAGGTAGTAAAGTGATAAAGTAATGGTAGTAACGTAATGAAATAGTAGGTAGTAAAGTGATATAGTAATGGTAGTTACGGTAGTAGAGTGATAAAGTAATTTTAGTAACGGAATGGAATAGTAGGTAATAAAGTGATAAAGTAATGGTAGTAACGGAATGGAATAGTAGGTAGTTAAGTGATGGAGTAATGGTAGTAACGGAATGGAATAGTGGGAAGTAAAGTAATGGTATAATGGTAGTAACAGAATGGTATATTAGGTAGTAAAGTGATGCAGTAATGGTAGTAACGGATTGGAATAGTAGGTAGTAAAGTGATGGAGTAATGGTAGTAACGGAATGGAATAGTAGGTAGTAAAGTGATGGAGTAATGGTAGTAACGGAATGGAATAGGAGGTAGTAAAGTGATGCAGTAATGGTAGTAACGGAACGAAATAGTAGGTAGTAAAGAAATGGAGCAAAGGAAGTAAAGTGATCGAGTAATGGTAGTAAAGTCATGGAATAGTAGGTAGTAAAGTGATGGAGTAACAGTAGTAAGGGAATGAAAAAATGGCAAGTAAAATGATGAATAAAATTTCAGGTTGATTGTAGTAAGGGCATATAACAGTAGGTAGTAAAGTCATGTCTTAAAGGTAGTAACGGAATGGAATTTAATTAGTTAGTAAAGTGATGGACTAATACTAGTAACGGAATGGAATAGTAAGTAATAAAGGGATGAAGAAATGGTAGTAATGGAATGGAATAGTAGGAAGTAAAGTGATGCAGAAATCATAGTAACGGATTGGAAAAGTAGGTAGTAAAGTCATGGGCTAAAGGTAGTAACGGAATGGAATAGTAGGTAGTAAAGTCATGGGCTAAAGGTAGTAACGGAAATGAATAGAAGTTAGTAAAGTGATGGATTAATTGTAGTAAAATAAAGGGGTTACGGTATTAACCGCACAAAAAAGTGGGTAGTAAAGTAATGTAGTAATGGTAGTAAAATATGGACTATCGGTTGTAACGGAATGAAAAAATTGGTAGTAAAGTGATGGAGTAACAGTAGCAACGGAATTCAACAGTAGATGATAAAGTGATGGAGTTATGGTAATAAGATGACTGGGTAATGGTAATAAAGGAATGAAAAAGTGGTAAGTAAAGTGATAGAGTAATGGTAGTTAAATCATGGAATAACGGTAGTAACAGAATGGAATAGTAAGTAGGAAAGTGATGGAGTAAGGGTAGTAAAATGATGCAGTAATGGTAGTAACGGAATAAAAAAATGGTTAGTAAAGTGATGGAGTAAAAGTAGTAATTTAATAGAATAATAGGTAGTAAAGTGATGCAGTACAAGTAATAAAGAGATGGAGCTACGGTAGTAACGTAATGACACAGTTGGAAGTAAAGTGATGGAGTAATGGTAGAAAAATGAAAGATAAACATTAGTAATTGAAGAGAAAAGTGTGTAGAAAAGTGATGGAGTGACATTAGTAACGGAATGGAATAGTAAGAAGTAAAGTGATTGAGTAAAAGTAGTAAAGTGATGGGGTAATCGTAGTAACGGCATGGAAAAGTTGGTAGTACAGTGTTGGAGTAATGGTAGTAAAATGAAAGATAAACGGCAGAAACTGAATGAAAAAGTGGGTAGTAAAGTGATGTAGTAATGGTAGTAACGGCATGGAATAATAAGCAGTAAAGTCATGAAAGTGATAAGGCAGTAATATTATGGAGTAATGACAGTAAAGTGATTGTGTAATGGCATCAAAGTGATTGTGTAATGGCATCAAAGCGATTGTGTAATGGCATCAAAGTGATGAAGTAAAGATAGTAAAGTGATGGAGTAACAGTAGTGACGTAGTGTAAAGTGGGTAGTAACAGATGTAGGAAAGGTAGTGAAATGATTAACAGTAGTAATCGAATGAAAAAGTAGGTAGTTAACAGTAGTAATTTAATGTAACAATAGGTAGTAAACAGTAGTAATTTAATGGAATAATAGGTAGTAAAGTGATGGGTTATGGATAGTAAAATGATAGAGAAACGGTAGTAACAGAAAGAAAATTGGGTAGTAAAGTGATGGAGCAACGGTTGTAACGGAATGACAAAGTAGGTAGTAAAGTGATTGAAGAACGGCAATAACGGAATAGAAAGTAGGTGGTAAAATGATGATGAACAGTAGTAACGGAATGCAATAGTAGGTAGTAAAGTGATGGAGTAACAGTAGTAACGGAATGGAATAGAAGGTAGTATAGTGAAAGAGTAACTGTAGTAACTGAATGAAAAAGTGGGTGATAAAGTGATGGAGTATGGAATGGAATAGTAGTTAGTAAAGTGAGAGAGTAATGGTAGTAAAATAATTGAGAAACGGTAGTAACGGAATGAAAAAAATGGGTAGTAAAGTGATGGAGTGACAGTAGCAACGGAGGGAATAGTAGGAATTAAAGCGATGAAGTAACCGTAGTAAAGCTATGGTATAACGGTAGTAACGGAATGTAAAAGTGGGTGGGAAAGTGATGTAGTAATGGTATTAAAATGATGGAGTAATGGTAGTGACAGAAAGGAATGGTAGGTAGTGAGATGATGGAGTAAGGTAGTAAAATGACGGAGTAATGGCAGTAACAGTATAAAAAAGTGGTTAGTAAAGTGATGGAGTAACAGTAGTAATTTAATGGAATAATAAGTATTAAAGTGATGGAGTAACAGTAGTAATTTAATGGAATAATAGGTAGTAAAGTGATGGAGTAAAGGTATTAACGGAATGACAAAGTTGGTAGTAAAGTGATGGAGTAATGGTAGTAAAATGAAAGATAAACTGCAGAAATTGAATGAAAAAGTGGGTAGTAATGTGATGGAGAAACAGTAGTGACGGAATGTAAAAGTGGGTGTAAATGAAGGAGAAAAGGTAGTGAAATGATTGAGTAACAGTAGTAAAGAAATGAAAAAGTAGGTAGTAAACAATAGTAATTTAATAGAATAATAGGTAGTAAAGTGATGGGTAAAAGGTAGTAAAATGACGGATAAACGTTAGTAACGGAATGAAAAAGTAGGTGACAAAATGATGATGAAAAATAGTAGCGGAATGCAATATTGGGTAGTAAAGTGATGGAGCAGCTGTAGTAATTTAATGGAATACTAGTAATAGGCAGTGAAGTGATGGAGTAAAGGTATTAACGGAATTACAAAGTTGGAAGTAAAGTGATGGAGTAATGGTAGTAAAATGAAAGATAAACGGTAGTAATTGAATAGAAAAGTGCGTAGAAAAGTGATGGAGTGACATTAGTAACGGAATGGAATAGTAAGAAGTAAAGTGATTGAGTAAAGGTAGTAAAGTGATGGGTAATGGTAGTAACGGCATGAAAAAGTTGGTAGTAAAGTGATGGAGTAATGGTAGTAAAATGAAAGATAAACGGCAGAAATTGAATGAAAAAGTGGGTAGAAAAGTGATCTAGTAATGGTAGTAACGGCATGGAATAATAAGCAGTAAAGTCATGAAAGTGATAAGGTAGTAATATGATGGAGTAATGGCATTTAAGTGATTGTGTAATGGCATTAACGTGATGAAGTGCAGGTAGTAAAGTGATGGGGTAACAGTAGTGACGTAATGTAAAAGTGCGTAGTAACTGATGGAGGAAAGGTAGTGAAATGATTAACAGTAGTAATCGAATGAAAAAGTAGGTAGTAAAGAGTAGTAATTTAATGTAATAATATGTAGTAAACAGTAGTAATTTAATGGAATAATAGAGAGTAAAGTGATGGGTTATAGGTAGTAAAATGATAGAGAAACGGTAGTAACGGAATGAAAATTGGGTAGTAAAGTGATGGAGTAACGGTTGTAACGGAATGACAAAGTAGGTAGTAAAGTGATTGAAGAACGGTAATAACGAAATAGAAAGTAGGTGGTAAATTGATGATGAACAGTAGTAACGGAATGCAATAGTAGGTAGTAAAGTGATGGAGTAACAGTAGTAACGGAATGGAATAGTAGGTAGTATAGTGAAAGAGTAACTGTAGTAACTGAATGAAAAAATGGGTAGTAAAGTGATGGAGTGATAGTAGTAAAGGAATGGAATAGTAGGTAGTAAAGTGAAAGAGTAACTGTAGCAACTGAATGAAAAAGTGGGTGGTAAAGTGATGTAGTATGTTAGTAGCGGCATGGAATAATAAGCAGTAAAGTCATTAAAGTGATAAGGTAGTAAGTAATATGATGGAGTAAAACTGTTAGTCTTTCCCATTTTCAATTGGAAGATCTTATTGATTTTCTTTGGATTATTATTATTATTATGGTTCTTTTCTGCCAATTTTCCAAATCACACTGTAGAAAAAGTACGTGACATACCATTTTGGTACTACCAAAACGACAAGTATTGTGTACCCAATGACTATTTATAGTCACTACAGTGAAACTAAAACGTCATTCTTTACAGAGTTATCTCCCCAAACATCAAAAACTTTGTTATCGAATAATCTCCGCAACTATAACAGATAGATGAAAACTGATGAATGGTAAACGTAATGCAACTGTTGAGACAAATTTATTGCATATTATCGAAAATAATCATCTGAAGACTTGACCTTGAAACGGCATAAACTTCCATTTTGGTTAGAAACTTACGTTCTTAAAGTCACTTTCGGTTAACAAAAGTCCCTAGCAACCATATGTGTATGACTAGGACAAATTTCCTCTACAAAGCCATCAACTTTTGGTTCTGAAATGTCTCTTCAGGTTGACAAAAGTCACTAGCACCCATTTTTCAGATGGACCTCAATTAAAATTCAAACAGTGGACTAATTGGAATATTTTATTACTAGTTTCTGCTAAAATAATAGAATAAACAATTAAAATTTACTAAGATTTCTTCTGGAATTCATAAATTGCAGTTACCTCCATATTTGCATGCAATTTTTGGTTGGGGAAATTTTAAGTGCAAGTTTTCAGTTACATTTCCCACATAAAATGTAGGAAACTATTACAATTTTTAGTTATTTTGTCACATTTTATTCACATCCGTGAAGTGTAGAGATGATAAACTAATCTTAGCTATTTAATGAATCTAACGGTAACAGGCAATTTGGCCTATTCAGCCATTTCGCATTATGTTACTAGGTGAAGCTTTAATCCCTTAAATAAACAATACAAAAGGAAATAGTGACCAAGTGTTAGTGTTTTGGATAGAACGGCGGCATGAAATTATAGCACCGCGGTAAAAAAAAATAAAGGCGCCGCAGTACAGCGGTGCTAAAAAGGCTTGAGGAGAACACTACGGCGGCGACCATCGTCCATTCGTTTTTTGGCCGAGTTGCGCGAAGTGCAAACCCGGGTTTTAGTATAGTGAAGTCAGGTGGGCGGGCGGGGAAATTGGTGTATATATTTTGTGTAATCAACTCCTACACTTTTAAACCCAGATCTCTGAAACTTCACAGAAAGATAACTCATGTATTGAAGTTGTGCACTTGCTATTATGGAATTGTTCCTAATTTTCCAGATTTGAGAACTTAGTCATTTTTCAGAACAATTGCAGAAGACGGCACCTATTTTGTGTAATCAACTCCTACATGTTTTACACAGACCAAAAACCTTCTTCCAACAATTAAGGCAATTGCTTTGTAACGCGGCCATTTCAGACGCGATTTTTTTCAATAATCTCCTCTGGAACCACTTGGGCAATTTTTTTCCACAATCACCCTATGATACCTAGTTTCGGATTTCTAT
Source organism: Limnoperna fortunei (assembly GCA_944474755.1). Classification (NCBI taxonomy): domain Eukaryota; kingdom Metazoa; phylum Mollusca; class Bivalvia; order Mytilida; family Modiolidae; genus Limnoperna; species Limnoperna fortunei. The sequence continues at coordinate 58,843,458 of OX104124.1, forward strand.
CTGGGCCGTTGATCTATGCCCGCTGTTGCCTAACATGGAACATTGGGTCAACGCAAGTTGGGGGACTTGTAGATTTTCGTCCGTTCGTCTGTTCAACCTCGGATTTACCTTTGCTCTGAAGCTTTTTTATGAAGATAACATCTTCATCATATTTTTTAAACAGTTATAACATGATCTTTTCACTGGCAAAATTATGTAGGGCTGCGCCCAATACTTCATGCTTGAACGAACTTGGCTTGTTACCATAGAAATCAAAAGCTATAGTACCTAGTGTAAAATAGAAAACAGCAAACAATGTATGAAAGTTGTCTGATGACTCCTATAGAAATTATTGTCCTTTAATGACATTGAATTGCCACTGAACTTAAAAGCGTTGACAGCTAGAGTGAAAGTGAAACTGTAAATTTGCTAAACGGATCAGCAAGACAAGAACTACAAATCACTTATTTGGTCCACAATTTTCAGAGAACTTTTTATAGGAATTATTGCCCTTTAAAGACGATTTCAGAAAAAAAGAAGGTTTTTGTTTAAATTACAAAACTATAACAGTCAAACTAAGTTGCTAAAATAATCACAGGGGAAGGCCTGCAAATTGTTTTATTGTCAAAAAAATTGTCTAATGACTCCTTTTATGAAACCAGTAAATTAAAAGCTTTAACAGCTAGAGTGAAACTGTAAATTGCAAAAAACGATCCAGTCAAGGCTTACAAAAAACTCATTGGTTCAAGATTGTTAGATGACGCCTTATAGGAGTTATTGCTATAACACAGTAGAATCATATTGTATAGATGTCATCATGTAGGACAACAATCGGCTAAAACCTTGGGTAAGCCTACAGACACTCTTCATTTATACCTAGGAACTAGAACCCCAAAGCCCCGTCTCACACTATGCCATATTACTTTCAAGGATCCTACACGTCCCTGTCCATAACGACAACTTGAACTCAAGTGACTAAATTTGACAACTTCCAAAGATTACTTACTTAGGCCACCAATCGGCTGGAATTACTCCATCCCGTTACTACTGTTAATCCACCGATATCTCAACCTTCTACTACCATTTCTCTATCTCTTTACTACTCTTACTCCATCCTTTGACTACCGTTATTCTATCCCTTAACTACTGTTACTACATCCCTTTAATACTGTTACTAAATCCCTTTACTACCGTTTCTCCATCCCGTTACTACTGTTACTCCATCCCTTTACTACCGTTACTCCATCCCGTTACTACTGTTACTACATTTCTTTACAACCGTTACTCCATCCCTTTACTACTGTTACTACATCCCTTTACTATCGTTACTCCATCCCTTTACTACTGTTCTTACATTCCTTTACTACCGTTATTCTATCCCGTTTCTACTTTTAATCCATCCCTTACTCTTGTTACTACATCTCTTTACCATGTAACTTCATTACTTTCTACTGTTCATCCATCCATTTTCTATTGTTACTCCATCCCTTTACTAATGTTACTCCATCCCTTTACCACTGTTACTACATCCCTTTACTACCGTTACTCCTTTCATTTACTACTGTTACTCCATTTCTTTACTACTGTTACTCCATTTCTTTACTATCGCTACTCCATCCCGTTTCTACTGTTAATCCACCGATATCTCAACCTTCTACTACCGTTATTCCATCCCTTTACAACTGTTCCTACATCCCTTTACTACCGTTACTCCATCCCTGTACTACTGTTACTAAATTCCTTTACTACCGTTACTCCATCCCGTTACTACTGTTAATAATCCCGTTACTACTGTTACTCCATCCCTTTACTAGCGTTACTCCATCCCTTTACTACTGTTACTACATCCCTTTACTACCGTTACTACTGTTACTACATCCTTTACTACCATAACTCCATCCCGTTACTACTGTTACTCTATCCCTTTACAACCGTTATTCCATCCCGTTACTACTGTTACTCCATCCCTTTACTGCCGTTACTCCATCCCTTTGCTACCGTTACTCCATCCCTTTACTACTGTTACCACATCCCTTTACTACCGTTACTCCATCCCTTTACTACTGTTACTACATTCCTTTACTCCCGTTACTCCATCCCTTTACTACTGTTACTACATCCCTTTACTACCGTTACCCCATCCCTTTACTACTGTTCTTACATTCCTTTACTACCGTTACTCTATCCCGTTTCTACTTTTAATCCATCCCTTACTCTTGTTACTACATCTCTTTACCATGTAACTTCATTCCTTTTTACTGTTCATCCATCCATTTTCTATTGTTACTCCATCCCTTTACTAATGTTACTCCATCCCTTTACCACTGTTACTCCATTTCTTTACTATCGTTACTCCATCCCGTTTCTACTGTTAATCCACCGATATCTCAACCTTCTACTACCGTTACCCCATCCCTTTACAACTGTTACTACATCCCTTTACTACCGTTACTCCATCCCTGTACTACTGTTACTAAATTCCTTTACTACCGTTACTCCATCCCGTTACTACTGTTAATACATCCCTTTACTACCGTTACTCCGTCCCGTTACTACTGTTACTCCATCCCTTTACTAGCGTTACTTCATCCCTTTACTACTGTTACTACATCCCTTTACTACCGTTACTACTGTTACTACATCCTTTACTACCGTAACTCCATCCCGTTACTACTGTTACTCTATCCCTTTACAACCGTTATTACATCCGTTACTACTGTTACTCCATCCCTTTACTGCCGTTACTCCATCCCTTTGCTACCGTTACTCCATCCCTTTACTACTGTTACCACATCCCTTTACTACCGTTACTCCATCCCTTTACTACTGTTACTACATTCCTTTACTACCGTTACTCCATCCTTTTACTACTGTTACTCCTTCACTTTACTACCGTTACTACATCCCTTTACTACTGTAACTACATCCCTTTACTACCGTTACTCCATCTATTTACTACTGTTACTACATTACTTTACTTTTGTTACTCCATCATGTCACTACTGTTACTCCATTACACTACTGCTGTTACTCCATCCCGTTACTACTGTTACTACATCCCGTTACTACCGTTACTCCATCACGTTACTACCGTTACTCCATCCCTTTACTACCGTTACTCCATCCCATCACTACCGTTACTCCATCCCGTTACTACTGTTACTACATCATTTTACTAACATTACTCTATCCCTTTATTACCGTTACTCCATCCCTTAACTAGTGTGACTACATCTCTTTTTTACCTACCTTTGCTACTATTACTCCATCCCTTAACTACCGTTATTCCATTCTGTTACTACTGTTAATCCACCGATATCTCAACCTTCTACTACCATTTCTCCATCTCTTCACTACCATTACTCTATCTCTTTACTACTGTTACTCCATCCCTTTATATGTTACTAGTACTCCAAAACTTTACTACTGTTATTGCATCCGTTTACTACCGTTACTCCATTCCTTTACTATTGTTACTACATCCCTTTACTACCGTTACTCCATCCTTCACTACTGTTACTCCATCCCTTAATTACCGTTACTCCATCCCGTTTCGACTGTTAATCCACCGAAATATCAACCTTCTACTACCATTTCGCCATCTCTTTACTAATATTACTCCATTCCTTTATATGTTACACCATACCTTTACTACTGTTACTGCATCCTTTTACTACCGTTACTCCATCCCTTTACTACTGTTACTACATCCCTTAACTACTGTTACTCCATCCCTTTACTACTGTTACTAATTCCCGTTACTACTAATACTCCATCCCGTTACTACTGTTACTCCATCCCTTTACTACCATTACTCCATCCCGTTACTACTGTTATTATATCCCGTTACTACTAACAGCTTCCAGTTGTGTATGATCATTTCCATATGATCAAATCATAGAGGACTGCAGAAAACGCTACTCTCATGAAGTAATGTACTATTATTAAACAGAATATATAGCCAAAAATCTTAACAAATAGCAAATCCTTAAGGATATATTTATTGAAACGATATATATAAATAAATATTGAAAGGATATATTAATCGATATTGCTATAACACATTGAAGACTACTGTCCTATAGGTTTTCAAACTTCAGCAAAAAATTGTTATTTTTATGATTCTTCACAGAATTCTGTTAAAATTCTCCAATCATCGAGTTTTACTTTGAATATAAGTCTTATCAGAATTATGTTAAAAATTCTCCAATCGAGTTTAACTTTGAATATAAGTCTTATCAGAATTCTGTTAAAAATTCTCCAATCGAGTTTTACTTTGAATACAAGTCTTATCAGAAATCTGTTAAAAATTAATCTCCCAATCGCGTTTTACCTTGAATATAAGTCTTGTCAGAATTCTGTTAAAAATAATCCAATCGAGTTTTACTTTGAATATAAGTTTTATCAGAATTCTGATAAAAATTCTCTAAGAAAGTTTTACTTTGCATATAAATAAGTCTTATCAGAATTCTGACAAAATATTTCAGAATGCGTTATCTGAATTCTGATAAGACTGATATGCAAAATAAAACTTTTTTGACGAATTTTTTATCAGATCCAATGTAATATACACCTGGAAACAAGTTAAGCACCCGCTAGTTTTTTCAAGTCATATATATTCGAACACCTTTTGACTAATATTGGACTGCCATTCGTTTTTCATTTGTATAGCGAACAAAAATATGCATTGCTGGGTACAATGAAACATTATTTTAACAAAAAAACTCATTATTTTATTTACATATCATTTCATCAAAAAATGGACGGTCTTGCTCTTTCACGTAGTCTTTAAAAAGCATTGTCACCGAAAGCTCCAAACTGTTATTTAATTGTCCAATTACACTTGAAAACGTCATTTATAAACACCAAATTGATACTTAGCCGTCGAAGGGTCAACATCAGGTATATCCACCATTAGCATGAATGACAGCTGCAACCCTACGTCGCATACTGCCAGTAAGGCGTCTAATTAGTTGAAGCGTTATCTGTCGCCATTCCCGGTGTAATTGAGCTTCTAAATGTTGCAAGTTCTGTGGAGGAGGTTCAGGAGCATGTAATTGCCTACCCAATTGATCCCACAGATGCTCTATTGGGTGGATTTTGGACTTCTTGCAGACCGCAGAAGAGTGGTCGCAGCTTCGTTCTCCGGATATGCCCTTACTGCCCTGGATCGATGAGGTCTAGCGTTGTCATCTATGAAAACAGGTCTTGACTCTAACAGGTGGTTTTCAAAATGAGGCACAACTACAGGTGAAAGCACTTCCCGGGTGTACTTTTCGCCATTAAGGTTGCCAGTGATTGTTACCAGATCCAATCATTTGAGATACAGCCCCACACCATAACTGAGCCCCACCAAAAGGCACTGTTGGAACAACGTTTCTTGGTGTGTAAGCTGTGTTTTGATGCCTCCAAACACGGATTCGCCCATCAGTTACATGGAGTAAGAATCGGCTCTTATCTGACCAGTGTATTCGCCGCCAGGTTCTAAGGTTCCATTTTGTCTTGCTCTATACCAGGCCAACATGTCCCTGCGATGGCGATTATCAAGCATTGGGCGTTTAATGACTCTCCATGACCTCAATCCTGCAGCTTTAATAAGATTTCGTACTTTTCTGGCTGACTGATTACGACCAGGTAACCATTGTTGCTTGAGACAGGTGCTTGCTGCAAACGGATTTCGCCTAACCAACCTACCAAGGCTCCTATCCACGTTGGGTTGTCACAGTTGGTCGACTAAGTCGGGAACGGTCTTTAACATATTGCGTGGCAGCGTGTTTTCTGACCAAACGACTAATGACTGTATACAGATAGCCAAGCTGACGTCCTATTGCCTTGCAATCTAATTAAAATTAAATCTTTCACTTGCTCCCCCCTTTTTGCTATGGTCGCTGCGTGTAGATCTAACAACATCCCATTACAGGTCACGTCAGGGGTCATATGCATTGATTTTCTGTTAGCCAATCAGAATCGTGCCTAGAAAATCTTAGGGTATACATTCGGAACATCGGCAAATCGGCTTTTTCCATTCCACGCCAAAGTGTACCAAATGTAATACAATACGTCACCAAGATTGTTACCGAGATGTAAACACACCAAATTTAAGAAAATTTTCTTACAAATATGGAAACCACTGAATAAACAACGTCACGAAAGTTATACATACGATCCTAAAATCACAATGTGTTTTTTATTTGTGGAGTTTTATTCGTGCAAATCGAAGCTACACCAGCCGTACCAGGACCAGGTGGAAGTGAAATCGAACGGAACTCGGAAGCATTTTTACACACTGGAATCGGGCTGAAATGCTTTGTATTATTAAAAATGAAGGTAGATGTCCCCCAGTTACAAAACTAACTGACAGCCTCCCATTTAAATTTAAACTGTCATCGACGAAGATATTGACGGTTTATATCGGCCTTGATTATAGTTTATACTTGGATAAATACGTATTATTTTAAACAGGAACAGCAAATATCACGCACAGACATGAATATTTCTTTAAAAAATATGAAGGACATGGCTAAAAAGTGAAAAGGAGTTAGTGACAAGAAAACCAAGTTGGTCATTAAAATGCGATGATTGCTTGAGACAAATCTGTTTGACAGTGCCTTTATATGACTTGTTACTTTATATAATGTTACACCATCATAAACCAAAAGACCCATTCATTGCCTTAGAGATCACTCTAGACATTATGCATTTTTTTATTGTTTATTTACAATTATGACAGAATAAACACCTTACCTAAACTTTGTGTTCATATTTGAAATTGCTTCAGTTACTGAAATTTCTTCCATTGAACCATGTAGCTTACACACTTCCTATAGTAAAACTTTCGGCATATCCTTTTTAATTTCCCATTTGACAAAATTAGTGTTTGAGATGTGATTTGATTTCAAATTCATGGTAGGGTATGTTGTCCAATTTGAATTTTTTTTCATGCTACTTTCATCAAATTCATGACCTTCAGTTATTAGGAGGAACCCGAGTACCTAGAGAGAACCCCAAACCTTCTGCTGACTTGTGAATTAAGGTTGTCGTCAACCACGTAATCAATAGTAGATGTACATTCAAGAGTCAACCCCTGTTTTACTTTGCTAAAAAGTAAAAAGGAGGAAACATTTATTTTTAATTTGATGGAGTCAAGTTTTCATATTTCTTGTTAACATATGTACACAAAATGAATTATAGGCCAAAAAGACCAATCCAGAATGACTACCTTAAGCAGGCACAGGTGGAAGGATTCTTAATTCTCCTTTAATGTAAACTAAAGTTGTAATATTCACATGCAACACATGTACAACATGTACATTACTAAAATGTGAAATATGGCAAATGAATGTTAAATATATGCCAATACTAGTTTAGTTTCCACAATGGAGGTCAAATGCCCCAGTCTCTGGCTTCAGTGCATCAAGTATTGGTCTACATTAATTTATTTGCAGTACACGAGTAAAATGTGTTTTGTTCCCATTGGGGACATACAGATTTTTGGCTCGTTTTTTCGTCCACCCAACCTCAGGTTTACCTTTGCATTGAAGCATTGTTTAGGAAGATGACATCACATCTTTATGATACTTGTCACACAGTTATAACATAATGATATCGCTTCACTGGCCAATTTTTGTAGTGTTGTGCCAAATATTTCTAGCTTGAGTGAACTTAGAGAAGAAAAAGGGGTGTGTTTACCAATATGTGTTAAGCCAGACTTAAATGTCATCGAGACACATTTTCTCAGTTTCAAATTGTATTCAGGTGTATGCAATTAAAGCCTGACTTGACAGAAGTAATAACTTTCCATTGGTAATGTAGTATACACAAGTGCAATTCCGCCTACTGTTCTGGAGTATCTTTGTTATGTGCATTTCTTATTTTTGGTCTTCTCTTGATTACAGAGTTCTTTGTGGCCGAGTGATTAACAGTCATTTTACTATTGATCAAGTGCCTGTCAACACTGAGGTTCTGGGTTTGAGTTTCACTGCGGGAGGGTGTGCTCAACTCCAATCTTAACTGACAAGGATTTATAGTTTTCCTGCCTTTATACCAATTATTGTCATGGTTACTTAGGAACTGACCTAATCCAATAACTTTAATGTAGTACTCATCATGAGCTTACACTGGACCAAATTTGATTTACCTAGGTCTTAAGCTTACAAGATATAAAACAAATATAGTGTTTATGTAGTCGCAAGATTCCTATGTTTCGACTCCAGTCCCCACAGGCAAGACAATAAAAACTGGAAACTGATATAATTGAAAATTTGTTGAAACTGACGTTATATCCCAGTTGGTTACATGACTGTTAACACTGGGGTTGCGGGTTCGAGTCTCATTATGGGTGCACTCAAATCCAATCTCAATTTACAAGAATTACTAGTCTTCCTACAGAAGGTCAGGGTTTTCATCATGGTACTTCAGATTGCTCCACCAAAAAAACTGGATGTGACTATATAACTGAAAAATTGCTGAAAGTGGCATTAAATACCTTTCAAATAAACAAACTTTTTTCTATAAGTAAATTTGGTATGGTAGTTGATAATCATAAAGGTACATACAATTACATGTATTTGATGAAAAATGTTTGCTTGGTACCAATAATTGGTATATGGTTTCATACTTTGTTTATTTAATGTTTTTGCTGGACTTTGTCATATCAGTGAAAAAATTTTCTGAATAGTAGTAAACAATATACAATCCATACAAGTAATTATATTTTATTATTGATCTGCATCATCATCAAGTAATACTGAAGATTTGTTTTCTTCATCTTGATAGCCAGACTAGTTGTACTCTCATTTATCATCATCAGACTGCATACGACATTAGAATCGGATGAAACATCATATGTTGCATTCTTTGCAACTGCATTTAGCAGGCATTCCACTTTCATTTTATTCCAAGGTCTTTAGTTCAGATGTACACTGCATTTATAAAATTGTTTGTCAAAAAACTATCATACGACAGTTTTTTTCAGGATATTTTTTAATTTCAAAGTCAGTTGATGCAGATGATAATTTTAATATAAAATAAAAGCAACTGAAGAATTCCAATTTCTTCCTGTCCATTGTACATTGTCCATGTATAAAATATAGGTACATGTATATCACTTTGAAGTGCAACAGATGATAGATTTTTAAAATACCATTCTTTAAGGTACTGTCATCCATCTACAGTTAAAGTCATGACACTGACATCTCAATATACTGATATTTTTTTTCCTTTCAACTGTTTAACTCTTTTGTGAGTATTTGTGCGTAGTACATGTAGCTCTTTGGACCAGAACAGAAAAGCCAGCTATAATCATCTTCTTCCCTGTAATAAGAAAATAAGAACTTACATTTCATATAATAGTCTGTAAAGTAGAAATTCTTTATGTGTATCAATTTTATTCCCTATTATTCAGTCAACTGCATACCTTTATAGGAAATGGTTCAATAATTTTAATTGAAAGTTACAAATTGATGAGCACCTTTAATCATAGCCAATGAACCAAGTTTACAAGTTGTCCCTATGCTGTTATAAATTAAGGTACATGTATTTATCTAAAAATGGTCACATCATAAATGTAAACCATATTGAGTATTGTGAATAAATATTAAAATGCAAAATTTTTTAAACTGCATGTCACTGCACTCTTTGAGCAAAGCTTTTTCAATTCTTGATATTGCATACTTTCATACAGAATATAAGAATGCATCTATGAGGTGAGGTTACTTATAAATAACTTTCCACTTTATGAAGATCTATACAAGTTGAAACTTTTATTTACAAGATACATTTTACTAGTAGATTAAAAAAAAAACAAGATGTAAACATTCCACTTACCAAGTTGGCATCATGTGAAACTCATCTAATTTGAACAGAAACTTGGAACTTTTGAAAATTGCTTCTCCATACAGGGTCACCAACTTGACTCGGCGATGCACAAATGATATCTATAAATCCTTCTTTGATATTGTGATATGTTCAGCCATCTGAAATGAAATTGTTGGTCATGTTAATTTATACATGTATTAAGTGACTTTAATAACTATAGATCTATTTTATTTATAGTATTGATTTTCACACACTCTCAGACAAATAATTTTTAAAAATGTTTGCCAGTATTCAGAAAAATAAAATCCACAACTTTTTTTAACAAATGAGATGGCGTTTCATTAGTGGTGATCAATGTACCAATTTTTTCTGACAGTCAACCAAGCCATGAATGACGATTAAAACTGGAGCAACAGGATGTACAATGAATAATTAATGTCTACCAGTAGGTTTTGTCAAATGATTAATATTAATTCCCCCTATCATCTCCTAACCACGTTAGTTACATGTATATACTAGTGCTATTTTACCATGTTGTATGTTTATCATGTGTAATTCCCCTCCCCCTTTTTTTCTTGTTCGTGCCTTATTGTGAAAAAGTTCATATTTCGTATTTAATTTACGTACTGACCTTTCTATGCTGCCTTTAAGTTTTGAACATCTGTTTACTTGATTCCATAACTTGAATCCATAAGCAATATCAAAAGCAGACCAACATAGCGCGATGACGATTTGTTCATCTTTCTCTTCATTGGAATGTAAATGATACAAATTGAAGTGGAAAGAATTTCCCTAACGCTTTTGGAGGAACGGCAACGCAATCCTTTTCTTTCTCTAAACAATCCAACATCATTCTTTGAGTTCTCGAGTACTAAAATAGTTGTAAAACTTTTCAGACCGCAAAATGCATCGGACATCGCCATTTTGACAGTAAAGCCTAGTGTGATATGCAAACCAGTATTTGATTGGTCGAATCACTCAACTCGAACTGAAATTTGATTGGACGATCAAAATTAACAATTTTGACCCCTGACGTGACCTGTAATGGGATGTCGTTAGATCTTACAACGCAGCGACCAATAACAAAAAGGGGGGAGCAAGTGAAAGATTTAATTTTAATTAGATTGAAATATTTCTAGCTTGAGTGAACTTAGAGAAGAAAAAGGGGTGTGTTTACCAATATGTGTTAAGCCAGACTTAAATGTCATCGAGACACATTTTCTCAGTTTCAAATTGTATTCAGGTGTATGCAATTAAAGCCTGACTTGACAGAAGTAATAACTTTCCATTGGTAATGTAGTATACACAAGTGCAATTCCGCCTACTGTTCTGGAGTATCTTTGTTATGTGCATTTCTTATTTTTGGTCTTCTCTTGATTACAGAGTTCTTTGTGGCCGAGTGATTAACAGTCATTTTACTATTGATCAAGTGCCTGTCAACACTGAGGTTCTGGGTTTGAGTTTCACTGCGGGAGGGTGTGCTCAATTCCAATCTTAACTGACAAGGATTTATAGTTTTCCTGCCTTTATACCAATTATTGTCATGGTTACTTAGGAACTGACCTAATCCAATAACTTTAATGTAGTACTCATCATGAGCTTACACTGGACCAAATTTGATTTACCTAGGTCTTAAGCTTACAAGATATAAAACAAATATAGTGTTTATGTAGTCGCAAGATTCCTATGTTTCGACTCCAGTCCCCACAGGCAAGACAATAAAAACTGGAAACTGATATAATTGAAAATTTGTTGAAACTGACGTTATATCCCAGTTGGTTACATGACTGTTAACACTGGGGTTGCGGGTTCGAGTCTCATTATGGGTGCACTCAAATCCAATCTCAATTTACAAGAATTACTAGTCTTCCTACAGAAGGTCAGGGTTTTCATCATGGTACTTCAGATTGCTCCACCAAAAAAACTGGATGTGACTATATAACTGAAAAATTGCTGAAAGTGGCATTAAATACCTTTCAAATAAACAAACTTTTTTCTATAAGTAAATTTGGTATGGTAGTTGATAATCATAAAGGTACATACAATTACATGTATTTGATGAAAAATGTTTGCTTGGTACCAATAATTGGTATATGGTTTCATACTTTGTTTATTTAATGTTTTTGCTGGACTTTGTCATATCAGTGAAAAAATTTTCTGAATAGTAGTAAACAATATACAATCCATACAAGTAATTATATTTTATTATTGATCTGCATCATCATCAAGTAATACTGAAGATTTGTTTTCTTCATCTTGATAGCCAGACTAGTTGTACTCTCATTTATCATCATCAGACTGCATACGACATTAGAATCGGATGAAACATCATATGTTGCATTCTTTGCAACTGCATTTAGCAGGCATTCCACTTTCATTTTATTCCAAGGTCTTTAGTTCAGATGTACACTGCATTTATAAAATTGTTTGTCAAAAAACTATCATACGACAGTTTTTTTCAGGATATTTTTTAATTTCAAAGTCAGTTGATGCAGATGATAATTTTAATATAAAATAAAAGCAACTGAAGAATTCCAATTTCTTCCTGTCCATTGTACATTGTCCATGTATAAAATATAGGTACATGTATATCACTTTGAAGTGCAACAGATGATAGATTTTTAAAATACCATTCTTTAAGGTACTGTCATCCATCTACAGTTAAAGTCATGACACTGACATCTCAATATACTGATATTTTTTTTCCTTTCAACTGTTTAACTCTTTTGTGAGTATTTGTGCGTAGTACATGTAGCTCTTTGGACCAGAACAGAAAAGCCAGCTATAATCATCTTCTTCCCTGTAATAAGAAAATAAGAACTTACATTTCATATAATAGTCTGTAAAGTAGAAATTCTTTATGTGTATCAATTTTATTCCCTATTATTCAGTCAACTGCATACCTTTATAGGAAATGGTTCAATAATTTTAATTGAAAGTTACAAATTGATGAGCACCTTTAATCATAGCCAATGAACCAAGTTTACAAGTTGTCCCTATGCTGTTATAAATTAAGGTACATGTATTTATCTAAAAATGGTCACATCATAAATGTAAACCATATTGAGTATTGTGAATAAATATTAAAATGCAAAATTTTTTAAACTGCATGTCACTGCACTCTTTGAGCAAAGCTTTTTCAATTCTTGATATTGCATACTTTCATACAGAATATAAGAATGCATCTATGAGGTGAGGTTACTTATAAATAACTTTCCACTTTATGAAGATCTATACAAGTTGAAACTTTTATTTACAAGATACATTTTACTAGTAGATTAAAAAAAAAAACAAGATGTAAACATTCCACTTACCAAGTTGGCATCATGTGAAACTCATCTAATTTGAACAGAAACTTGGAACTTTTGAAAATTGCTTCTCCATACAGGGTCACCAACTTGACTCGGCGATGCACAAATGATATCTATAAATCCTTCTTTGATATTGTGATATGTTCAGCCATCTGAAATGAAATTGTTGGTCATGTTAATTTATACATGTATTAAGTGACTTTAATAACTATAGATCTATTTTATTTATAGTATTGATTTTCACACACTCTCAGACAAATAATTTTTAAAAATGTTTGCCAGTATTCAGAAAAATAAAATCCACAACTTTTTTTAACAAATGAGATGGCGTTTCATTAGTGGTGATCAATGTACCAATTTTTTCTGACAGTCAACCAAGCCATGAATGACGATTAAAACTGGAGCAACAGGATGTACAATGAATAATTAATGTCTACCAGTAGGTTTTGTCAAATGATTAATATTAATTCCCCCTATCATCTCCTAACCACGTTAGTTACATGTATATACTAGTGCTATTTTACCATGTTGTATGTTTATCATGTGTAATTCCCCTCCCCCTTTTTTTCTTGTTCGTGCCTTATTGTGAAAAAGTTCATATTTCGTATTTAATTTACGTACTGACCTTTCTATGCTGCCTTTAAGTTTTGAACATCTGTTTACTTGATTCCATAACTTGAATCCATAAGCAATATCAAAAGCAGACCAACATAGCGCGATGACGATTTGTTCATCTTTCTCTTCATTGGAATGTAAATGATACAAATTGAAGTGGAAAGAATTTCCCTAACGCTTTTGGAGGAACGGCAACGCAATCCTTTTCTTTCTCTAAACAATCCAACATCATTCTTTGAGTTCTCGAGTACTAAAATAGTTGTAAAACTTTTCAGACCGCAAAATGCATCGGACATCGCCATTTTGACAGTAAAGCCTAGTGTGATATGCAAACCAGTATTTGATTGGTCGAATCACTCAACTCGAACTGAAATTTGATTGGACGATCAAAATTAACAATTTTGACCCCTGACGTGACCTGTAATGGGATGTCGTTAGATCTTACAACGCAGCGACCAATAACAAAAAGGGGGGAGCAAGTGAAAGATTTAATTTTAATTAGATTGATTT